>PVKB01001964.1:0-336442 GCA_004027205.1 Ctenodactylus gundi
CTTGCTAACTGACAAAATTATTTGAATTGATTCTCTTTCCTGCTATATTCTGCAGATGCCAATCCAGGTTCCCAAATGGGTAAAAGTAATTAGTGGGAGGAAGAAACATAAAATTCAAAAGGAAAAGATAATTCCTAACAGCTCCCTGACTGAATAATTGGTCTTTGTGTAATTGAAAGTTGCCATTATCATTTCATTTTCTAATTTGGTCCACAATGTTTTCATTATTACATGTTGACACATTATGCCAGACCCTCACTACCGCGTCCATTCAGTAGCCTAATTTCTCTTTAATGGAACTATACTTGAATATTCTCCACCAGGATTAATGTGTGCTAAGTCAAGTTGAAGCTCATGTTAAATGTTTACTTTTGTAAAACTATATTCCAATATACAATATTCTAGGGAAGCATGGATCTTTCTCATTTTGTAATTTTCCTAAGAGAAATATTAGGCTTTTCATTCTTTATTGTTATCAGCATCTACCATTATGTTTGTGTTTTTTTCTTTCATTTTTTTTTTATTTCAGTAAAGCATGCTAATGACTCAAGTTCATCCACAGAAATTAGTTCCAAGGGTAAGTTGAATATGTGTAATATTGCCACTTATTTCTACCTTAAGTAGCTCATTGTCATCTCAGAATTATAATTTTTCCTTTATTACTTTCATGAGTTCATAAAATGTTAATATTCCTGGTGAGGAACATCCCTTAGCATAACCTTTGGGGTTCAGACTGTCTCACTTCTCCTCTTAAATATGTGCAGAGGGAGTGATATTCATAAATAAATAACTATATAAATGTAATGGTATATTTACTTCTAATTAATATGTATAAATAGATAGTTACAGCTATGAATGTAAATGTAGATATTTAATAGAGTGTTCTTGGTCTCCCATTATGTTTAATTAAATAAAGAAGGTTGATAAATCTATGACAAGAAAGGAAAAAATGGTTAAATGTCAAAAAAGCAGGAAAACATCAGATTTAAGAAAGCTACATGAGTACCTGTTTTGTAACACTGCTTGAAATATAGAATACGAGGGAGGGAGAGGTAGGTAGGGTGAGGGACAAAAGGAGAGCGAGAAAGTCCTTGTCACCTTGACAAGATACGTAGGTGCACAAAATGGTCAACTTCATTGTAATCCTTAATTTTTGCACTTATACGTATCAATAAAATAGGGAAAAAGAATATGCTGTTATACATGATAAACCTCTGAGAAAGAATATAAAAGAATGTAGTTTGTGGTATTTTCCCAATTCATTTGTCTATGGGATCTTTTAAAATTCGACTTTATGTTTTACATAGGATATCACATCATTTTGTGTTTTTTTTAAGAGTCCTAAGTAAACTTGAATTTAACATAGGTTATTGTTCTGTAGCAAGAAGGATCATACATGCATCTAACAAGTATTTTTTTTCACATGAAGTAAACTGGTGACTGATCCAAGATTCTTAACACATCAGTGACATCAACAGAAATGGACGAGGGGTCCCAAATGGAGTGCCCTCAGTTTTAACCTGTGCTGACCCAGTCATCAGATCCTTTTCTTTGAGATAAATGACTCAACTCTATATTTTTTCTGTATATTATATAAATGTATATGCATGTGTATTTCTCTGTCTTTATAATAGTAGAAATCATTGCATACAGTACATATCTGACAATTATTTCTGAATAAATAAATAATTTTAAGGAAGTTATTGCAAAATGTACATTGCTTCCAGTGCCTTGCCTTTCTCTTATGACACTAGAATGTCAGCTACTTCTTTTTTTCTCATATAAGGCAAAATTCCATTGACACTGCATGAGAAAAAAATAATTTGTATTAGCATTTGAAGTGTAATCAGATGCAGTGAAAATGGAAGTCTTCTAATTTACCATTGCATTTGAATTGGAAAATTATTAAGGGAAAAAAAGAGAAAGAAATATAATGAATTACTTTTTAGTTAGCAAAGAACTTACATCCTAAGCCATTTTTATCTTTGAGGGTCAGAGGCTATACAGTCTCCTGGGGAGCTCATTCAGTTCAGAGATACTCAGTGTCAAGGATGGATTTTCCAGTCATAATTTCTGGATGCAGGGCCTAGGAACCTGTGTGTTTAAAAGGATTCTTTCTAAGTACTGAAGCACATCGAATTAAAGAGAAAAACACAGACTCCAAACATGACAAGACATGATTATTGTGCAGAATATAAAATCATAGACTATCAATTTAAGGGTCATCAAAAATTGTCTTTTATAATCTTTTAGCTTTTCATTTAGAATAGGACCTGTAAACTTACAACTTTTATAAAACTTGATCTTATGCTTAACCCATATGAGGAAAAATCTAGCTTCCTAGGGAGAAGCCAAGTCTTTTTAGATGGAAATCTATTGACTCTGTCTATTCACACCTATCTACAAAGATTCCTGTTTATAAGATTTTGTGCCTCAGAGTGTTAAAAAATCTTAATTTGAAAGTGAAATATGACATATCTTTTCTCTTTTATAGCAAATTCAATCAAGCAGAGGAAACCTAGACTGCTGTTGCCTCCTCCTGAGATTGGCATTGAGTCTTCTGTCATCGTCCTCAAAGGGGACACCCTGGTGCTGGAGTGTTTTGCTGAGGGCCTGTGAGTACTTTAACTCCTACTCATGACTTTATTCTTTAAGTTTTATGACAGGGGGACATTATGCAAGAATGTGTTTGCATGCACATTTTAAAATTCTTTATCTTTTAAAAAATAAATCCTAGGGTGATTTTCTGGAGGAAGCAATTTGTACTTCACTTTACAGACTTCAGGCCATGTCTAAAATTGACTTATAACTAAATCTCTTTGTCAATATGGGACATTGTGTTTAGAGGGCATGGGACAAATGTCTCCTTTTAAGTGAAGGGACTAAATCTTATGCCCTCATTAGATTGTGAGAGTGTTAGTGTTCCCATTTGTATTTCTGTCTGGCTTTTCTCTCTGCCTGTTGTCTTGGCTTGTTCCATTCCTGTTTGCTATGTTAGTATTTCTTTTGCCTTTAAATTTCCAAGAACACTATACATCTATTTATTACTTTGTTGTCTTCTGCACTTAAGAAGCTGAAGACTCTAATGGGATTTATGAATTTCACTTCAAAACCTAATTAAGTAAACTTAGCTTACTACCCCACTTGAAATACAATAGTACACTTTTCCAGTCCTCCACAAAAGCTTAAAAGTCCTCAGGACACTCTCTGTTAAAATCTTATATTTTTTGAGTGATTACTGTAAGTCTTTGTCAACTGGAACCATCATATTAATCCTATTAATATTTGGTCAGACGAAGTCAATGTTTCTGCCCCTTTCCTCCAACCCAAATGGTCTCTCCCATACCACTTCAAATGCTACGGAGAAAGACTTCTTTCTCTGAGTACCTGACTTCATCCATTTGAACACGAATCAGTATTATAAGATATGGGCTTTTCCGAGTCTGTTGTACAGATTAGGGATTTAAAGTTTTAAAAGTCGTGTTTATCCATAATTCATTTTGCATTCTGAATGACTAGCTTTAAATTAGATTATGAAGAAAAGAAGTAGATTTTAATGGCTTTACAGCTGCCAGCCTTTGAAAAACTTGCTTTTCATTCAGCAAAAACTCCAGGTTGCTTATTTGCCTTCAGTTGCCTAAATACACTGACATAAGTAAGTTGGATGCAGCATGGCTTGGTCTCCAACAGGAAGTTGGGCCTCTGCTTTTTTTCAAATATTTGATCTGAAAGTTCAGCTTCAGTCATGGTGATACCACCTGTGTTGTTGCTTTTCTTCTTCGGTGTCTACTTTGAGTGGTAGAAATTAAATTTGTTCAGGTTTGCCGCTGATGTGGGTTGATGGTTGGTCAACGCAGTGTTTCCGTAATTCCTTTTTCTTACTTCCCACCAGTGCCGTCACTTAGGTCTTACGTTGGCTGGCAATTGTCCGAATTGTCTTCAAAATAATAGATATGCGCTCCTGTGCTTTTGAGAAACTGAAGTGCGTGAAGCGATATATAAACAAAAAAATGAACATCAGTGTGTGTCATCTGTGGGACATGAAGGTTTCTGACACCTGAATTAATCTCTTCTTGGAGTAGATTTGGGATAGGAAATCCTGTGTGTTCAGTCCTCCTTCAATTGACAATGATATATTATTTTATAAAAAAGTTTTTAGAGCTAAAATTTTCTAGGACTATTTAAAACGGAAACCTACAGTAACAAAAACAATTATAACTAAGCCATTACACTTTTTCAAGTCCATTGGAAATAGAACTGAATTCCATCCTGTCTTTCTCCAGAGCATTGGACTAGCTTTCAATTTAGCTTATTTCTGCATAATATTTTAACCATAAACAGCGGTTCAAAGGGAATAAAATAAGGAATGGCATTACTTCTGAATGTGAAATTGCCAAGTGGATATTTTAATTAATGGTTAATAATAATGAAATTGTTGATAATATTGATGAAAATAGGAAAACATTCATGTTGAAGGCTTAGAGCCTTGAGATTCTGTAAGGTGGATTTTAGGAAGAGTTATAAGAGTTAAATGATTGGACAATATTAGGAGGGAAACGTAGTTGAACCTGAGTTCCTACCTTCAGTGACAAGGTAATTCTCATTACCTCCCAATCTGTGCCATAGCCACAGACTCATCATGATGTTAAGTGAGGTATGATTCATTTATAAGATGATGCATTATGAAGAAGAAATACTGTAGAAAAAGAAAAGTCGGTCAGATGAGAACATGAAAAAAGATTGTGATACAGTACATATTTGTGATATTTGTTTACAGAAAATTATCAAGCAACGTATTTCTCCCCAAAGTATTATTGCCTATATGCTGTTAGTAAATGTTTCTTTAAATAATTAAAAAAGATAGAAACCATTGACAAGTAGTATACTTAGAAATACTCTAAGAGGTATCTGTAGATAATCTGTTGTGTTCATCCAACACTTAATGGAATCCTTAAATTTGATACTTTGAAGACCATTGAGGAAGATTGGTCATTTTGAAGGACAGACGATGGAAAGAACTCTTACCAAAAGGGGAAGGCCGCACTGCTGAAGAACAGACTCGTGAAAAACTCCTCTGATGGAGGAGCTGAGGGCAGCTCAGCCTAGGACTTGGCACAAAGCCATTTTGACAGATGGAGCAAAAAGCAAGCAGGCAGGAGACTCGGACTCGGCTTCCTGGGAGGTGATGTTCTCAGGAAGTCAGCGGCTAGTTTGCTCTCAGGAGAGCCTCTCTGAGGAGTATTAGCATTTGGGAAGAAACTGCCTGTGCTCTACCCCGGTCAAATGCAACAAATTTGTGAGGGAGATAGTGCTTGAACCCTGAAAGGAGAAGAAGAGAATAGATGTGTGTGAAGGGCCCTCATCTTTACCTATAATACTTCTTTGTCTTGCAATTAATTTTAACTCTTGCCTGTACATGCAAATAAATGGATTTTGCTTTTCCCAGTGGTGGGGATTGAACCCAAGGCCTTTGCATTGAGATACATCCCTACCGTCTTTTCTTTTCTTTTTTGATTGTTTTTGTTTCGAGGACAGAGTCTCCATTTATCACGTTGCACAGATTGGGGTCAAACTTGAGCCTCCTGCCTCAGCCACCTATAGTGCTGGCCTATAAGTCTACACCTCAGGCCCAATTTTGATTATTAACTTGTCACCAATGAGCAGATTGGCTACTTTTAAGAACATAGAGTTAAGAAGGTTATAGATTCCTAAGAATTAAGCCATTCTAATACAAAAGACACAGTCCTAGAGTCATTACAAACTCAAATTTTGATGTCACTTATTATTTCCGTGACCTTAAGCAAATGAACTAGATTCTCGGAACTTTAAATTTCTTACCGTCAAAATTACTATAGTAATACTTGCTTCAGTAGAGCAGGCTCATTAATGTACAGCTATTGTCAATAAAAATATGAGGAAGAAAAGAAAAGACAGTCTCAATAAAAATAGTAAAATTAAGTTTCTTCCATTCATGTTTCCCAACTGGACAGGAGGAAAAAAAAAAGCTCGTCGTTGGTTAAAATCAACTGTGCATGCTTTTCGTGTAATTTTGACATCACCTGAGTCAGAGACCATATGATTTTTCTCTTTCTTTCTTTCTTCCTTCCTTCCTTCCATCCTTCCTTCCTTCCTTCCTTCCTTTCTTCCTTTCCTTCTTTCTTTGAGACAGAGTCTTCCTCTATAGTTCAGGCTGTTCCTGTACTTACTGCACAGCCTGGCTGGCCTCAGTCTGACACCAATTGTCCTATCTCAGCCTCCTGAGTACTGGATTATAGCCGCGTACCACCGTGCTGGGCTTTTATGGTGCTGGGGAATCAAACCCAGGGCCCTGTGCTTGGTAGGCTTTTGCTGTACATGCTGAGCTCAACTTTGCATTCTTATGACAAGCTACTAATTCGTTTTTCATGTGCTTGTGTTGGTTAAGTGAACTGAGCTTCCCAAGGCCCTGTGTCAGGGAGATTTTGTTCTTTTGTCCTTTTCTGTATTCCCCTCAAGGATGAGAAAGCCAACAGAGTCCTAGTGCGTTGGCTGTCCACACCTACTTGCCCTGGAATGAAGGGACTCTCCCCCATCCAGCCAGGGTACCCGAGTCACATTGCCCAGTACTAGCTTCATTAAAATGCAGGGGAAGCCATGGCTTCCTTTCTCCACCTTAGAGGTCCTCCTTGATCATGACCTGTAATCTTAAATGGGGAGAATGTGATTATTTCTGACTTCATCAAACTACGCACAGGGAGATCTTTACACCTCAAAAATATTTTGCAGAGTTTTTTCTGTGAACTCCAGTTGCTTATCCATCTACACTTATTCAGCACTTACATGAGCAAACAGGATTTTTAAAAATGTAGACTATTAAAGAAATTCATAATGAAAGAGACTTGCTCCGAACCTGATTTCACCACTGAACATAGTCTGTTGGTCTATCCATTGGCTCGGCTGACAGAATTTCGAGGCAGTTGGGTGTGTATGTAAAGTCTGAAGAAGAATGTACTCTGAGGGTTTCCTTTTGCTTTTTTTTATTATTATTATATCGTTTCTTTTGCAGGCCAACTCCACAGATTGAATGGAGCAAACTGGGTGGTGACTTGCCAAAAGGAAGTGAAACAAAAGAAAATCATGGCAAGACTTTGAAGATGGAAAATATCTCCTACCTGGACAAAGGAAATTACCGTTGCACAGCCAACAACTTTTTGGGAACAACCAGCCATGTTTTTCATGTCATCGTAGAAGGTACCTTACTCATGATTATACTTGTAAAAATAAATTTCATGCAGTTAGTGGCTATTTGCCTCAGTAGCTTGTGCGTAAAAAGTCAACAGTGTCAACTTCTGTTGGTAGTGTGGACACTGCATGATATTATACTTCAGTTATTAGGTTGAATTTGCCTTAACATGAAAAGGAAAAATATCAAGAAAAGATTTCATGTTAGGGATGAAACACAGATGGCTTCTGTAATTTTTTCAAGTAATTAGTAAATCTAGTTTTCCACATGATCAATGTGAAAAAATATTATAAGTTACATAGGATGCTGCGTAATATTAAATCATTTAAAAAGTAAGAAAGCCACATGTGGAGACTCATGCCTGTAAACTAAGCGTTTTTAGAGCCAGAGGCAGGAGGATTGTGATCTCAAGCCCAACCTGGGCAATTTAGTAACTTAGCAAGTCTGTTTTAAAATAAAAACTGAAAAATGGATAGGCATATAGCAAAATATGAAGACCCCCCTCCCCCCATGCATCATTCAATCCCAAATGCATCACAAGCAAAAACTAAATAAATTAGACTACACTGGGAGACTATCACAAGAAGTCTGGAAGAAAATTTGATCTTTGCTTCAAAAATCTTTACATTAGTATGTTATATTTTTGATTGCTTTATTTCCCTATGTGTTTTAGTCATTTTCCCATCACCAGGATAGAATTCTGGACACCAGCAACTTAAAAGAAGAAAGAATATATTGGCTCATAGTTTTAGAGGTACTAGTTCAGATTTGGCTGACTGAAAACCTGAAAAGGTATGGAGAAATCTGTACATCCTAGGGAAACCAGGAAGCAGAGAAAAAATGGAGGATCTAAAGAAGGAGATATGCCCTTAATTTGCCCTCACTGACACACCCCTTTGAAACAGACCCTGCCTCCTATCTGAACATTTAGCCATGAACTCATCCATACAGCATTGAACCCCTGACGATCCAGACAACTTTCAAAAGCTCTGCCACTGATCACAGGAGATTCGAGTGGGTATTATGAAACTAAGCCACCACACTGTTCTGCTATATTTTCTTTACTGAAGAAAGGAGATTGCCGTAATTCTATCTTAGATCCAACTTTTTTTGGTTGCTATATGTTGAATTGAAATTATTTTCACTGTGTTGCATATGGGAAAAATAAGGATAGATTGTATGGTATTAGTAATAATTATTAAGTAAACACACACACACACGCACATTATGTTCAAGTTACCTCTGTGTAAATCAAACTTGTTTAGAACACATGAGCTCTTACTATCTTTTTCTGTATGCTGTAGTTCTAGAAATGATACTCATGATTAGACATTGATGATATCATTTTATACAAAGCCACAGTGTCGATACAGTGGCTGTGCCCGCCCGGGAGAATGAAGGTTATCTTGTTCTCTGCTGACCTTGATGGATGCCGACTTTTCTGTGGGTTGATCACATGGAGGCTTTCTATCTGTGGGTTAGTTGACTGCATTGATCAAATTAATGGAATAATTACTGCATTTGTACTTACTTAGTGCTGTGTAGGTTTAACTACTGGAAGGAATTACCTGTCCCAGGCTGCTGTTTAGTGAACTGTTGCTTTAGGGCTCCCATTAATATTTCAATAAAGCTCACCTCTTAGAGCTTCAGTTTGCACAGAGAACACCTAAGTTAAGGCTGGTTGATTTAATTAATGGAAAAATAAAAGACTCAGGCAGAAATTCCACTCACAAGTAAATGTTAAGATAATTGGTTTAGTCTTGCCTCTGTTTGGACTATCAGTGGTTCCAAAACCTCCCCACAGTGAGTATTATTAGATAAGGTAAGAAACAAAGAAAACAAAAGATGAGAATCTTATTTTCTTTGATTAGACATGAGCAAAGTCTGTTTTGGAGAAAACTGAACAGTATGCATTAACATCAACATCTGGCAACTGTAATATATTCGTCTGACAAATTATTCACAAAGAAGTGTGGAGAATTAAATTAAAAGTTTTAAAGATCTATAACTTTAGTCATCAATCCACAATTCTTTATAATTTGGCTACCTCATCTAACAGGGATTTTTTTTTTTAATAATCCCTGCTGCCATTCCAGCGCACTCACATATCCAAGAACAAGACATATCTAATTGTTAGCTGCCTCTACCCTAAGTTGCTGACTATTAGAAATCCTTCCAGATGGCTTGAACATTGCTATGGTAGCTGAGTATTTCAACAATCTGGCCACTTTTTTTTTTTTTTTTTGACTCTAAGATGGAAGCTTTCAAAAGAATTGCAAGCGTTGCAAAAATAGATGTAAAATTAATTATGCAGTTTAAAATGTTGACTCTAGAACTCCAAAGAAATATAGGTTTCCTGAACAAATTGTTCTCACTATCCATAAAACAGCCATTCACACAATTGTAATGTAAGTAATGTTTTTATGTGGAACATTTAATTCTTTCCCCTTAGTGAGAAACTACAAATATACCCTCAGTTTGTGTTAGGAATTTCCCTTTACACATGCATTTAGAACGCAAATTATGCTAAAGAAGTCTTTTTTCATGTAAAGTGTGGGAACAGTAAACATATATTCATTAATCATTTGGATGGAGGAATTCGCATGTATTCAATTTTTTTCTTCCTTCCTGCATCCTCTTTTTTTTCGTATCTTGTTTAGAAACCCAAATTAAATAGCAAGATCTAGCAATGTAAGAAAAGGGCGAAGCTATTGAGCAAATTTGAGGAATCTAATCAACTAAGAAAATACCCTTTGTGCTTAAATAATAGCATAGTTTATATTGTATCCTATGTGTAATATTTTACTGTTATAAAACACGTGAAATTCCATAAGCTTATAATTTCAGCTATCATGTCATAGATGTAAAACAAAACCGTAAGTCAAATCCTGTAATATGTTTCAGCAAAACCATTCATGGTGTCTTGTCTGAGTATAGTTATACTTTTGGATCACCTAGGATATGAGTGATTACACATATGGTAAAAATAGATATATGAGAATTGCATTTGAAATATTTTAAATCCAGAAATCAAAATGTGATCTCTCATTTTAACTGATTAGTTTAAAAATAAACTTCCATCAACAATTTTTATGTTGCCAACTTTTAGGTCATTTGAATTTTATGAACTTAGCAATCATTTATTATTCATTTTATACCAATAATATAATAAAAATAGTGAGATTTAAAAAATGATGCCATGAATTCAATTGTAATTCACTTCTGATATTGTTAAAATGTCTCCTTTTCAGAAATCAATCGAATTCTAAAATGTAGCAGCTGAATGTAACTTGTGGTGAAACTAACAAATTACTTATTAGACCCTAAGTATCTAATAGGAAGTTGTGATAAGCCATTTTGACTAAAAATCCCTGATACATGTTTTATAGGTCTCCAATTGCCTGTTGTATTTTACTTTTCTTCTGGTGATAAGTATCTCTTCTGGCTTGCTTGTTATACTTTCAATGTTCAGATGTTCGTATCTCCATTTTAGCTATATAAGCCCAATTTACCTCATCTTTTCTTGTTTCCAATTTTGACGAAATGGGTAAAGTTTCAACGTAAGTAATTTTCGTCACTTCCTATGTATCTTAGAATAATAGATTTTTTTCCTACCCCATGTTCTCTGTTTTAACCATCCTTTTCTTTCATGTGAGTTTCTTTCTCATCTGTACTAAATCTATCCTTTCGGAACATAGTTGCATGATCTGAGTTTTGGAAAACCTCTTGTTATCTGTCCCTGTTTGCCCTTGACCTGTACCTCAAACACTCAACATCCCAAAGCTAAAGTTTTTGCATTGTCAGTATGGCTTCAGTGGACTAAGTGCCAATGAGCTAATATATTCAGTGAATACACGCAATGAGTGAGTGAAAGATGCGCACACAGAGCTTTCCTCCTTTCTGGGCTGACTTTTCTCTTGTTTCATCTTCTTCCCTAGAACCTTTGGGGATTGATCCTTGCGTTTCACCTTCAATGTACTCCACAT
Source organism: Ctenodactylus gundi (assembly GCA_004027205.1). Classification (NCBI taxonomy): domain Eukaryota; kingdom Metazoa; phylum Chordata; class Mammalia; order Rodentia; family Ctenodactylidae; genus Ctenodactylus; species Ctenodactylus gundi. The sequence continues at coordinate 11,209 of PVKB01001964.1, forward strand.
GTATCCACTTTGTTCTTGGCTCAGGCAGAGATGACGCAGAGCAGAGTCAGATCGTTCTCTGGCGCTTGTGAGATTTCTAGTCTGAGGACACATACTATTGCCTTCCACCCAGGCTGCAAGTGAGGAGGGTGGTATCGGATCATACTATTGGTCTCTTTTGAATTTTATAGCAAAGCGTACCTATGTTCTACACCATTTTGCCTATGCAGGAAAAGCAGGCACAATAATCTTAAGTAGGAATGCTTCCCTTGTCTAAATGATCATGAATCTTATGGGGCAGGGTTGGTGCATAGTCCAGTAATAGTTCCTGCCACAGTCGGTTGATAGGTATTGAAATCTTAGATTTGGAAGCACAGGCAACAGTTGGTAAACTGAGTTGGCCTAGACTCCTGTTGTAGGTCTAAGCTAATAAAGTGAGAGAGAGTTGGAAGTTGAACACTTGGCTTCAGTGCTGCTGACCAAGGCTCTGTCCACAGATCCTCTGAGGGGCATGATGAGCGAATGTATGTTTTTTCATGGTAACCGAGGAAAAGCAGTCTGTGACGTGAAAGGATCGAATGAGGTACCAATGACGTCCCCTTTCAACCCCAGCTATATTGTAATGGATGTTAATGTGGCCACTGCGAGGTCAAAGATATTTGTAACATGAAAATTCATGCACAAACCTGATTCTATGACATGTTAAGGTTTAGACAAATATCGTTATTTTGTGATCTTTACTTTTAAGTTCTTTGGAGTACAATAGGGTTTTCTAGGATGAACATGATTTTCTTGTTCACAGAGCTTTTCCTTTAACTCAGAAGTTTGATTTTATTAGGATTGCATAAAAAGACAAGAAAAAAGAGCAATAACGTGGGAAATGTAAAAGAATATACCTCTCATTTAGAAGCTGATCCACAGTTTATATTTTGGATCCTTGCACTTTCAACTAAAATATAATTTAGTTGCAGATTAGTAGATTATGAATGCAGATATTTACTTTGGAATATAATAGTTAAATCCACATCATGTAGAATAATCACAAAGGTATTTCTCTATCTCAGACTTGAAGTTGGCAGTTACTTGTAGATTTTGGTGAATGGGTAGTTATTTTTACATTTTTTCTCCTTTACATTACAATAGTTAAAATATATTACCATCTCATGCATACTGATTATCTTTAGGGATTTTCTTCCTTGTATAAAACAAATTCAAGTGCCTTGGGGGCATAACCCAGCAGCGCTTGATGGGAATTGCTACTTGTGGCTTTTTTTGCAGTGGTCCTTGACATCAAATCATCCCAACCTTCCACACTTTCATAAAAATCTTTCATTTTCTGTTGATACAATTATATTCTTAAGGTGGTAAAACATGAGAATAATGTTTGAACTGAGGAAAAATGTTTCATTTTGTTCTGAAACTCGACTTAGAGTTATACTATTAAAGCGTTAAAACATAGAGGAATGTAAGTTAAATATAACTTTTTCTGTGCTGTATTGAGGACAGAAATGGCAAGTTGCTTTTAGGCTTATGTATCTGCCTCTTTACCAAAAAAAAAAAAAAAAGAAAAACAAACAAACAACAAAAAAACCCCAAACACGCTATGTTATTGTATTTCTAAACTGATTAATAGGTACACATACTGCTATATACATGCTACAAAGTCATCAAGAGATTCTTAAAGCTTTGGAAATTTTGCTTTGATTTTGCATTTCTTAAAGCATATATTTGAAATACCAACTTTTTCAATTATTATACAGCAGCTTGAGTACAAACTGTATCCAGCACTAAAAAGACTTACCATCTGCTCTTCCTCTCATGTATTGCAATTGGCGTACACACTTGTGTAGCTAAATAAAGTAGCTTTTTATGTTCTTAGTATGTTAATTTATTATATATGCATGAAGTCCAAATTAGGTACACGCATACATGCACATACATATACACACGTGCATACATACCAGATTGCACAGAAAGCAAGGCCCTCTTAGCTCTCAGAATCTTTGCCAAAATACAGCTACTCGGAACTACTTTGTGGTGTCTGCCCTCTGCTGGTAATTACTAGCAATAACACCTTCAACAGTTTTTCATTTTCCAAGAAATCTCTGGTAAATTCTTCTCTTTTTTTTCCAGAGCCTCCTCGCTGGACAAAGAAACCCGAGAGCAGTGTCTACAGCACGGGGAGCAGTGGCATCCTGCTGTGTGAGGCCGAGGGGGAGCCCCAGCCCACAATCAAGTGGAAAGTCAACGGTGCACCGATTGAGAGTGAGTTGAAACCTAATTGAAACACACAGCAGAGAGTAGTGCTGGGATGAGATGGACCATGGTCAGACGTCTTAATCTCAGGTTAAGTGGAGTTCAAAAGTCCCTGTATTGGAATGAAGGACCAAGCCAGGAAGGAACAGTTGCCTCTTTCTAAGCATCTTGATCAGATCTGATATATGTTTACGTGGCTTGGTCATTACATTAGTTAAATAGAAAAATAAGGTTAAAATTTGTTGTAATTTATTTAATTTTATTTAATTAATTTTATTTTTGTAACAGGTTGGTCCTAAATTCACTATGTAGCCCAGACTGGTCTAGAACTCACAGCAATCCTCCTGCTTCAGTCTCCTGAGTGCTGGGTTTACAGGCATGTGTTACCATGCCTGGCTATTATGAAGCACTGGGGGAGTTGAACCTGGGGCTCCATGTTTCCTAGGCAAAGATGCTATTCGCCATGCTACATATTCCTCCTTCCCCAAGGTTAAAAAAGTAAAAGCAACTGAATGAGAAAGAGAATGTATCAAGGTGAGAAGACAGTTGTTGATGCTCCCCCAGCGAAGAGAGGAATGCAGTGAAATAGTGATTGGAAGCATCACTTGGGAGGCAGGACCCTATTAGATCCAGGCATTGCTGACCCTGTCATGGGCTCTACCACTGCTCCAGCCATCTCTGGTCACACTTTCTTTCATGACTTGAAAAATTCCCAGGACAAGGAGATGCACTTAGGATGCATTTAGGCCCGGTATCACTGCATTCCGTTTTTAAACAAGCTCTAGTAGCCAAGACCTGACCTGTCTGGTCATTTCTGAGCCCTCTCCAGTTGGCATGAGTGTGGAAAGGCCTGGAAAGACCAGCTCTGATGGTCTAATTTTTTTCACTCAACCACATGTCACCATGGAGCTCCAAGTTTCCAATTCCTTGACATACATCTAAAATTTGAGTCATTTTCATTGTATTTGTGTGGCAAGAGGACAAAATATATTTTATGTGTCGATTCATCAGCTTTTCTGAGAGCAGGTTTGCTATCAGATGAATGTATGAAGTTTCCCTTTCCTCAGACCCATATGTATCCGGTGGACCACATAGGGGCCTGGGACCATACCAGTCTCTCAAGAAACATCAGCACTCATGATAAATATCTTTAAGTTTGAGATTTTTTTCTCATTTCTTTAGGAAACAAGATAAGTAATTTAGAAATAATGTTCTGGGTGGTTTCTACAGTTCATAAACATTTTTTCATCATAATAATGCGGATTCTCAGGAACATATGATCAAAATCCTTGTGATTAGATGGTTGGTTGTATTTTTTTAAAAAGCACTGAAAAATTAGCAAGAGAAACTTACAAAAGAGGTACCATTGGACACACGTAGCAGGTTCATATATTTTAATAACATGTATAGAGAACCTAATAAATATATAGCATGTAAATACATAATAAGACATAATATAATAGATATGAAGGTGGTCATTTGTCTTATGTATGGTGACTTTTTGAGACACCCTCTATTTTAGCATCATAGTAGGACCCTTCTAGTGCAGAACCCTGAAGGAGGCAAGGAAACCCACCATGCAAAGAGAGTGTTTACAGGTAGAGAGGTTAAGGGATATCCAGCCTTCCGTGGGCACTTAGCTGTGCAGGAAAAGATAGGAGGCCATAATGGCTGAAGCTGAAGGAGTGGGGAAGAGGTGACCCTGGGTGATGAGATCAGCCAGTAGGTGAGGGCACCGGATCCCTGATAAAGTTAAAGCCCAGGCCAGTCTTAAAATTTTCTTGGCAGTAGATGAACTACTGTTAGAGGATTTAGAGTTGAAGAATGATGTCTCATAAACCATTCATGTTTTATCTGTGGAGACATTTTCTATTACTCCAGTAAGAGACTACCTCTGAAAGATGATGGAGTCTCGGATGAGGTAACAGTAATAGTAGTAATGTTTAAACTCAGAAATGACTCCTGAAGTAGAGCCAAGAGGTTGCTAGTGGATGAGAAGGTGATGCCTAGAAAAAGACTTCAGCAAAGTCACACATTCAAATAATGGCAGACCTGGAACCAAAGTCGTATCTTTGGAGCCCAAGTTCAGTGCTCTTGCTGCAACCATATAGTACAGTTTTCCTAATGTTACAACAAAGGGAATCCAACATACATGTGGTGGATTATGTGATGTTAGTGGACTGTCAAAAGGTTATGAAATCTCTTTGAATTATAATGTTAGGAATTAATATCCTTTCAAAATTAAACTGAAAGGAATACTCTTATTAATGATAGACCTCACCTTTTTGACATGCTTACATTCCAGTATTTCTGAGACTTACAATAGCCTTCACAAATAGTTTTTATTATTCTCCAGTCTGAAAATGAGGCACCTGATGTTCACAGAGGTTACATTATTTACTTACATATTTGATCTACATCAATTTATAGCAAGAGATGGAATCTAGAAATGAGTTAAGTCCAGGGCACTAGTTTTTCCACTAGTTTTTCCCACTATAGTAATTTATTTTCTGTCAGTCTGATTAAGAAAATTATTGAATTCCCCAGTACTGTCATTTCCTGCCAGTATGTGTCCTATTGTGCAATTTCTGTCTTTATTCTTGGAAGGCAAACTTGAGCAATGCTTGGTTGTTTTCAACTCAAACAGACACCCATGGTCTCATTTCTTTTGCAAAGTTCTGTTGATTCAGAGATTCCCGTGGGACCAATAGGTTGTGGAGAACTGAAGGAGATGACCTGGCTCACTTGGCAAGGCTGAGACCTCTGAGAATGAGATATGGCTCAGACTAGATCAGATTCAGTTCCTTCCAGCGCTCTTCAAGACTTTGTCCCTAAAGAATGTGGGAGGATATTCATCTAGGTGCAAAATTGCCCCACAGGATTGATTAGTTTTATGACATTGGTACAACCATTTACTAGAAATGTGGTGGTTAACGGTGCACATGTTCTGTTAGATGATTCTTCAGGTTAGAAATTCAACTTGAGTCTTACTGGGCCACAATCAGGGTGGTGTCGGTGCTGTGCTGTGTTTCTTTCTTGAGACTGCAGGAGAGAATCGCTTTCTCATCATCTTCCAACTACCAGATGCTGCTCACATTCTGTGGTGTTTGGTCTTCTTCCTCTGACTTCAGAGGCCCCAACAATACATTTCTCTGACTCTTAACTCTGCCTTTTCCCCCCGCCTCAGGAGCCATACGTCCCTTTGACCCACTGATCACTGTCAGGAAATATTTGATGATTTTAGGAAAGTGTGTAGTTACATAGGACCCACCTGGGTAATCTAGGAGAATTTTCTAATGTCAGATCTCATAGTCTTTATTCTTAATCACACATGCCCCATTTTTCATATAAAATGACATATTCAAAAATTCTGAGGAAAAGAAGATGAATGTTTTTGCCACTACTTTTCTCCCTTACATAGGTCTTGCATGAGAAAAATGTCTACCGACATAGCATTTCCTTCAGTCATTTTAGTAAATCTTTGTTGTCTGCCTGCCCTGTGACAGCAACTTCTCAAGAGCTGAGGACATACCACACAACTACACAAACAAGGTGCTACTCTCTGGATTTCACAGTCCAATAATAATAATAAAAAAAATGTTCTCATGTATGCCTCCTGGCAGAAAAGAATGCCTAAGACAAGTTTCTTTTATATGTTAAATATAATGCTTTCTAAAATCTACAATTTAATATAGATTTTGATGAATAGAAATACAATAAAAAAGATTGCTATCTTGTCATATCATTGAAACTAAACTATCTCCATTTTTGCCTCTCGCTCAACATTCTTAGCCACCACGGTTTTCTTTCCAGTGCTACTCTTGAGCTGTCATAGCAAGGTCGCAAGATTTAGAGGCTGAAAATTTGCCAAAAGCCATAGGATATGTTTTTTTAAACTTTTCCTGAGTTCTAGCTTCTTAATGTCCATATAAATGTTGATGCACCAGTTTCAGAACAGATTTAATAAAATAATGCATGTACCGCATCCAATGGTGTTTTCTTGCCCTTAATAAACTGAGTGTTAAACATTTTTGTTTCTAGAAGATAGCTCAAGGGTTAGGGTAGATTTTATTGCCAATGATTTGAGACCCTGATCTGAAAGAGGGTTTTATCTTTCTAGGAACCTAAAATATCTGAGCAATGTATGTGAGCAGAGTTAATAGTGAAGCAATACACATGATATGAGTAGCGTGGATCAAAAAACGACACCAGGCAAACTTCCGTAAAAATCTGCAGCCACTGTTGGTGGATTGGGAGATTTACAAAGTGTTGATCTTTTGCTTTGTGGTGGGCACAGTCCAAACCTAAATTCGAAAGAGTGAGAGTCAGTTCACAGAGGGATTTGAGTACCCAACAATATTGAATCTCATTGCGAGTCAGTATGTGGAGCGTCTCTGAGGTACAGATCAACAAATATTGTGATGATAAATATTGATTTAAAAGAAGATCAGAAATATACACAGTTCTGAAAAGAAAAACCTTTGGTTCATGTTAAGAAAGCCTGAAGATTGGATCCATTGAGCTAGTATTTGTCCTAAACTGTTGTTAAAATACAAACACTGTGTGACTTGTTTAATAAATGGTATATAAATACTTCATGTCTTATTCTTTATCATACTGACTTTCTTTAATCACTTGCAGATCATCCGTTTGCGGGTGATGTCATTTTCCCCGGGGAAGTCAGTTTTACTAATCTGCAACCGAATCACACCGCTGTGTACCAGTGCGAGGCCTCCAATGTCCACGGCACCATCCTCACAAATGCCAATATTGATGTTGTTGGTGAGCACACCCCGGAGCATAGGCACCTGCTGCTTTCTAAAAGAAAATGTTCACATTTGCAACTTCTCATGCCCTTGACGTATAAAACAAGTCGGGGGCGGGGGGCGGGGAATAAAGTCACGTTGCACATTATGTGTGGGCATTACATTTTGCAGTGAAATTAAAGTCTTAACTCGTGTTGAATCTGGGTGCTTATTGAATTTTATGGTGTACACTGTAATCTCCAGCTGTCCTTCATGTTTCTTAATATGGTACAGGCATAGACTCTTTTATATGGAATTAGCATTTAATTTTTATACAAAACTTTACAACTGGACTTTGATTGTTTCCAAATAGATGTTACTCCTCTGATACAAACTAAAGAAGAAGAAAACTATGCCACAGTGGTGGGGTACAGTGCTTTCCTGCAGTGCGAGTTCTTTGCTTCACCTGAGGCTGTAGTGACCTGGTAAGCCAGCACGCTGTTTTCTTAAGAGGACATTCATGATAGGTTTTCCCTTATTTCTTCATCCGTCATCAGAGGGGCTCCTTGTGTCCATGTTCCACGGAGCCAATGCCTCTGAGAAATACAGAAGAAACTTAATAACGCATCCCTCCTGCAGACGCTGGCCAGGTTTCCAGGGTTTTCCCACATCCACAGGGGGAAATGCCGAAAGCCATTTGTATTCATAAAAAAAGAGTTAAACTGATTCCTTAGATGATTTAAAGGTAGAATTGTTTTTTTCATTAAGGGGATACCTAGTATTACGCATTATTTTACTGTGGCAATTTCAGGATTGCCTAAATAGTTACCTAAGCCTGCTTTCAGTTCCAAAGACAGATACTGAAATCCTAGCCGACATTGGTTTTGATTTTCCGTGCAGTATTTGAATTGGTGGCCTAAGTCTAAACTCATTGAATTTTGGATCTACCACGGTGGCTAGTTTACTTAAGGAGTTTGGTCACACCTGAGGTCCATAGTAGTGAGACAAATGACACCAGGTGATAGAACCGTGTCCATACTTAAAGTTGTGATATTTTGTTTACCATGGATTTTTGTGTCTTTTTTATTTTAAAAATATTCTACTGAGCTAGGCATGGTGGTGCATATCTGTGATTTTATAGAGGCTGAGGCAGGCAAATCACAAATTCAAGGCCAGCGTAGGCAGCTTAGTGACTTAGTGAGACCCTATTTCCAAATACAAAGTAAAAAAAAGAAAGAAAGAAAGAAAGAAAGAAAAGATGTAGCTCAGTGTGAAAGCCCTAAATTCAAGCCCAAATACCACCAAAAAGGGGGAAAATTCAACTAAGCTGATATTTATGTTAGTTTCTTAAAGATTGGCACCTTTTTAAATTCTGCAAGTGAGGTAAGACAATCACTTCAACCTAAACCCTGCCCCTGCCCTGTTAAATCCGCTGACAGCAGCCTCCACAGTTTTATTTCCAAGTTTCAGAGGGAGTAATTGCTTGTTGTGAAATGCACGGAGTGACTCAAGCTGTGCCAGGAAATGCTTGGAAAAGGGATGAATGTAGGAGAAAATGACTCCAGGGTTGTTAGAGTAAATGTAATCCATGTCCACAGAAGAGGTGATACTTCCTGGTTTCTAATATTTCTGAATGGCCAGTATTTTCTCAAGACAGTAGGAGGTTTGCAAGGTTCGCTGTCTCTTTCAATTATTAACTTTCCCATTTACTACCCTGGAGGAATCATTAACTGAAGAGTTCACCATCAAATAGCCAGAAAAAAAGATTTATCAGTCTCTGAGGACAGATGCAAAGAGGTACTGATCACTGCAAGGATGAGAGGAAGAACACAGAATTCCAGAGTGAGAACTGAATTTCTTTTAGCCACAGTCTGTTTGGACTGATGAGGTATTTGTTCATGAGCAGTTCTGAGGAACATTGTGAATCCCAGTGTAAACTTAGAAAGGTCCAGTTGAGTCCCAAAGAAGGGTTGGGACTGAAAGATACCAGTCACCAGTTCCCAGTCCTGTCCCACCCTAATGGATGTGTGCTGTTTCTCCACAGGCAGATGACAGAGGAAACAGAACCCCTGGAAGGCGGGCGATACCACACCCACAAAAATGGCACCTTGCAGATCATCGGGGCCACTGAAGAAGATGCGGGGTCGTACTCTTGCTGGGTAGAAAATGCTATTGGAAAAACCGCAGTCACAGCCAATTTGGATATTAGAAGTATTTTTATTTTGATTTTTCTTTGCATGATTTCTCACACGAGTTCTGTGTATCTTTATTTCTTCTAATATAACTGTACGACTATAGTTTGAACACCTTTATTAGTTCTTTAGTCCTTCTTAAGCAGAAGTCAGGTTACACGTGCGCAAGAGCCGATAGCAGGTATGACAGGTACGTGATGTCTGTGACTGAAAGAGGGAGCGAGGTGCTGGATGGCTGGCAACATTTAAAAGTCCCTTATTTTTCTCATTGAAGCATGTCTGTTGTTATAAAATGGGTTTTTAGCTTTCAATTGAAAATTAGGAGTAGGGTGCTTAGTTTTGAGATATATATATATATATATATATATATATATATATATATATATATATTTCAATTTAACAACCTTAAGTTTCATGCCTGAGATGCCAAGTAACCGATGTTATTAACACTTTTGGTTTTAATTATTTCCTTGGAAAATTCGAGATAATGCATATTCGAGGGCAGTTGTTGAATTGGAGGTTGGTGTCTGCCCTTTTGCTTCTGAGAATGTCCCCAAGTGTCATGGATCAGATTAAAAATACATGTACCTTTAATACAGCACCAATGACTAAGAGTTAGGTTTTTGAAACAATCATAACGAAGCAGGTATTTTTGAAGACAGCCACAGTGCCAATTTTTTGAGCTTTATATTGTTTATACTGTTTGACTTTTGTTTAAACTATAATTCATCATAACTCATTCAACAAGAAGCTCAAGGACACGTCAAGTCCCTGCAGTGTACAAGCTCGCTTTTCGTCCTCACGATATGCCATGTAACAAACAGGCGTTGACTCTACTTGTATGGAGCTGATTCAGAAGTTTCCACCTTTGTGTGCATAGTGTGTCCCTTTCTGGACCTCAGCACTGACAATCAGGGACCTAAAGTAAGAATGAGTATGATAATGGAAAGTCAAGTTACTTTCCCTTTTTGTTTACAATGTTCCAGAAGTACTAGATGAAGGACGTTTATTATTTTCAGGGTCTAAACATTTAGCTACTCTTATTTTGCTAACCCCTTTTGCCCAAGAAATACTAAGAAAAGTGGCCAAGTTATTAATTGGCACATGTATCCAAATTTTATTGGATTTCTCCAGGCCAGAGGAGAAAGAAACGCAAGGTGACATGTGATGTTAGGGAATAATGTGGGGCACAGCATATTGGATTACGGTTTTGCCAACTATAGTTGAGATTAAATTACACACAGGTGATAATGAAGGAGGCTGTGTTCCAAATTTCTAACTAGTATCTTTGTTTGACCAAAACAGATGCTACCAAACTTAGAGTTTCTCCCAAGCATCCTCGTGTTCCCAAGTCACACATACTGGAACTGTACTGTGAAAGCAAATGTGATTCACATTTGAAACACAGTTTGAAGCTGTCCTGGAGTAAAGACGGAGAAGACTTTGCAATTAATGGTACAGAAGATGGCAGGTGGGTAAACTACCGTGAGAATACACTTCATAATCTGTGCCTGGGTTTAGTGCTTTACATTAAAAATGTGTCAAAATTATTCATATTGAATGAACTAGAAGAAACTCACATCTATTTCAATGTTCACATCAATATCCAAGAACTCAGCACTTATTTCACTTACCTATTGTGTTTTTCATCTTGTTTTCCTGTTTATTTTTTCTAGAGCGTTTATCATTCCTTTAGTGTATAAAGCAAAAGTCACTCCATGTATCTGAGGCAGATGTACTACAGGTGCCTATGTGCTTGCTAAAGTTTTGGGAAGACTTGAGGAGCTGGGCATGATGGGGACTGCTTAGAATTCTTTAGGGTTCTTAATCCTGTGGCACTGCAGTTGTGACCTATATATCTGGAAACTCCTGGGGTCCTCAAACGCACCTTGCCCCACTATTGCTGATGGTGGGTCCAGCCAGTGCTGTCTCCTGTGTTTGCTGGAGACAGGGTCTTTCTGGGTCTCTAGTCTAGGCTGGTCCTGATCTCACTCTCTGTAGCCTGTGCTGACCGTAAACTCATAGCAGTCCTCCTGCCTCAGCTTCCTGGAATTATCAGTGTGGGCCACCACAGCCAGATTATATGGTGGTGGGAAATCGAAACCATTGCCATAATCTTGCTAGGAAAATATTTAAGTGCTGAGCTGTCCCTCTAATCCTTACTTCCCAAACTCTCTTGAGTATTTCCCAGTGGTAGACTTTCACGTATATCTGGAATTTTTCTTTCTAGAAAACATTGCAAGTATAGTCATTACTGGGTTTCTGAGGGGTAGTGGTTTCAGCTGCCTCCCACGAAAGACACCAGAATCTGCGGAGTGCAAGCGACTATGCCAAAAGTGTAGCATTTATGTATAATGTATGCACACCCCTCTGCACACTTAAAATCGTTTACTTTGCTGAAGATAACCTAATATCACCTTAACACTATGCTGTAATTATCATACATTATTGTTTAGGATGTATTAACAAAGAGGAAGATATATACATGTCCAATATACACTTTTCGTTTCTATTTTTGTGGAACTAGAGTTTGAATTAGGGATTTACACAGAGATACAACCTCAGTTCTTTTATTATTTTATTTTTCAGTGTTGCCCGTGCTGGGCTGGAACATGTCAACTTTCTGCCTCAGCCTCCTAGAGTGGAGGACTATAGGAGTGTTTCGCTGTGACTAGCTCAATATATTTTTATTAGACTTTTAAAATCCCCACTTATTGAATCCAGAAATGTAATAATAATGTGTTCAGAGAACCAAATATACTTTTTGAGTTTTCCAACCTCTATATAAAGATTATAGGAAGAATACAGAAGACAGAAAAACTTCATAGTTGCTAAGTAGCACTAGACAATATTAAGCATATAAAGAAAAAAGAAAGAAATAGAGCCAGAAGAACCAGAACGCCAGCTCTGTCTCCCATGAATGTTTGAATATCAGTTTTGCTTCTTTTTGTGTTGTCAGGAAGCAGAGTTGAAAATTTATCTTCTTCAGCCCAAATCTTACCTCAATATAGGTTCTCAGTAGTGAGGAGGGAGAGGAGTGACTGCCCCTGGCTGGCTGGCTGCCCTCTGTCAGCAGCAGATGTGGGGCTGAATTCGCAGGTGCCTGCGAAATGCCTACAGGACACGCCGCAGCCTGTGCATCCCTCCCTCTGCGGGGAAACCGTGTCGTATTCCTGGGCTAGAAACCAGAAGCCTTTGCTTACGTTTCTTATCAAAGGGACCTAAGAAATAATGAACAGTGCAAATTCTTCCTGCCTTCCCTCTTGCTGTCTTTCAAGTCTTGGGATGTGGCAGGTACTACGAACTCTCTCTGAAGCAGTGTGTCCACCAGGTGCCCATGCTGTGTTAGTCCTTCCCGTGTGCGTTTTTCCTCATTAAGCCTCACAGCAGTCCTATCGCGGTGGTTGAAATGGCCCAAGGGCTGTGGATTTGTGCCTGAAGGTGGCTACAGACCCCAGGCCTGTTATGAAAATGTAAATGGTATATGATGTGATGCAGTTCCTAAACTTTATGCTGTGCTTGACGAAGACTTTGAGGACTGCTCATGACCCTGCTCATGTCCTGCAGGAGGGATGTGTTGTATGTACTAGTGACTAGGAGGACATGGGAGGAAAGATGTGTAAAACCCACGTGGGCTCTGCCATCACCATCAAGAAAGGGTTAGCTTTTTCTCTTCAGCAATAGCAGCACGTTAAGAGAAGAGAGGTGGGAGGGGTTGGCAAAGGGAGGGTGTGTGAGTTGTGTGGTAGTCACAAACAGGTGCCTCTTCCTGACAAGTCATGAACCGAGGCAAAGCTTTGCTTTCGTTACAGCTGGAAGCCATATCCAGTCATTTAAGCCTCCTATAGTTTGTGAGTTCTGTATTAAAAATTGCAGTTAAGTGATAGTCACCTCAAGGATAGCGCTAGTTACATTATTTCTACTGTATAACCACTGCTGTGGCTATATTTTAAATTTAATTAAGTTTTATTTGAAAATTGCATGAACAGATATGTTGTTAATACGTAGGTGTAGAGTAAAAGATGCAGTTTATAAAGAAGCAATTTCCACATAATTCTATTCCAGATGGTCAGAAATGGAATATTAAAATAAACTACAAAAAAGTGCAAGACTGCCATCTACTGTTCAAATAGAGCGTGTTCATTATCACCAGATCTTACTGATCTTGTCCTGGGGATAGAAGTTACGGGAACTACATCCCAGTAACCTAACCTTTCCTTTCCTTTCCTTTCCTTTCCTTTCCTTTCCTTTCCTTTCCTTTCCTTTCCTTTCCTTTCCTTCCCTTCCCTTCCCTTCCCTTCCCTTCCCTTTCCTTTCCTTTCCTTTCTCTCTTCTCCTCTCCTCTTTTTTCTTTTCTCTGTTCTTTTCTTTTGTCTTTCGAGACAAAGTCTCACTAAATTGCCCATTCTTCCTGGAGGCACAGAGGCACAACAAAGATAAATCTTTGTCAAAAATAGAGATTACCAGATTCCTTCTCAGATACTCAGATTCTGCAGAGCCAAGGTGAGGTCAGTAATCTGCCCTTGTAAGAAGCACCACAGTTGAGCCCATCTGGGATTCCATTCCCTATTTTTAATTTAAGAGTTATTCAGATGTATCTTAGCTTTGATGCAATTCTCAGACATGTCAGCCCGTCATGACCTCTGTGTCACAGATGGCTGGAATTCTGTGGCCCTACCTATGGTGCTCTCTCTCTCTCTCTCTCTCTCTCTCTCTCTCTCTCTCTCTCTCTCTCACACACACACACACACACACACACACACACACACACACTCAGTGTGTGTGTGAATAATGCTTTTTCTCTAGTGTTCATCTGTGCATTCACTAACAAGATTCATATTGTTTAGAGTTATTTTCCTGTTTTTCCTTGCCCTATTTTTCACTGGACTTACGTATTTTTGAAAGGATTTTGTTTTGGATATTGCTTCTGTCCTTGTCATATTTTCCTATATTTCCTTTTTCTGATAGGATAGTTATAGACGGAGCTAACTTGACAATAACTAATATCACGTTAGAGGACCAAGGTGTTTACTCCTGTTCTGCTCAGACTGCCCTTGACAGCATTGTAGAAGAAACACAAGTTACTGTCCTTGGTAAGTGACCAGGCTCCAGAGAAATCTCTGATCCTGTCTGTCTCCACTGCTGGTTAAGGTAGTTGCTTCTAGGCGGTAAAGCCAATGATTATGTGAGTTTCTTCTCACTACACATGGTTTAAATTTTTTTGTTTAAAAACAAATTCTACTTTCAAAAGTATTTTTTCTCTTCTCTTCAAAAAGAAGCAAATTAATGCTTAATTTCTTTTATTTCCTGCTGTAATGTTGCCAGTAGTAACAGGAGGTAAGTGATGCTGTCAGCAGAAAGAAACGCAAAGCATGCTTGAGTTCCCAGGGCTGTTCAGCTACCTTCTGTTGCTGTGTGGAGAAATAGAAATGGGCTAGGATGGGTGGACCAGGTGGGAGGCAGGGTCACGATCTAGACAAGAACTCCAAGGGTGTAAAGAGTAGGGGTGGACTTTCAAGTATTTTGCGAAAGAATGTTTTTGATTTTTAAGAAACTGATCAGGCTAATTAGACAACTTCGTGCACATTCTACTGGTGTAATCAGTGCAATTACCCCTGAAATCACAACATTAACAGCTCCTAGGCCAGATGCTGGATGTTTTCCAATATCCTACCCAGATTTGCTTCCTACCCAGTCCTTGACCTGGAAATCTGCCCAGTGAAAATATCAGCGAAATCACTTGGCCTTCGGCTTTCTGTTTGGTTCAGCCTACTGGGAGCCCTTGGAGAAGCGCAGATGTTGCGGGGGTGTTTGTCCCATTCTCTCGCTGGTTTGTCTGTATCCCACTGCCACTTACAGACTGCACACAATTCCACCCTGGGATTCTGGTAGCTATTCCCCACGCACACACAAGAATTATGGGCCAGTCCTAATACCAGCCTCTGGACATTCTCCGCCCACCTGGTTTTAAGGAACTTTAAAAAAAAAAAAAAACACTTGAAATAATATACCATGCTTGAGTTTCATCCCATGTTCTTGAGTATCTGAGGTATTTTTATATTTTCAGGTTGTTCTTGTTCAATGGGTCCTTTTAGTCTTTGTTTTAGTTTACTTATATTTCTTTAAAAACATTTGATGCTATGTACATGTCCTATGTCTAGATTAGTCATTGTTATGATTGTAATTTTATATCTTCAGCATCTGGTTGCTGGAGTCCACGGGTAGGTGACCAAGGGGAGTGCAGACTGAGAAAGAAAAATGAATGTCATCCTGGTCAGCCAGTGACAATTGGGCCATTCAGTTGAATCTCTTCAAGTGAAACCAGTGGCCAGCAGGTTAAGTTCTACCAGAAAAGAGAAAATGTAGGAGGTATGAGCTTGGCATATAGGATTGTCCCTGTTGGCATGGTGTATGTAAGATGCTTGGGACCTCAACAGAAGACATCCTTGATACTCCTGTGAGTATTCCAACCTGCTTCATATTGTAGTTACACATCCGGTAGACTGAAAGTAACCTCCAGGAAGATGGAGGTGCATATTGGGTCCATTAAGTAGTTCAGGTAAGAGCGACAGTGGGAGAGTTGGTTTTTATGTGGTGTTGACCTTGTCAGTGTCCTTGCAAAAGGTAAAATTGCCTTTCTACAATTAACTTAACAATTTGCTAGACCTTTTAAACATTGCTAATTTAAATACTGGTTGTGATCATATATGCTAGTTGTGTGTAATTTACCAAGTGTTTTAGAATAATATTTTTAATAGTATAGTGTGTAGGAACTCGGGACTTTGCCCAGAGTTACATCCTCAGCGCTTTCTATTTTTATTTCAAAATGAAGTCTGGCTGAATTGCCCAAGATGGGCTTAAGTTTATGATCCTTTTGCCTCAGCCTCCCTGAGTGCTGGGATCACAGGGGTGTGCTGCCATTCCTTGGTTGAAAAATGATTAGGTGAGGGTCATTTATAAAGTTGGTTATACGTTAAAGCCTCTTCTTTGAATTTACACTTTGACTCTTTTATTACAACTTCTGGTTGAAGAAATTGTATCTCAACTACTCAACATAAAATATGATCATAAATACCCATAGTTTATAAAGAACTTATTTGCTAGAGAGCAATTTTTAGAAACACAGGCTCAAACTACTTTGATAAGAAGATATTTTTTAAAAGTCTTAATTGTAAGAATGCCTTGAACACATCCTGTTTGCAAATTAATTAGTTGTAACCCAGATAATACATGAATAGTTAAGTTTTAATTGCATATACAACATCCTTTCCTTGTTTTTCTGAGAGACTTCAGAATTTAGTGGAGTCCTTGTAAATGATGAGGAGAAAACATAAGTTCTTTGAGCTCAGAGATTCAGAAACCTGCTAAGGAAATACTTTCTTCTTGAAGGCCCTACTTTTTGCAGAGTTGTGAATCATACTTCAAAAATCAACATGGTGCATCCATTCTGAGTTGGAAATTGTTCTTTTTACTAGCATAAACTTTCAACAGTTAGCAAACACTCAACAGGGGTGGGGTGTGGGTCTTTCCACTGGAAGGTGATAGAGCCCTCTGAAAGGTATGTTAGATAATGCCTCATTGACTCATTTGAGCAAAGGTGACCGTTCTCTAGTGCATGAGAAAATTAAGAGCAAATTTTGGAAGAAATGTTCCATCAAGACAAGATTCTTTCTACTCTTGTTTTATTTTATTTGTAAGTACTGAAAATTTCTGTGTTCTCTAATGCTGAAAAGTATTTGTCATCTCCTACTCATTTTTCCAGTTTCTGCCGCAACATTTAACAATGCCAGATCTTCCTGTTCCAGAATAAACTGTCTGCCTACTTCCTTTTAAACTAGGCCAAACAGTATAAAAGTTCCTACTGTCTATTTAGAATTCAAATGAAAATCTTAAATAGTTGTAGAAAAAATAGAGTTCATATTCCCTGTCTTACATTTTCTATAACCTCAGGTTCAATAATCTAAATTTTATTACTTTAGTATGATAGCTGTATGCAGGACTGAAATGATGATATAGTTTTCACTTATTTATTCATGAGGGGTTTATGAGCAAGACCCCAATGACAATGCAGACATCAACAACAACCCCTAATCTTAAAGACCCTTCTAGTCTCACAAAGATAAATGATCAGCATGTAAGTAATTATGAGCTAAAAGAAAGCAAGAGATCCAATTAAATCACCTTGTGTTTTCAAAGCTAGATTGTATAATTTTTATGCAGAGCGTGTGTTTACGAGGACAGATTCTGGGGATGCATTCTTTAGGCAGGCCAGACCTAGAACACAGAAACTTCATTGTTAAAACTACCTCTGAAGGAATTCTTGGTGCCCACTGACAGAAAGACCTTTGAGAACTATTATCAGAGAAAAAAAGAAATTATATGGCCGAGTGGGTTGTGGATTTGAAGGAGACTGAATTTGAAATAAAAGCTCCAGGGCTGCTGGGTTGTGAATAGGTAAGGGTCCATACTTACAAGTGGAGAATATTGAGAGTTGACATGTGTGTGAGCTTTGAGATAGAGAATCAAAAGTAATGATCCATATTTTTCTTACCTGTACTTTTCATTATTAACTAGATGTACCGGATCCACCAGAAAACCTTCACCTATCTGAAAGAGAGAACCGGAGCGTCCGACTGTCCTGGGAAGCTGGGGATGACCACAATAGCGATATTAGTGGTATGGAGACTTAGAATAATTTTTTTTTTCTCCTAGACAGAGTCAAAATTCATTTTGCAGCCATTTAAACTAGCCTTGGTAGATATTTTTCTTCAAATAGCTTCTAAAAATTAAATGTTATGTGTAAATCGTGTGTGTATTCTAATTTTTGTTTATGTTTTCACTACCAGAATATATTGTAGAATTTGAAGGAAACAGAGAGGAACCGGGAAGGTGGGAAGAATTGACTAGAATTGAAGGAAAGGACACAACAGCCTTGTTGCAGTTAGCTCCATATGTGAGATACCAGTTCCGGGTCACAGCTGTGAATGAAGTAGGGAGGAGCCCCCCTAGCCGGCCCTCGGACCACCACGAAACACCACCAGCAGGTAGGCAGCTTCCCGTGCCACACTTCCTGCGGAAACTTTTGTTTGAAATGTGCGAAGTAAAAGATAAAATAGCTTAGGATTTTAGATTCCTTAGTTTGAGAAGTTCTGTGAATTCCTAATAAACAAAAACCTTCAAAGTACACTAGACATTTAAGTATTACATTAATTGTTTAAAAATAGCAGGAAGCTGTGAAATGGTGTCATATGAGGAAAGAGGACTCTATGAACAATGTCTGGTAATGGGCCATCGTGTTTAAATCAGATATGTTCGGGTGAATATTATATTTTTCAATATATAATGGAAGTCAAGGATTCAAGTTTTTGAAATCTGACTTTTTACTCATTGGAGCTACCTTATTAAGTTTGCAATGCAAACTAATTAATATGATATTACTTCTTCTATAATTAGTACTTGCGTATATTCATATCTAAGTTACCAGAATGCTTTTTTTTTAATTTCAAAAATTGTACTATTCAGGTATGTGTTTACTAAATTGTCTTTGGCCATCAGTATAGTCATGACATATTGATTTTTTTGTTTGTTTCTATTTGCTTCAGTGGAGAAACAAGTCAGAAAATGAACTGATGTAGATACTTATATGATCTTAATGCACCTTGAACTTAGCTCTAAAATTCCTTCTTACCTCTTATTATTAAAATGGATTCAATTGAGTACATTTCCTGAATACATTACATGCTGATTTTATTTGAAGTCCTTAAAAAACTTGAATGTCCATATTAATACATGATGTTCATTTTTATTTTCCTGGGGAAAAATATCATACAATACATTTCTATCACCAATTCTATAAGAAAAAGAAAATAATATTTTAAATAAAAATATGTATTTAGCAAAAGTTTTAGAATTTTAACTATCAGTTTCAAATTTAAGATTATATATCTCTATCTATCTCTTGCCCATTGGAAAATAGAAACACTATTTTTATACTCTAGAAACACTATTTTACTCTTTTAAAGTATATGTATGTTTAAAAGCTGCCTTAAGTATTTTTAGTAGTTGGATCAGATTAAGTTAATAATATAATCATCAAAGTCATTGAAATATCTGGGATTTGGGGGAATGATAAAGTAGTTTACCTATTGGTTATTGTACAATGAGAAAGTCAATTTAATGACTATCATTTTTCAGCTCCAGATAAGAATCCTCAGAACATAAGAGTTCAAGCATCTCAGCCTAAGGAAATGATTATAAAATGGGAGGTTTGTATTTCTTAATATGTTATGCATTTCTTTGTGCTCTTACCCTGTGTTCCTTTTATATTTGCATTCTAAATGCAATTTAAAAGTTTTTCAAACAATTAAAAGATAAACAAGAATAAACTAATGGGATTGTGGAGGTAAATGTATAAGTTGTCACAAGTGTATATTTTACAGAACACTGGTTAAGATCAGTTGTTAAAGAGAATTCAATATTGGTAAACAATTTAATGATGACTATGACATTTATTTAGTTAGAATCTGTCCAGAAATTCCAAATTCTCATCATTTTTTATTGATAGTATTTTAGATGCTCTAACATTCAGACACTGAATTGCTTTTACTGAGTGGTTTATTACTCCCAGATAAGAGTCAACATTAATAAAGGGTGATAGACAACTTGTAACACTTCTAAATCTGAGAATAATCTTCTCAAGAAAGCATCATTAGTAGCATCTACTAGATTTCCAAACTCACATTCAAGATGGTGATTATCTTCTGTATTCCTGCATATGTAGGAATGGACAAGGCCAGGATTCAAACGTGATTGTACTTGCATTTTAAACTCTCCTACATATTTCTTCCCTTTTAACATATTTCTTTTAAGTATTATTAAATGGCTCTTTTGAATTTGGCAAAACAATTTGTATTTTCTGAGATATATTTGATTGTTCTGAGGGTATTTCTAAGCTTCTTCTGGAACACAACAAAACCTCCTTTTACTGTTAAAACATAAATGTAATTTATGAAAAAATATGTCAACCTAAATGAAAGTGATTCCTATTCAATCATTATGATTAAAAACAGACCTTCCCTGTTGGATTTATTGAATGTTGCATTGACATAGAAGATTTTGAAATAAAGCTGGTGTATGTTAATTGATTTTTCCACTTCGGCCAAGGTATGATTTTGTAAGAATTTTAAAATGTGCATGGCTGGTCGAAGGGCTCAGTGGTTAAAGCGCTTGCAATCAAGTGCTAAGTACCTGAGTGTGATTCCCTAGCACCACATAAGCTGGGCATGGTAGTGCACGGCTGTATTTCCAGCGCTCAGGATGATGAGACAGGAGGATTGTGGTGAGTCCAAGGTGAGCCTGGGCTCCACAGTGAGTCCAGGACGGCCCGGACTACAGATCAAGACTCTGTCCCAAAAGAAATGTGGAAAGTTTGACTTGCTTTTTTATATGTATTAGTTTTCTGTTAATCACAAACTCACATAGCACATCCCTCCAAATAATTTAGTCAATTTTTTTTTCCATGAATACTAACGCTTTATTTCTATTTCAGCTGTCTTGTTCATTTTCTCATTGTAGACAGTATCTGACACTGACAACTTAAGGGAGAAAAGGGGTGTTTTAACTCATGGTTCAGAGGTCTCAGTCCTTAAAGAGTCAGCTGACAGTCACAAAGACCACTGTGTAGGGTGATTGGCCTGCTGGAGGACAGTTGTTCTCAACATGGCAACAGAAAACAAAGCAGTTGGGAAAAAAAGACAAGCAAGAAGACATCCTTCCAGGCCACACCCTCAGAGATCTGTCCCTTCCCAACAGGCCCTACCTCTTAATAGCACTCCAAATCAACAGTTTAATCTCCTGATCCAGTTAATCGCTACAGTCTTTTTGCTTTCCAAATGCATGAGGCTTTTGAGGACATAACAGATCTAAACCATAATATGAGTGAAATTGACTGTTGTGACTTGAGACAAGTGTCACAAAACATTTAGAAGAAAGTGGTATTAAAAAGAAATATATCCAAGAGTATTATTTTTTGAATTTGCAGCCAGAAATTGTTGCTATTACATTATCTGTGTGTGCGTGTGTGTGAACGCATGCACACGCGGTACAGGGAATGACAACCAGGAATGATCCAGGGCCTTCACACTGACAGAGAGCTGCAGCTCTTTGATCTTTTCTTCCCATCCCCCTCCCCCCACACACACCTTTTTTTGAGATACAGTCTTACTTGCTATGTTGCCAACTTCCCCAAGCCAGGCTCCAAATTGTGATTCTTTTTCTTTACTCTTCAATAGTGTCCTGGCTTTATAGGCTGGTGCCGCAAACCTAGATATCTTGATAATTATTGTTTGGGAGGTCAATAATCTTTTGTTCTTTTAGAATGTATTTACCTTATCCTTTAATTTCTTAGAAACTTCCATAAGGCAGGTGATGTAACTGGCGAGATCAAAAGGTTATTATGTGATTTTCAGCTCACTTGCTCCGAGAAGTACACCATGTTCCACTAATACTACCTTGAGAACCATTTCTAGTCCTCGGGAAACAGTTGGAGCTCCATGGTGTCAGGTGTGTGCTTTATGCAGAGAAACTGGGACTCTAGAGATGACCGTCCTCACCCAGATGCGAGGTGCTACGTCATTAATGAATGAGGGACATAAATCTCCAGTTGCCTTTACTACTTCCTTATTCTTAAGTCAGTCTTCTTTTTTCCCCAAAATGACTTGGACACCTAATGCCATATTCTTAAAAGAAGCGAACTTCACCATGCAAGTCTTTGTGATGTACTTATGAAGAGCAAATATCATGCAATTTAGTAATTAATTGCCTTGAGGAAGTAGTGCCAAGGATGCGAGATTAGATTCACAATGAGAATCAAAACAAGTACATCGTGTTTCCTGTTATTTTGAAGTGTCAGTGATGTAATAACTACCAGCTTGGCGAACTGTATTTCAGGACCATTATTTATAGAACATTGTTTAACTACCAAAGGGCATAGGTTTTTATTATTTCTATGGAAAGGATGATGAGGTAGCCTGCCTGATTTAAGATGGAGTTAAGAGAAATTAAATAAAATAACGTGCAATATGATGGCTGTGGTTGTAAGATACTGCGTTTTTGAAAGTAACTATGGGAGGAGTAGATTTTAAATGTTCTCCTCACAACAAAATGATGCTTTTATTGGAGAGGTAGAATATGTACTAACTAGCTTGAGTTGGCCATTCACTATGTATATATGTATTTCAAAGCAACATGCTGTACACAATAAATGTGTACTTTTATTATTAACCAAAACAGTTCAATAATTTTATAAAAATGAAATTAAACATTGTGGCAATCCATCCAGTGTCTAGAATAGTAGTTACCACCTTACTAGGTTCATAGTGAAACTTTGAAATGTGTTTGAAAATATGTTAGAACTAGACACAAAATCTTACTCTAAAATGTTGCACGTGAAAAGCCGTGCTAACCATATTGTGTAAGTCTCACACCCTGGATTTAGAATGCCTGCCTAGGATGTGCTAGGCATGGGGTTTGATCTTCCAGCACTGCTTGATAGTTGAATGTGGTGTTGCTTGCCCATAATCCCAGTACTCAGGAGGCTGAGGCAGGATTTCCAAGTTGAAGGCCAGCCTGGGCTTCATAGAATGTTCAAGACTAGTCTGAAGTATAGAACAAGACTCTGTCTCAAAAACAAACAAGCAGTGAAACAACAAGAAATCCAAAAATCTTTTGAAGGACATTCATGGACCCCCAGTGAGTTTGCTACACCCCAACTTAATAAATAACATCTTTTCTAAGGACTTCCTCCTCCTAGGTGACCCTGAGGGGGAGAGAAGACTTGTTGCTTACCTGCCTGTTACACTTTTGATCTTATGCACTCTGTCTTTGTTGGGGAGCTGGTCTGAGCAGAATACAAAGTGCTCCTGACGAAACAGCAGATACCAAAGAGGCTCTCACAATAAAGCTATGATGCTTTTCATTTATTTTTGTAACAATGTTAAAACTTTTTGTTTAATTTTTTTTCTCTTGGATAATTTATGTATTCTGGAATAAGCATGCATGTAAAATTATTTGCTGATGCAGGATGATGCTTTCAACTTAATTCCAACCAATAAGTATTTCAGTAAATTAGACCGAGTGAAGAAATATTACAATTTTTATGATATAATTGGATAATCTAAGTATACAGGCAAAGTTCTTTTAATAAAGTGAGCTTCATATAAATGTTAATATAAGGAAATTTAATAATCTCCTTTTATTGAATTTTATTTCTAAAAAATATCATATCTTAAACTTGTAATGAAATCATTTAAATAAAATTCCCTTTTTGTACAATTAAGTGCATAGTTTAAATTACATTAAGTTGGTTTACAATTAGAGTATTGTTAATTAAAAAGTAGATTAGAAATAACCAATTTTGTATATTAGAAATCTCTCCACTAAGCAGTCCTACAGAGAAAAATAAATGGATAAGGAGGGATTTTTCCTTAAAGAAATACAGTGACCAAAGAGCTAGAAATTGTGTTCTTATAAAGAACTACTTCTTCTGAGTGCTAATTGTATATGTTACATATGTTTACTGTTCAGAATTAAAAATTGACTTAACCCTTTGCCTGCAACATTCAGATATATCTGAATGAATATTTCCATGCACTCATTGTGGTGTTTAAGTATACTCCATGAGCTCAGAAAAAACATTGTGTTTTTCTTTTTTTTTTTTGAGAAAATTCAATATAATGGTAAATGGATTGCCGTATGCCAAAGATTTAAAATAATAATGTCTTTATGTACAGAGCAGGTCAGAATATATTATTTAAATGCATGAAATAGTTGAAATACCAACTTTTTAATGTTTTGTGGATTTTGACCATTTTGGCAAAAAGAAAGAAAGAAAGAAAGAAAAAAACCTCTTGGAATGACTTAATGCAGTGAAAGGATTAAGCTCCATCCTCTCTGGGAGAAAGATAACAAAGCTTCATGGAATCCGGCGAGGAAAGAATTGTGTTCTGCTTGAAAAGCTATTGGGAGAATTCCTCTCAAAACCAAAAAGTTCATGGCCATATCTTTTTTTCATTTTGCCTGTTCTTTAGAAATTAAAAAGTGGGATATAGTATAAAGCTTAGGTGAAAATTAAGCTTTTCCATAGAATTCGTTTTTGATTTTCTTGTTTTTTTTTTTTTTGTACAGGAAAATATAAATTTACTCACATCAACATAATCTAGGCATCTAAAGTGTGGCGTTTACACTACTTTAATAAGTAAGGGACTATTTTTCAAACTTAAACTTATATACTATCTAAAATATTTATAACTGTTTCTGAATCAAAGGGGAACATTAAGATCTCAAAAAATCCTCTTTTGTTATATTGTGTGGTTTCTCCTGTCACTGAGGGTGTTTCTCTTAGTGTTGCTGAGTCTGTGATCACATTGAACGAGTCTTGGCTTCTGTTTCAGCCTTTGAAATCTATGGAGCAGAATGGGCCGGGGCTGGAGTACAGAGTTTCCTGGAAGCCCCAGGGAGCCCCTGTGGAATGGGAAGAAGAAACGGTGACAAACCACACGCTGCGGGTTATGACACCCACTGTTTACGCTCCTTATGATGTCCAAGTTCAAGCCATCAATCAACTCGGGTCTGGGCCTGAACCTCAGTCCGTGGTTCTTTATTCTGGTGAAGACTGTAAGTGTCACACTTGACCATCTTATGCACTTTTTGAATGATTTCTCTCAGTTGTATGGCATTCCTCTCAACAGAGGCACCCACTGAATGCATGGAGACATTAGAGCTATAGTGGATAAAAGGAAATATTCACACACTTCTTTCTGTAGAGCTCAGTAAAAAATGGGTGATTAGTATAGGGTATTAAACAAATACTTTGAATGTTTCAGCATCATTTATTTTCTTGATTAGCTGATATCTGGTTTGAAAATCAAAGTTTCGAAGTCATCCCTGCACTAATCAAAGCAGCGTATTTGTCATAAGATTGTCACGATTTTCAATAGGCTTTGCCATGCTGGTCAAAGCCTTTGCAATAGACAGCTGCTGCCAGACCTAGGGCCTCAACTGTGTATCTGGAGCCTTCCAAACATTCATGAGAACCACGGACAGGTATGAATAGAAAATTACATAGACATATAGACTTAAAATACTGATGATATGATCACATTATTCAATTGTTAATATTGACACTCTATCGTAGCATAATAAATACTATAATGATATTATTTAAAAAAGAAACACACAATATTGTGAATCACTACACATTTGCAATTATTATCCTTGTTATTCTACCATTTAGAGTAATACTTGATCCAAAAATAAAAGGTAGGTCAAGAATGAGAAGTAACTTCTCATTCATCTGCTGTTCAACAGAACCCATCATTGGTGAACTACGTTTGAGCCTGAGTGCCCTGTGTTTGGTTTATCTCCCTGTAGAAAATTCTATAGAATGGGATACCCATACCCATCTTGGATGGTTATCCTCAGAATTGTATGGGCCTGTGCAGGTTTGGTTTTTTAGTGCCTGATATGCAGAATATACTCAATTAATTAGCTATTATTATGAATATTTGCTTAACTGAATTCTGAAGTAATTTTATTCATGTCATAAGTGT
Source organism: Ctenodactylus gundi (assembly GCA_004027205.1). NCBI lineage: Eukaryota > Metazoa > Chordata > Mammalia > Rodentia > Ctenodactylidae > Ctenodactylus > Ctenodactylus gundi. The sequence continues at coordinate 36,988 of PVKB01001964.1, forward strand.
TCACTTGCTTCCAAAGACAAAATTCCCTGAGGATATTTTACATTTTGGGGTAAACTTTTTATATTATAACCACCTAGAGAACTTCATTTCTCCATATAATATGGCATCTCCTTCTCTCCTAGGAGTCTATTGGGCTAAGAATCTCCTCTGTAATGATAAATGCTTGCTTTGCTTTGGAATTGGTGTCACTCAAGTGCTTTTACTCAGAGTAAACATTTGAAAAACATCTTTATGAAGGATAACCCCATTCATTTTGGAAGGTTATTGAAAGCTTATCCTTTTCACTTCCTTAATAGATCCTGACACAGCTCCAGTGATCCATAGTGTGGACACAATAAACAGCACACTGGTTAAAGTTACCTGGTCAACAATTCCCAAGGACAGAGTCCATGGACACCTGAAGGGATATCAGGTTTTTATTACATTATTTTCTTCTTGGTGTTCAAATGCTGTCTTCACTGAGAGTAACTGATTTTACAAGAAGCCAAGAGAGAACATGTCAGTATGGTGGCTGGGCCAAACGGTTCATATTTTTATTACAGATAAATTGGTGGAAAACAAAAAGCCTGTTGGATGGAAAAACACACCCCAAAGATGTGAACAGTTTACGATTTTCTGGACAGAGAAACTATGGAATGGTACCTTCCCTGGATGCCTTCAGTGAATTTCACTTAACAGTCTTAGCTTATAATTCCAAAGGAACTGGACCGGAAAGTGAGCCTTATGTATTTCAAACACCAGAAGGAGGTAAGAGAGAAACACGTAGAATCAAGCCAACAGTAGAAATTATCCAGTGGATCCATTAAGTGTTTCCTCCTTCCTTATACTTAACATGTACTTCATGTAGGATTAACATGTCACCTCCTGTAAAATTTTAAAATTTAGTAGGGCATTTTTGAGAAAGGCATGCATCAAGTCATGAGTGTTCATTTATCGTCTTTATTTTTCAGTACCTGGACAGCCAACCTTTCTCAAGGTCATCAAAGTTGATAAAGACACTGCCACATTATCCTGGGGACTGCCTAAACAACTAAATGGAAACGTAACTCGCTATCTATTACAGTATCAGATAAGTAAGTTAACTTAGTTGTGTTTTATTTTTGGTTAACTATTTATTTGGTTTGCACTGTTAATGATATAAGGATCACTTAAGATCGTTTATAGACTGGCATATTTCCTTATAGCCCAAGGAGCTGTGAATTGACTTGCCATCCATTTCATTCTCTGCCTCCTTTTATAAGTAATAGTATATTGGAACCTGGCGGTTATTACTTATTTACACAGTGCCTATAGCTATTTTCTCGCTAGAGTGGCAAAGTTGAATCATTACATCAGAGTCAATTTGGTCCTCAGAGTCTAAAATATTTACAGTCCAGTCCTTTGAAGAAAAGTGTTCTGACACCTGTTTTAAAGTAAAACATTGTGTCAAGGGTACTAGAAAGTTATGTGTTTGCTATTTATATACAAAAATCTTGAGAATTAAGGAATATGTCACAGAAGGACTCGAGTTAGTAAGTAATGTAAAGGAGATTTAGGCACATACAACTCCACACCATTCTAAATTTTTTTTTGCTGCAGATAAGTGATCCCTGTGCATAGTTGGCAGGGTATTTGGTATTAATCCGATTCCTGTACATAGAGTCCTCAATCAGTTCAGGCAGGTAACCTAGAGAGGGCTGAAGAATTGCTAGAACTAGAGAGGGCCGTGAACTGCTAGACATGTTTGCTTTTAGATATGGAGCTCTTAGCCTACACGGTGTACTTGAATCAATTATAAAAATGTAACAAGAGCTGGAGAAATATTTGAAGAGTTTTAGACATCATTTTTTTTTTTTTTTGGTAAAGCTGTGTCTTATTCTTATTCCACAGTAAATTTGTGGCATTTTTAAAATTCCAGTCTTCATACTGATCTGTGGATGAGCCTTCAGCTTTTAAAAATATTATTAGAATATAATAGAAGAGGAAATGTCAACAATGGGGGATCGTATACTGCTTGTTGTGTAGACTTTTTAATAAAATGGTATTTATTTTTCTCTTAGCTTTAAACATTTGAGACTTTTCTAGATACTTAACTTTTTGGTTATTGTTGCCGTTCTGTGTTCTAAATCACTGCTGTTTGTGTGTATACATGTGTGTTCTTTGTATATATTTTCTTTAACTTTTATATGGATTGTAATAGATTTTTAGCTGACATTTTAGTATTTAAATTTGATGTTCACAATTAATCAGTGAACAGTGATGATTTTATTTCTTTCCAGTCTTTGAGATCCTAGTTTATTTTTGATATGATCACATTATTTATATGAAGAAAGGCACTTTTGTAGATAATACATACATCTTTGAATCTGTGTCATATATTTGACTGAGAATTGGGAAAATTGTTCTAGTCCTTTCCTCGAACAGCTGCATGATCATGCCCATCCTGTTCTTTCCCTTCCTTAGTTGAAGTTCTTTAAAACAAACTGCTTATAACCTGGGAGTGGTGGTACACACATATGATTCCATCACTTAAGAGGCTGAGGCAGGAAGGCTGCTGTGAGTTTGAGGCCAACTTGGGTTACAATAATGACTTAAGAAATAGCCTATACTACATAACAAGACCTTGTCTGAAAAACAAACAAACAAACAAACAAAAGCACTGAAAAACTGCCTGATTTGCTTTATGCCCTTAGTGCTTTAAACAGAGCTTAGCATACAGTAGATGTTTACAAATATTTAATTTAATGATCAGTTGGTTCTACGTGTATTGAATACAGAAGGCCTTGACTTTAGGATGCTGAGAATGTATGAAGTAGGTAGTTGCTTGATATTTTGATCTTTACCCGGCCTAGTAATGTGTGGTATCATACTATGTCCTGGTGTTGGGCAGGGGTTCTGAGCAGCATGCCGCAGTCACTCACATTGTCAGAGGGCTAAACAGTTTATATTCTGCAATGACCTGTCTTGCTAAGCTATGATACTCAGGTTAGGAATATTAAAAACATTCTTTTCTTTCTTTATTTTGAGACAGGGTCTCATTCTATAATCCAGGCTGGTTCTGAATTCACTTTGTAGCCCAGGTTGGCCTCAAACACATGGTATTTCACCTTCCTCAGCTTCCTGAGTGCTGGGATTACAGGCAATTGTCATCATCCTTACCTTCTGACGTGCTGGAAATCGAACTCAGGGCCCTGTGCTTGCTAGGCTAGTGCTTTAACTGCTGAGTTGCACCCCAGAACTCTTAAACACATTCTTGACTTGCAGTATTCTCAATTAATGATGGGTTTATCAAGATGTTATTGCCAATTCAAGGAGCATCTGTAGTTACTTGGTGCCACATATTAAAACAACTAGTCATTCAAATTACTCCTCCTAATGAGATCAACAGTATGTATGATAAGGAAAAAGTGTGAAATAAAATGATTGAAGAAAATGCATCAATTTTAATATATCTTATGAAGCTAGTTGGACCCAGGATGGAAAGGTGATTAAGAATGTGAACCCCAGGATCAAAATACCATACATTCTTCAAATCTTAGTGTGCCTTTAATTGTTCTAGATCTGGACAGCATTTTTTTTTTTTTGATAGATCTGTTTTCCCATATAGAATCTGGGCATAGTAACGGCATTTATGTTACCAAATTACACAAGCTAATAGATGTGTATAAATGAGATGAATCCATGTGTATCAGAAGCGTAAGTGGAAGAAAAAAAGAAAAGGTAATATAATCTGAACTAGATTCTAAAAAATTTGAGGCATCACTGTTCAATGTCTGTTTCTTTAGTAAATGACACCGATGAGATTGGAGACCTGAATGAAATCAACATTACAGTGCCATCCAAGCCCAGCTGGCGTCTTGCAAACCTCAATGCAACTACCAAGTACAAGTTCTACTTGAGGGCTTGTACTTCCCAGGGCTGTGGGAAACCCATCACTGAAGAAAGTGCCACACTAGCCGAAGGAAGTAAGTACTCCGGGTCCCCATATGTTGTGACTTTTTAAACAATACCCCCACGAAGGGAACGTGCCGTGCCAGTCAATGTAAATTAGAAGTAATTCTGATGCACATCTGCCTGTTTTTTGTTTTCTCTTAGTATAGAAAGAAAGGATATAATAGTCTTATTTGCATAGTTCACATTGACTCAATTTGTGAATTTCAAACAGTCGCAATCAAACTATAACTTAATGTGTCCAAGGTCAGTGACCATAATTCGACTTAATTTGCGTGGCAAGGGGACAAAGGATGTAGTTACTCACCAAGTTCATAGAGGAATGCCTTTCCTTTGGGAAATGTGGCCATAAAGAAATATATTTGTGTTTTGATTTGGTATACGTGCTCCAATACAAATCTCATACATATATATATCACTTCTCTGCCTTTTTTCATATGTATGTTGTTGTATATATCAGTTTTATTTTACTGTCCAGTGACTGATGCCAAATAACGACTTACAGATGGCCCGTGAAGTTCTCTAGTACAACTCTCCTGGTTCAGTTACACTTTAGTTGTGTTTTTCTCCACCTTATAACCATTTCCCATTCCACATGTTTTCTACAGGCATGATTTTAACAGTATTTTTGCTAAGCTTGCTATAACACTTGCATCGCATCATCTGAGAAATGAGAGAATATAAAGGGAAGTGGGTCGGAGGAACCGATTTGTACACTACTAAATGAAATAGGCGTGGTTTAGTGAGGGTTAGGGTGGTCAGGCACGGGAAGGTTGTTGGAAGAGACTCAGTAACTGGGACGGAGCGAGAGGGAAATAGAATGTTTGCTCACTTTGTAGTAAATGAATAGTATTGTGCTGGAAAATTTTTAATCCAAATTGTACAGTAGGAAAAAAAAAAGTAGAGTCCGTAGCAGAAAGGCCGGAAAGTGGATGCCTTCCATTAATTAAACATGTATATTGAAATGAATTCATTTAAAAGTCATTGTAAATCAAGTATCTAGGCATAGATCGCTACTCCCTGACCTTCATTGTCCTCTGCTTCTTCCTCCTCCTACTGCTTTACACCTAAGTAACAAGAGTTTTTGCTCTCATCAGGCTCTTGAAGTGCTTGAACTTCCTGATATGAGAATAATATGCTACTCAATTATCCCAAAAGCCCACACCTTATTTCCTAGGATGAATCAAGCAACAATTCAGCTGAAGACTTCATTGACTTAGCTTTAAAATGAAACTTCAAAGAGAGTGATTTAAGACTTTGTAGTAACTGGAAGTTCTTATTTCTCAAGGGCTTAAACTTATAGTAAGTGCACAGTCCACACAAATCAGAATAGTAATATCTCAACACTCAACTTACATTTTGTAAATATGAATTTTAAGGCCCAGCGAGAGTGGCTATTTTGATAGAAGCATTTGTGGGAAATGCTGGTCATTCTTGCCTGTTACAGCATAGACAAATGAAATTTGCTTCAAAGTGCCTTACAGAGGCTACACATACTGATGTGAATATTGGAAAATAGGAGCTTGGTTACACTCGTGCTTGGCGCGTTACTTTCTGGAGAACAAACATGTTGTTTGTGTAATTTCATGGGTATTAACACATCTTTTCTTCAGACTAAAGCTGCAACAAATATACTTGGGTTTCTTTAAGAAAATAACTTTGCTGTCTTATTAGTGATATGATAATATTCCTTCCTAGTACTTTTGTGTTTGTCGTGTGTGTGTGTGTGTGTGTGTGTGTGTGTTTTACAGGAATATGCCTTTTCAGTATTCTAGTCACTTCCTTCTTCCCTAGTGACACTGATTTCTCTTCTATAGACATGTCTTTCTATATTTACAAAAAAAAAAAAAAAAAAACGGGTTAACTTTTTTCACTGTCTTTCAATGTGGTCTTTGAAATAAATCTGTTTCCATTCAGGAAATGCATTTTGATGTCACTGAAATCTCCAGAAATGATAACTTTTGCGCAAATTGGACTCTTTAACTACATACTTTCTATTCAGTCCTATGCCTAGATAACACATTTCAAGATTATTTGGTATTTGTTTGTGATAGGAAATTTAATGCACTTTTTTCTGACTGTTTTCTGGTTGATGCTCCATATTTCCATAACCTAAGAGTGGAGAAAAAAAGAAACTTATTAGAAATATTTTCTTTGTCTCTAGTGATTTGATCGCTTGTTTTCTCTACTTTTAAATAAACTTGCACTACTTAACGTTATACTAATATTTCTATCTTGTCAAGTCAAAATTAATTGCCTTCCTCTTTGATGATAATCATTCTTAAAGGCTTGCTCAGCTGCGTAACTGGACTTACTTCTTCCCTGGCTGCATTTTAAAGAAACTATTTTTACTGAATATATATATAGTCGAGTTTTATTCTGTGGTGAGAAGTTATAACCAAATATTGATTTCTATCATATAGCCACTTAAAACAAAGTATCACTTTTTCTCATAATCTTAGTAAGGAACTATTTTTATTCATAAAAAATTTGTTAACAGTTTTATCTACATTTGTTATATTGAATTTATTCCTAGTAAGCCTATGGATCAAATGTGAAAACACTTTGCATATTTGATTTCACGATCATGTGTGTCATCATGTGTATTTAATTAGCTTGACTCATTTTCATCTGTTATGTGAGATGTCACTATGAATATATTAATGTTTAGACAATTTCATTGAAAAGTGTCAGTTTACCATTTCACTTTCAAAATGTTAGTGGTATCATTCCATTTAAACTTAGCTATAAACCTGCAGTTTCTCTAGCTTAAGTTTTAACAAATTTCACATATTAAATATAAGACCTTATGATGCTATTTTATTAGTGTATATGGAAAAAGCCAAAGCAAAAATAATGTTTAAATAATACATAATGACAATATTCATGCTAAGTATATATTTAATTAAAATTGTATTAGTATGTGCTGTTAATTATAAGATGAACAGCCCATATTCAGTTTTCTGCTAGATCTGTAAAAATCCAAATTACACAAAATCATATGTAGTTATGATTTTTTAAAAAAAATTATGTTTGGTTTAAAACCATTCACATGACCAGGCAGATTTATAGCAACCCTTCATGAACATTTTAAGTGGTCATTTCATTTCCTTATTTTCAGTACATTAAAAAAAAATCTCAAAATGTTGTTGATTTTCCTTGATTTTCTGATAATTCAGGAACCACTAAAAATGCTAATGTGGCAGTTTTCAACTTAAATTATATAAATATACAATTTTTTTAAAAAATTCCCAACCTGCCTTTCACTGGTTACAATTCATTTGATTTACCTGTGTGCCTTCTTAGGTAAAAGTATCAGGAAAATCCCAGAAGCAGTCAATCTTACTCACCAGGTTCACCCACTAGAGGCGCTTGAGCCTGGAGCGGAACGTACAGTTCGCCTAATGACCAAGAACTGGGCGGATAACGATAGTATTTTTCAAGATGTAATTGAGACAAGAGGGAGAGGTGAGAAATGACATTGTGTCTGGCGTAGTCTTAGACAAGACATGTGTGTCCTATGCGTTAATTTTGCACACGTCGTGTATTTAAAGATAAAAGTATGAAACACATTAGCTATGAATGTCATCACTCTGATCATATTTGAGCAAGTATTTCAAGAGGATCAAAGTGAAAAATAGTTATAAAGTACCAGTTCATCCCTTCATGCTTTTTATCAGGGTAGTTGCCTAAAACTATATACTGCTAATTAACACATGTTAATAACAAAAACTAAAACAAACCAAAAAAATCCCAGCAAAATCCAGAGGCTCTATCATGAGGCACACCTAACCAAGCAGCTGTGCTCTCGGCTCACCTCTGTGCTGCATCTGCCCTCTCTGTCCTTTCTGTTTTCATCTTAGAATTAAATTCAACTTGAAGAATTTCCTCCCTAGTAAAGGAGGAAGGATTTACTTGGGTTCCCCCTCTGAAATGTCCTGTGGATTCCTTTCTCACTAGGGCCATTCAAAGGGGGAAGAAGTCGATTCTGTTCAGTTTATGTTGTCTGATTTTCCCTAACATTGTATCTGTTTCTAGTTTTCAGTGTTGTGACTTCTCTTTTTACAATAGACTATGCTGGTTTATATGATGACATCGCCACACAAGGGTGGTTCATTGGATTGATGTGTGCGATTGCGCTGCTCACACTGATACTGTTAACTGTTTGCTTTGTGAAAAGGAACAGAGGTGGAAAGTATTCAGGTAGGACAGTTTCTTACTGTGATTTTCAACTTAAAGAAGTATTTTCTAGGAGGCATCCCTCAGAAACATCTTTTCTTAAATTGCATCTTTAAATCAAATTTGCATTAGAGAGATCCACAATACTTTAGAGGGAAATGTTCACTTCTAAATTAACTAATGAAAGGGCATTTGTACAATTTGTATTTTTTCTAAATATGCTTTTTTAGTTAATAGTTCTCCGGACATGGCCTATCAAGACTTAAAATAGTTTGAAGTTTCTCTCTCCTCTCTATTAAATGTCAGAGGTACTGATATAGCCTATTCTTGAATCAAACATTTTAATGTTCTAAAAAGGCGAATTGTGGCTATACAATGCCTTTTGTACATGTTGGATTTAGAATATTTGTGTCACTGTACTCTATTAGTTAATACTCTACTGTTAGATGTCGTTAGAGTCAACCATTGTGAGAATGCATTTTTTTTCTTACCTTGAAATGTATTAATGCTCTACCTTTTTAATTAATGCTACATGAAATATAAATATTTTAAAAATCCTAATTGTTAATATGGTGCTTGTTTTAATTTTTATTACCTCCCCCTTCCAAATTTGTTTTGTTTTTCGCTTGCACATACATACACACACACACAAACACATGCATTTTTGTTTATCAATCATACCTATTCTATGTAGGAAGAAAGATTTAGATTTTGATGCCCTTGCTATTAATTTGATGGCTTTCAGGATATTAGATTAGTGAGTTCTTTATTGGATTGTGGTTCATCCAGCAAGTATTTGTTGGGATACAATTACATACATAGACCCAGTGAGTGCGTGATTTCTAAATTTTTGTTGTTACCTGAGTAATTTCTGCACTTACATATCTTTTTCATTTAAAGTGACTTGCTTATGAATAATATTTACAGTAGCTAAAGAATATTCTAGGTGAATTATTAAATGCTTTAAAAATTTGGTACTTTACTATGAGTGTCCTCAAGCTATAACTCTTCATGAGGTATAGACATACCTATATGTGTTCTAAAGAGATTCCTCAAATCATGCTCCTAAAATAAAAACACGTCTGCCATTCGTATTGTAGGATGACTAAGAGAATCTCCTCAAAAGATCTGATAAAATGTTTCGTACAGCTTAAAGCAGGAACTGTGTCTGGTGCCTACTATAGACTCTGATATTCTAATTTTTGGGACAATTTTGAGTAAGAGCATGATGTAACATCAATGATTGATTCTTTTCACTCATGTTGGTTTGATAACATCGACCTTATATGGCAACTTCAAATGAATATTGACTAATTTGGTCTTCACTGAGGGACTGACCCGAGTTGGGCTCTTCCAATGAGACTCGTTAGCCATATAGCATAGAATAGTCATGTGAAGGGGTATAGTTCACTGAAATTTTAATGATGAATAAGAACTAATGCCATCTCTTTTCTTCTTGTTTGATCAAAGATGTAACAGATATTTTGTAGATTTAGTTGCAGGAAAACTTGTATCACTGGTATTAAACTTTTTCGAGCAATATTGTTCTTTTGAATCATTCTTTAATAACACTGCTTAGTGCCTTAAAAAAGTCATTGTATAATTTCCCTGTGTGATTTTTTTTAAGTGAAAGAAAAAGAGGATTTGCACCCAGATCCAGAAGTTCAGTCAGCTAAAGATGAAACTTTTGGTGAATACAGGTAAACATAACTTTCTGTTTGTAAAGGAGCCAAAATAACACATTCAACAAGTTTGTTAGGTGGACAAAAAAGGATTTCTTAGTAAAATAATCATTGTAAGACTGTAGTTTCATATCTTTATAAAGAATACTTTGCATAAATAGGGAGTGGCGGCAATTGGTTTTCTATGTACAGGGTAGCAGAGTTATTCATAATCTTGTTAGAAATTTGAATGAGGATTCTTCTTAACTGACTGTAATGTAAGGACATTTTTTTTGAGAGTTAATATTTAGATTAACCAAAATATCATGAAGCCACGATTTAGAACAATGAAGAACTTGGGTTGCATTCTGTTTTCATCCACGCACAATACAGCAGATGCACTATGTGCACTTCAAAGGGTAAAGAAGTTATGAATTCATTCTTATTTATGAACTTAGACTACAGAGAAAAAACTTACATAATTAATTAATTAGAACAGGGGAGAATGAAAGAGCAAAAGTGCTTTTACCTCGAAGGAACTCTGGAAAAAGGATCATCAAACAATGAAAAACTAGGAATTAAAAATGAAGATTGTGTCATTGTAACTGCTGGCCACCAAATTTCCAGGGGCATAGCAAGGTCCTTCAGCTGGGAGAAAGAGTAAGAGTTCACGTGTGTGGTAGGGAGCTCTTGTACTCTGGCTACGTCTCTTTATGTGTTCTTATTTTACCACCCTTTCCAGTTATTAGCTATTGTTGCTAATTGTGTTGTTGTATTTCAGTCAGTTTTTTCAGTACATTGCAGCCAAGACAGATATTTCAAGTAGCAAGTTCAAAGTGAGTTTGTAAAACATGATGCCTGAATCCATATTGAATTAAAAAAACTGGTTGCTCCTCATTGGCTCATCTCTGAATACGTCACTGTAACCAGGGATAGAAAGTATTCTGATTCGCTGTATTGGGCTAACTGATGTATATTCACGTTTCATCATATCTCTCCCTTGCTCTGTATTCATTGCTTCTTTTTGTTCTTAGTAGATACCCTAATTTTATGTTTTTGTATTTCTTAATGAATGGCTTGAAGCAAGAGAGCGAGAAGAACAAAGAAGGAAGAAAAGAAACAGGAAAAAAGGAATGAAACAAAGATTTGGATCTTTATAAATTTTGCTCAGTGCTGTTGTATTAGTTAACAGTTGCAATTTTGTATAATATTTAGTAGCTTAAAACAGTAAACACTTATCTCACTCAGAATCCCATGAGTCACAAGTGTAGGTATGACCCTGATGTGTGTCCCAGGTCAAGTTCCCTCTGGGAATGGTAGCAGGTTGTTGATCAAGGCTATGGTTTCAGGTCAAGTTTTGGCTGGAGGAGAATTTATTTCTGAGCCCACACATGTGAATCCCAGTAGGGCTGACTTCCACCCAGACTGCAAAAGAAGTTCAGTCTCACAGACCATTGGTCTTTCTTAGTTCCATAGTGGATGGTGCTTTCTGTAGGGCAGCTCGCAGTATAGCAGCTGGCTTCCGTCAGAGTTGGAAGTCATTGTCTTTCCCTAACCTCATCTTAGAAGTGATACCCCATAACTTCTGTCATATGTTATCAGAGCAAGTCAGCAATTTCATCACATAGTCAAGAAAACAAGTCTATGCGAGGGCTCAAATTTCATGAACAGGATCATTCATGATCTCTGACAACTGCCCCAAATACTTTTTGAACACAGTAGTCATTTAGTTTTTAGACAAAAAACAAACAGAACAAACAAACAAAGAAACAGATAAACCACCACTGCCACCAACACCGCCAACAATAACAAGAAACAGGACAACAGTAAAACAATATCTTGTTCAAAAAAGCATACTCAAGTGCTTTCTTTAAAGAGATAGGTAGCATCGGAAGACTTCATTATTTCATGGGCCACCCCTTCATAGTAGTTATTATCTTGAGGATCCAAAACTGCACATTTACTGGGAAAACTATCTCCACATTATCGCAGGACACAATTTTCCCACACGCCATGCCTTTCAATAACATAAATTCTCATCTTTCCAACTGTTTGTAATAATGTATTCTTTGTTTTTCTTTACTACTCATTACCAGACCCCTAAGTCAATAATACCATAAAGATAGTGTTGGTTTGTTCTGTTTTACTTTTCGTTTGGAATTGAAAAATGCAGTTCTGGAGCCAGTCGCTTGCATCAGTCAGGATGGTGTGTCAGAGACGACACCAAAGCCCTTTCTTTCTCAAGCTGGGTGTCCACCATCTTACACACTCTGGTCATGTAGCTCCTCGGGAGCGCTTGCTGTGGGTGAAGGACAAGGTGTGTTCCCCTCAGCTATGCAGACAGATCAGGGCAGTGGAGCTCTAGTTCTAAATTTCCCACTTGGAAGCTACATATGTCACCTTTGCTTTGGACCATAGTCATCACATGGAGGTGTACAATGCCGAGTGGGCAGAAAAGCACCACTGTGCTCTTTCTACCAAGCTGATGGCTGGACATAGTTTAGAAACAGTACTGAAAAAGTCACAAAGTAGAAATAATGCTCATTTTAATTATATTAACTTCAAATGTGTTGTTATACCAGCTTTATGAAATCATTTTTACTTGTTATTTAGGTGTATAATGCTAGATTGTACTGTAAAAAATAATCCTAATATGAAATCTAGAAGACTGTGTCCTTTTATCTACTAACTTAGATTTGCTTTCCTTGAGGAATAAAATCTATAATGTAAGTATAACGTATTTGTAGCATTTATATTTTGAAGTTAGCAGACACTTGTTTCTTTTTCATTTAACAAAACCGAGTTTAACTCTACTGAAGAAATATCTTTGATTGCAAAAAGCAGAATATCAGTGATTAAACAAAAATAGGCAATTTGAAAAAATTCCATAAAATCAAAAGCAAAGACAAAAAAAAGAAGACTTGGGGCCTTGGAACTTCTAAATTTCATCATGTAGGGGAAATAACATTTGTCCTCTTAGTCCATGTGGACAGCTGTCACAAAACATCATATTTTGCATGGTTTATAAATAATGAAAATATATTCCTGTCAGTTGTGAAGAGTGGAAAGTATCATGTGAAAATGATGGCAGATTCAGTGTCTGGTGAGTCAACTTTCTTGTTCTAAGATGACACTTTCCATTCGTGTCCTTACATGCTGGAGAGGGCAAGGTGGCTCTCTGTGGCTCATTTATTGAGACACATCTATGAAGGCTTCACACTCATAACTAATCACCTCCCAAAGTCCCACCTCCCGTTACCATGACACTGTGGCTTAGGAATTCAATACATAAAATAATGGGACATATAAACATTTAGACATAGTAGCTGTAGGCATAGTGACATGTTAATCGACACATACTCGACAAAAAGTTTCCCGTTTTAAAAGGAAGAACAGGTATTGCAAAAAATAAAAACAAAAGACCCCTCCATTACTCACAATAATGCAAATGAGTTGTGACTTTTTAGACACTTTTTTGTGGAAAATCCATTTGGGCTTTCGTATTGGTCTTCCACGCTGATGTAAATGTTCTCAAGATTCTAAAACCTCTGAGCTCTAGGAATGAGTCTCTCTTGGTGTGAATAGGAGATTTCTATATTGTTAAATTATTTTGCTGTTGTTTTCTAGTGACAGTGATGAGAAACCTCTCAAAGGAAGTCTTCGCTCCCTCAATCGGAATATGCAGGTCACAGAAAGTGCTGACAGCTTAGTCCAGTACGGAGAGGGTGACCACGGACTCTTCAGTGAAGATGGATCATTCATTGGCGCTTACGCTGGATCTAAGGAGAAGGGATCTGTTGAAAGCAACGGAAGTTCTACAGCAACGTTTCCACTCCGGGCTTAAAGACAACACACATACATGACATTGGCTTCCCCCCTTGATCTTCCATATCTGTCTGTTCAAGGGAGCAAGAACTTTCGTATGGGAGTAGAATCGTGTTGGCAGGTTGCATCCAGGAAGTTATATCCTGAAGTTATGTCGAGAAAAAATAGCACTGCCTTCAAAAGATTAAAATGCTAAGCACTTCAGACCTGTTTGTTTCATTTGTTTTCAGGTGCTCATAATGCAGAACACAAAACAAATCCTGTATTTAGATCCACCTCGAGTGAGTCCAAAGTGCCCGTTTTACATTCTCCATGTGTGTTTGCGTAGACGTTGCTAACCCATGGGTTTATCTCTGTATGCACATGTGTATTCGGTCTCTGAGAATTGTCTTAGTGACTTTGCTCCACGACAGGCTATAAGATTGTAAGCAACCTGGTTATTTAAAATGTAAAAAGGAACATGAATGTCTTATTAAAACAATATGCTGAATATATATGGTCTAAACTATTATTTAATTTTTTTGATAGCTAAAGTCTTAGGTGAACAATCAACTAGTATTTATTGAGCTCCTCTTTGCCCAGAGATAGTCATGTGAAAACATTTATAACTTCTTCAACTTTGATATGAACTTTTGATTCTCCTCCGTTATGATATCCACAAGCACCTTCCTTTTTCTTTCTTTTCTTTCTTTTTTTTTTAAATCTTGGACTAACTCAAGCTGCAAAGGGAGTTGGGATCAGAAGGTTATTTTATGAAGAACAGGCATAAGGTGCCCATGTTTGGGATTTTAGAGGGTTTATTTAATATCTTCATTTATAAATTGATTCTGCTTTTACTTTTTGTATGTTTGTATAATGTAATGCCTGCATATATTTCATGAATGCATTGTACATATTTTGTTAATATTTACACAACTTAAAATAGAGATGTGTTTTATTTTAAAGGGAGAGAAGGAACATTAATAGACATGCATGTACAGCTAGGGTTTATAGTAAGTAGGAGGCCTTTGCTAACATTCTAGGGCTGTGACAGATATATCGGGTCTGAAAACTGAAAACTCTGTATGAAGTATTTGGATTTGGCTTTTTTATTTTATTCAACAGTCTCAAAATATCATATCAATATGGAGGGAAATGTTTTCATATTTTTCAAAATAAGTTTTTGTCCTTATGTATATTTCTACCCTGGCCCTAATAAAGAAAAAAAAAACCTATTTCTAGTAGAACCTAGTATATAGATATGTTTGTCTATATCACATTTTAAAAGTATGTATGATAAGATTGCTTTTTTAATATTTTCCATTTGTCTAAGTAGAAATTCAGTAAATTTTTTTTTCTGGCATGGGGGCTCCTCATCCTACATGAAAATGTTTTCAAAATGGTAAGAGAGACTGTGCATACATATCTGTAAAATTAGTTTTCCGTTTCTCATTTTATGGAAATATTTTTAACCCCACCCTGAAATTACTAACATGCAACTGAAACTGACTTACAAGTTTAACTTTATTTTTTGACCTGAAATGCGCAATGCTTATGGTAGAATCCTCAAGTAGGACTTAGATAGCCCATTATATTCCTCTGGGATGAAAATTGGGGAATTTATAATGACCACTGCATTTATGTACTTGGATTGTCCTTTTTAATGTGTAGTGAGGAAAAATATGACTTATTTAAGACCACACATCATGGGCCCTACTCCAAAAATGGAATGTTCTGTGGGGAAGGCCTCCTGGTCTGTCTCCTTTGAACATGTGGGTCCACATCTGTATCAGTGCAACTTGAGCTCCGTCACCATCCAACTTCTAAGGCACAAACTTTCTGGAAGGAGAAGCATGTACTGATTTATCTGGGAGGAGTTCGTGGTGTTTGGCTCCTGATGAGGTAAAGGAAGTGATTTTCAAAGTTAATTCTATTATTATGTCCTCTTCTTTGTCATCAGCCCCAATGTGGTCTTTTTTAAGCTAGAAGTCAATATATTTACAGATAAGTTTGTTTGTCCTAGACTTAGTAGTTTTTTTTTTTAAATGCCCAAGAAACAAGGATCTTCATAACCATAATTTCAGAATGGGAAAACTTAAGGGCATGAAAAATGAGATCAGGTTATGACTACCTACTGCTGTCACTTTTTTCTACCTTTTGTCAGTATTATTTGGTTTCTACTGAAATTCTCCAGTACTGCAGGAATAAGTCCATGACTTTCCCAAATTTTAGTTACGAAATCACGTTATTTACACATTTTATGAATCAAAGCAAGTATTGTGTAAAATAATCCAAATAGCTTAAAAGGAATGTTACTCTTTTGTTTTTCTCAGAAATGAGTAGCAGAGACTGAGATGCATGGTATTATTGTAAATGGGCCATAATTAGTCACAAAATGCCGCTGAGGGGTAAGATCACAGCCACTTTTTAGGACTTTGTTCTTCGTTGTTCCTGAAGTAACCTTCTGTGATCAACTGTCAGTGTCACCTCAATGTCATACATACTATCAAGGATTATAGATGGGGACCAGTTCCAGCAGGGCTATGTCCAAGGGACAAAAAATGTCCAACTTCTCTTCCCGGTTCCAGCACTAATTTTGTACATCAACCTTAAATATGTTACTTCACTCCTTTGCTTCAAACTGTTTCAACTATCAAGTGCTAATGATCTTTGTCACAGGGTCTTCTTTTTTAACGAAGAAACATTTGCAAATGAGAAAAGCTAAGATGCCTTCTAACCTCATAAGCAATCCTATAATCCAGTTAATGTATCGAAAGTCACCCCCACTCACCAACTCAACTTTTTCCTGTCAGCACATAAATATATTTTTATAGAAAAACAAATCTACAGGAACTAAACTAAAATCTCTTGGAAGCTGAGCAGTGTGATTTGCACATGCCATTGAAAATTATTAATCAGAAGAAAACATGCAGGGTATTTGCTATACAAAAGTGTTTTCCACTAATTTTGCATGCCTGTTTATAAGAAAATGTGAATTTGGTGGGTTTATTCTACTGGTATAAAGGCATCTGATATTTTAGATGTACCCGTGTTTATAAAATGTAGAGCACAATGAAATTATGCTGGAAGTCTCTAATAATATTTTTTTTCCTATTTTATACTCACGGAAGAGGTAAACTAAAGAGGACAGAATGAGAAATGTTGGTGTGTTTTTCTAAGCATTTAAAGCATAAGTGTCAATGGAAACCCTAAATATGTTTACACGTCATTCAGCTATAATTCTTGTAACAACTTTAAATTGGTCATAAGGGGATTGGGTTTGTAATCTGTGGTAGTATCTTAGTGTCGCTATAGTGAAATCGGTAGGATTGAACCAAAAAGCTTCCTTTGTTTTTGTACCTTACATTGTTTGGTTACATCATCAAAAAATATAAAAACTAGGTAGAGAAGGTTCACCTGATGACGTTTTTTTTAAACTTAGAATAATATTCATAGTGGAACCTTATTAAAATGTGTTTGTGTTGTTGGTGGTGTTTGTATTATGTTTATGGATATGTATGATTCAAAAGTATTTTCACTACACATGAAATTCAGCTTTCCAAATAAAAGTTCAACTTCATGTACTCTAAAATGTATGCTTCATTTCTGTCTACTTAAACCAAAATTTACATAGTATAAATTAATTAATATAAGTAAAGTATTAATCAAATATTATGGTTTAAATTATTGTAGTTACAAATGCAGTACTTAATATAATTGCAGTCTCTACAATATAATATACAAATAAAGTTTACAGTTATTGAAATTTTAAACAACATATATCTAGTTATTTTTCAGAAAAATTTTAGAAATACCACTTTTTAAGACAATATCCAGTATGCTATATTATCAAATCATTCTTTTTCAGGATTGGAATACCTGGCATAACTCAGCAGATAATCTACTGAAAATTGTGGAAAAAAAAAAAACCTCATGCTAAGCAGTTTACAAACAATATAACATGAGCTTGCAAAAGAGGTTAAATTATTCAGTGAGTATCACCGTGTAATCCTGGACGAGAATCAAAACCAAGGCTGTTTGACTCCAAAACTCGGGTTCCTAATTATTATGGTAGGATATTTTTTCCTTTATCCATTTCTAATTTGCCCTTAGAAATCCAAAAGAAAAATGTTCAATGCTGATTTATCATATTTCCAAACTTTAGTATATGTGGACAAGACCTCAAGTAGGGAAAGCAGTCATCATTGTATAAAACTGTTCGGTCTGCCACCTGAATAGTAGCAATTCAGAAAATTTATTTTTAAATGACTCTTTAATAGCTCACAGTACTCCTCTTACTCTTTTGGGAAATAATAAAAAGATTACTACTAAAAGCAGCAAACTAACTTCAACAGTAACTGTCTACCATATGTTAAGGTGATATTTGTGTATACTTATCAAAATCTGAAATCCACAATAGAACCTTTCTCTTGTTTTCTTAATCTCATTTGCTTCCCCATAAAATACTACATGGTGCGTTTTAAGCTGCATATCCATGGATTCATGGCATCTAACTTACGGTGAGCCTGTAGTGCCAAAATAAATCAGCCATAAATCAGATAAACATAAAGATAACAACTCTTTGAAAAAATAAGTGTATTGTCAGTTACATGTAACTACAATGAGCTTTGTTTGGTGTGTGTGTGTGTGTGTGTGTGTGTGTACACACATATACATGCATGCACTGAAATTCTAAAATACGAACATTTCCAGATGTTGTCTGATAATATATTACTTCCACCAAACACAAATATATGAATTATATTAATGGGTGGGAAAATATTCTCTAATTGGTCTTCTGGCATGAACTGAAAAATCTATAATTTGCCATGGTGAGCATCAAAGATTTTTTTTCCAAATGATGTTTCTCAAATCACTTTTTTTCTGCAGGGGGAAAAAGGCAAATTTGCTGAAAATATTTTGGTCATACTGGTAAATTACAAAGTTTATAATATCTGACCTGTTGGGCTGTGGAGTTATTAGAATGTTCAATCCCAGGCCACCTTCTCATTTTGTTGACTTCCTAAGGTAGCCATCCAAATCTTTGATTGCCATAAGCAAAACGATAACTTCGGGTTATTTTTTAGGCCGTTTTTTGCCTGATATTTGAGATTTTTACTTAGGACTTTCAAAGATTTTAAACTAAGTGTTTCAAAGGGGAATGCATTATTTTCTTCTTCCAAACTGATTTTCTCCACTGAGTGCTTAGGTGAATGTCCACTGAATTATTCCAGCCATAAATGTAGCCAGCACCTTTCCACGTTTCTCCTTAACTCTTGTGTCAAAATTTATCACCAGAGTTTGTCCATATTTTCTCCTATGTCTCTCAGGGATATCCCCACTTCTTTGCATCGTGACCTTTGGCTAGACCACTTTTATGCTAACTGAGATTTCTGTGTTCTCCTGTGCCCCTTCTAATCTTTTCTTGGCTGGCAAAGATTTGTACCTTTAAAGTACAAATCCACTTATCATTTCTAAACTATGTATATCAGAATGACTCCATTTCTTTTAAATTAAAAATAAAAACCTTCTTTTGGGTTTCAAAGTTCTGTGTGCTCAGACTGCTGTCAGTTCTACTTAAGCCTTTTAATCCTTCCTTCCTTTCTCCACTCAGCCCCCAAATATTAAATATTTCTAATTTGCTTCAAATTCTCTAGACTTCCCTCAGTCTAGTGCCAACCACAGCTAGAGCAAGAGCAAGGCCTCATAGTTAAAAAGTGACCAGCTGCACCGTTGCCAGGAGATCATCCTCTTAGCCCAGTGACTTGAAATGTCATGAGCCTCTGCCTGGCATCCACTCCTACTGAATGTGGAAGGACAGAGGGGTTAACAGCTTGTGAAACAAGTGTTGATTCAGTAAGAGAAACACTGGTGGATGCATCGCACCCTGTCCCCTGCCCCGTCTTCCTTTCGTCATCGAAGGTGGACTCATACACTGTTGATCAAGGTACTCATTTGCATTTAACAGCAGTAATGCATTTTTTATTGTTTCTTGACTCCTGCTCTCTCTCCCCTGCATATCTGTTACATAGGATTGCATTTCCTAATAAATGAGTATTCCATATATTGATGACGACTGGCTGTGCTGTTAAGGAACCCAGGCTAAGCCTCTTGCCTTTCGTCAGGTATTTACTGAATTACTTCCTAGTCAAAAGCCTTTAAATTTCTTGTTCTCCCTTCACAGACTTACAAGTATCCATGTTCAAGTTCAGTGTAACTCTATTATGAAGAGCTTCCAAGATTACCATTACTCATCAAATCACATGCATTTCTTGTCCCCTCGCTTGATGGATCTCTTAGTTTTAGCAGTCATCACTGAGGCAGTTTTAACTGTGCTGCCATTTGACTATCATATCTCTTCCATTTGTGTAGAAGCATCGTAAGGACAAAAGATATATGTTCATTTTCACCGGGAACACCAACTCTTGAGCCCAAGCCCTGGAGTCTGATGAACATTTATTGAAAACTTGTTTAATAAAAGAATGAGAGTCCCAAGAAGAGATGTCCTAGACAATGAGTGAATTTGAGTCCACGCTAGGCCAGGGGTGTGAGGAAGGGCTTTCTCTGCTCACCAAGCACTCAGACTTTAGCATTCCAACCCCCCATCTACTGCCTCACTTTCTGCGATGCTAACTCGAAAATATAGTTAAAATTCCCTTATTTTCTTCTTAAGTATCGCTACCACACTAGAGTGAGCCAAAATCATCTCTTTCTTGTGGCTGATCTTTCTTCATTCTTTACTCCGATGAACAGAGGATTCCCAGGGAGCATCGCACAATTTACCGTAGTAAAAGCTTCGCCACTAACTTAGGCAAAATCTGAAATTCCCAGCCACAGGACCATACTGAGCTGACTCCTGCCTACCCAGTAAAGAGCTTGGGCCACCCTGGTTGTCTCAGTTTATGGAGCCCACTGAAACCCGTTCTCGCACACTGACCCCCCCCCCCCCCAACACCTGTTATTGTTGTGCTTACTGCCTGGAAGGTGCTCCCATGTTTCGTACTAACTGGTTTATCTGTATTTATTTATTATTTATTTGTTTTTTATTTATTTTTGAGGCAGGGTCTTGTTCTGGAGCTCAGGCTGGTCCTGAACTCACTATGGAGCCCAAAGTGGCCTTGGACCCATGGCAGTCCTCTTGCCTCAGCCTCCGAAGTGCTGGAATTACAGGCATGTGCCACCAAGCCCAGGTTATGGGGTGCTGGAGAATTAGCACGTGGTAGGCAAGTACTTTAACCGCTGAGCCATTCCTCCAGGCGCTATATTTCTGTTTAAACGTCACTTATTCAGAGAAGGGTTTTCTGATTATCAGCTTAAGAGCACCCAGGCCCTGTAATATTTTTTTCATTTTATTTTGTTTCTTGTAACAGCCATTGTACAGTAGTTTTTATTCTTACATTATGATTTTTCTTTCGTGTTCCAGCTATAACCAAGATTCCATGAGAACAATACTTTGTATCTTTTTCTCTGTTCTCCTCTCAAAAATTTCTCCAACTTATAGCAGACATGAAATTTGCTGAGTGACTTAATGAAGTAAAACAAAAAGGGAAAATGTACAATAATTCAGAGTAACCCAAATAATCTCATTACTCTGCTTAACTAAATCTACCGATTTGGTTTTTAATTTTTTGTTTTCAAATATTTTGAATTATTGCATCTCCAACAAAATATTTTTTGAAGTATAATCACACAAAACTGTACACAGCGGATCGAGCCACAGTGCAAAGCAGGTTTTACTTTTTTTTTTCTGAAAGATGATGCGAAAACTCTTCTATATTGCTTTATCTGAAATGAAGTTTTTAATATTTTCTAAGACAATTGTGTGACATATAACTCATTAACTGCAATTATAGGAATGAGTACAAAAATTCTTTTGCTGAATGTCAGTAAGTTATATTAAATAAAGTTAACTGCAGTACACTGTATATTTTAATGACTATCGTGGCTTAAAATATTTATATTGTGCTTTTGTTATTCCTTGAAGAAAATATTCACTATATAAAATAAATTCTATAAAGTATGATAATCATTTGCTTTTAATTAAATGTAAAAATTTTAATACAGGCTTTGATGAATTTAAATATTAGAAGAATTAAGGTGTCGTATAATAAAATTATAGTTTTAATAAAAGGTGTAGTTGAAAGATTCAGCCACTAGATGGAAGAGTTTGAAAGTCTTAGAAAATATGTCATACAGAAGGTATCCTATAATCAAAGTGAAGTTTTGTTTTTTTTTTAGTTTTTGTTCTTGAAGGCAATTTTTAAATATTAGCATGTGCAGATGAGAGGTTTATTTAAACTTATTTCACTTATAAACTGTAGTTCCATTATAATTATTACTGTGTTTTAAATGTAAATTATATTAGTCATTTCACATCAGTGGACAAAATACTCAATACCTGCAATGTAAGTGAGCAGCGATGTATTTTGGCTCACAATTTCGGTAGGTTTGGCTGACGGTCAGTCTGCTACCATGCAGACACTGGCATGGAGAAATTATAGGGCGAACAACAACTGTTTTCCACATAGTGGTCAGGAAGAAAAAGGAGGAGCCATTGATGAGAACACGCCCTTCCATCTAGCGAGGCTATGAGTGTGAGATTTTTGGAGGGCCTTGTAGATCTAAATCATTACTGGAATATTCTGAATCACGTGAGTCTTTTCACGTTGTGAAGCGACCACTGTTTTCCAATATTAACAAAGTATGATAAAATTATTATTTTCTTTCTTTTACTCTCCTTTTTTTCTTTTTTCTTTTCTTCTTTTTTCTTTTTTTCTTTCTACTGGAGACTGAATGCAGGACCTCAGCACTGAGCTACACCCTCACTGCTTTTTTTAAAATTTTGAGACAACATCTTGATAAGTTGCTAGGTTAACCAGGTAGAGGTAACCAAGTAAAATCGGAATTAACAAATGTCATAAATAAAGTTTATTATAAATAAACATATATTAAAAATCAAATTGAATTTTAACTTCCATACATAAAAGTTGAGTATTTTTAATTCATTAGACACTACTAGTACAATCTCATACAGCTACAAACATCAGCCATCGGTTGAAAGGCTTGCCGAAACAGGTTTGGGAGACCCATTCCCCCATGTCCCCAAGTTTGTAGCTCAGTAGCTTTGAGATAGGACATCTGGATTTTCATTGTCAATGGTTTTCCAGTTCCTACAGGGTTGGGTGGCATCGTTATGTGATCCCAGCACTCTGGGAAGTTCAGGCAGGAGGATTGCAAGTTCTAGACCAGCCAGTGCTGCTTCATGACTTAGTGAAACTATGTTTAAAATAATAAATAAATAAAAACTTGTTTGGGGATATGGCTCAGTGCAAAGGCCCTGAGCTTCAGCCCCATTTCTAATGAAAAAATAAAAAAATAAAAATTAAGAAGTTTCCAGCTGCTGTAGCTACTGAGAAATCCACTTTGAGAATCAATATCTACTAGCTGTGCAATATTTGAGAACAATAAATTAAGCACAGAGACCTTTTAGAATGATAGTAAGGTCTAGGCATAATGCTGGTACCTCAGTTCTTTTGAGTAATTTTTTAATAAATAGATTTTTAAATTAAATAAATAGAAAAACTGACTTTCAGCATGAAAAAGCTGAATCATGTATTTTTCTTGTTTAATGGAGTAAAAATTACAATACAGTAGTATGAATTTCCAGTGGATTTTAATATGTTAGAGGTAATTTATTTATTTTTTTAACTTCAGGGAGTGCTTGCCTAGAAAACTTTGCTCAGATCTCTATTGTATTTCACTTTTAAAGATTGAGCCGGTCATGAAAAACTGAATTTTGGGGACCCCGAGAAACCGTGGAATGTTGGTAAGTGCTTCAGCATCTGTTTTGGTTTTGTAGAAAAGTGTTGTTACATTTGCTCAGGGCTGTCTCCAAAAACCTGGTGGAATGTCCCTTTGGGCAGGGTAAATGACAAATCACTTTCTTAAGTCAGTCAAAGCTGTGACTCTATTCTTACCCACCCATATTTATTCATCTGTCTGTCTGTCTCTCTCTATGTCTGTCTGTTATTTCCCCAGTAGCTTTTAAAATTCGTGCCCACAACAGATGACTGTAAGTCTCTTGTTTTTCTTTTCTTTTCTTTCTTTCTTTCTTTCTTTCTTTCTTTCTTTCTTTCTTTCTTTTTTTTTTTTTTTTTTTTGAGACAGGGTCTCGCTCTGTGGCCCAGGCTGGTCCTGAATTCACTTCAGAGCCCAGGCTGGCCTTGGACTCAGGGCAATCCTCCTGTCTCAGCCTCCCCAGTGCTGGGATTACAGGCATGCACCACCAGCTTACGTGATGCTGGGGAATGGAACTCGGGTACTTAGCGCTTGGCTTAGCGCTTGCTCAAGCGCTTTAACCACTGAGCCATTCCTCCAGCCCCTGTAAGTCTTTTCTAAGTGATCTTACTTCCTGGATCCTCCATAGTCCTCTTTTTCACAAAATTTCAGGACATTTTGAATTCTGGAGACAGCCAGTGTACACAGTGAGATGAACACCCAAGTCCCATACAGAAAGTAGCAAGACAGAAGTTTGTGCCCTAGAATCTGACTGGACAAGAGACAAAAAGTTCCTTGTTAGTTCTTCTTCCTGAAAGTAGAACTTACCCGAGGGGTGACGTTCCGCCTTCTTGGATTTTTCCACACCATTAGAAAACATCACAACCTGGGCTGTGTCAGGGGCATATTAACATCTCAAACATCTAAACTCAACCAACATAATAAACAGCAAAAATAAAACAATTTTTAAAAAACACCATCAATTGTCTAATGATTGACAGGGAAATGATGCAGTAGTCTAGTGTTGGCAAGGTAGATACTAGCCTGTTTGTTGGTAATACAAATTGGTAAAATGATTTAAAAAAGCAATTTTGGCAGTATGTGTAAAATTTATGAGAAGTCCTAAAATACACTATAGAAAAATCTTTTTTAAATTCTGTATTTTCTATTTTTGTGGTAGTTTATATTAAGCTGTAAAGAAGAATAATCGATATAACGAAAGCCTTATACATAGTCATTTTAAAATAAAGCCTATTATGAAGATAGCATTTTATAGTGATAGAATGTCAGAACAAAAAGACTCACACAGCTCTTTGAGACCAGGAATCAATACTCTGACATTCTTTATAAACTTTGCATTTATGTGCATATATGTGTATTTTCTGGGTAAAATCCATAATAGCCTTCATCAGACTCTCAAAGGTGCCCCTTTCAACAATTTTGCATGTATTGTAGAATTGTTAGGAGTCTTCTGAAGCCTAACTTACTCAACATGCTTAGGAACTCCTTATATAGTCAATTTTAAATTCATTGTAGGAAGAAACTAAGGTCTAAAAAAAGCTCCCAAAGCTACTATGCTAATTATAGCACAAGCCAAGTAGATAGAACCTTGTACTATGTACGCTGAGTAAAACGTAGGGTATCAACTGTCTTAGTTAATTTTTCATCATTGTGACTGGAAGCCCAATATGCACAAACTAGGGGAGAGAAAGTTTATTTTTGCTCACAGTTTTAGAAAGTCACAGTCAATCCATGGACTTCTGGCCACATTGGAAGCACATGGCCGAGGTACAGGTGAGGGCGCCCCCTCACAGCGTTGCAAGCTGGAAGCCCACTCAAATCCTAGAAGGAAGACAGGAAGTAGTGTAGTGTATATCCATCCAGGTTTCACTCCACCTTTTCTGGGCCCAGCCTCAGTGTTTCACACCTTCCAGGCTGAAACCCCCACCATACCTCTGTGATCCAATCTAAAGAAATATAATCCAATCCACACACCCGCAGTCTGAGATTTGCTACATGCCTGCAGTCAAATCCATTCCTTTATACCAGGCCCCGAGATTCTACTAGAGGGTTTTGGGGACACTCCACATCCAAACCACAATGTCAGCTTTACTGTCACCATAGTATAGAATGAGCCAGAGGAAGGGACTTGCTCCATGGTTTTACTTGTGTGTTGTTATAAAAGAAAAGGCAGCTTCCAGCACTTCTGGGTAGGCGTTTTGCCTCCTAAATTCCAAATTTTAAAGCTTGACTCTTCCACTCACCAGCTGTCTGACAGAGTAGTTTGTGTCCAAGCCTTGAGAACCAGGAGAGACCATTGCTCAAATTCCAGTCTAATCTGAGCCTGATGGCAAGAAAAATCTAGCGTCTCAACTTCAGAACAGCCAATCAGAAAGAGAGAATTCTTTCATATTCACCCATTTAATCTATGCAGGCCTTTCACTGACAAGGTGAGGCCCACCCGTGCTACAAAGGATAATATGCGGTTTTCACTCTACCAATTCAAATAATAACATCTTTCAGAAACTCTGTCACAGAACAGAGGCAGAAATAATACTTAGTTTAAGCTTTCTATTGGCCCAATCCAGTCATTACAAGAAAACTTAATCACGTGTGAAAACCAGCAAGATTATGTTAATTACCTAGAAAAATCATCTAATACAAGTTATAAAAAATTAAAAATATAATTTTTATCATGAGGTTTTATAAAATACTCTCACATCTATAAAGTGACACCATTTAGTGGAAAAAAAGTTTTGGGGCAGGAATTCTTGAGTTTATTCCCACCAGAGGCCTTACTCCTTTTAAATCTGCTACTAGAGAAGTTACTTTAATAGTCACCCGTATTTCTAAAATGCTTCCACTGAAATTTTCATGTTAGAAATGATAATTATCTATAGACTTTCTCAAAAATAATCTGAGTCACTATAATTGGAACAAGTAGAGATTGTTGTGTCCTGACTTCGAATTGTAGTCTTCCTCTTGGGCTTCCCTCAAATGGGCAATTCTCTGTCTTGTTTGTCTAAAGATATTCAGTAAAGTAATACAGTACAAGAGCTCATACCCTCCCAAAAGGATTTTTCTCAGATCCTTTGAGCCATAGCACATGACTATGACATTTGTGAGTTCATCCCATAAAAGTATATATTTGTCTTTATTTTTTTCCTTTTAACATTCTTTCTTTCCCTGCCAGCCATGGTGAAATCACAGGACACATACAAAGCAACTAATTGCCTGCATAATTCCCCACTGTATAGTTAAGTTCATTTGAATACACATTATGCTGGAATTCTGCAGATGGTTGGACACATGGTATCTAAAATGTTATTTATACTTTGGAACTAGCCACAATGACTACACTTGCCTAAATAATTAAAAATGCATATTCTATATCAAACAAACTTCTTTAAAATCATCTTCATACTGCCTGCATTGCAGGGCAAAATTGCCAATCATTTATCTTATTTCCTAGTTGTACACCACTAAATACATATATAGATGTCACTCTGTGGTATTCATAGTGACAGGGTGTTAATAATCGATGATAAAATGCATTAGCTATTTTTTTTTTCAGCCTGTAACATCATAGTTTAGAGGATGGATATGAAAATCAGAAGGGTTGATTAAAGAATGCCACCTGATTTTACATGCCAACTCCAATCAGTTGGTAGTGGCTGTCTGAAGCAGGGCCAGCAGAAAGAGCCAGAATCGATTAGTGATGCCTGCCATCGGCATAGCAATGGGAGTGGCAGCACACACACAGTGCATTTGCCTTCTCTTAGTTTGTGATTATGAATCTTAGCTTTTGCCAGCCAGAGATTCCTAGATTTAACTCCTAGCATCACTAGAGAAGTAACTAAATGCCATGGTCTGTCTGTGGTGCTAAAAAAATAGCAGAGAGCAAGCAATTTACAAAGAACAGAAATTTAGCTCTCACAGTTGTGTCATCCGGAAGGTCTAAGACCAAGAAGCCAGCATTTATTTGCTGGTAAGAGCTTTGTCTTGGCTTCCAAGATGCCATGTTGTTGTTGTATCCTCGGAAGGGGATAAATTCAAGGTCCTCATATGACAGGCAGTATAGAGGGGATGAGTAGGCTTTCTCACACTCTTCTAAAAGGCATCAGTCAACGCATGAATTTTGGAGGCTACATTAGTATTTTTAATGTCTCAGAATTTTAGTTTCAGTCAATTTCATCTACTGAGAAAACAAATATGCTCTCGTTTTTGTCTTACATTTTCCCCTAGCTCTCAGTATTAATAGCAGATGCGTATTAACTAGTACCTGGAAGATAGCCAAGTGCCAGTGAAATAATGCAGAACTGTTAGTAATACAGTTTATGCTACTAAGAAGAAAAAATTTCTTTAGGTTCCTGACACATTAAGGATATAACTTGTCAGCAGAGACATTAAAAAGTCTTAGTAATATTTTAACTATCCTGCTAATCTTCCAAGAGTCATATCTTTCAAACGGGTCTACAACTAAATACCTGATAACAAAGCCATTATAGGAATTACCCATGACATCACAGAACATATGCTGGCTTTTTAAATGACATGGCATACAGGAGATCCCAAGGCCTGTCATTTTAGCTCAGTGCTCTGGAAATCAGTACTGGTCTTCCAATACTGATTCCATCTTCCTCATAACTTTTCATTATAATTCTGCAAGTAAAGACACTTTCTAAATTTAAAAAAAATTATTATCTGTCTATGCGCATAAGTACAGACAATTTAATGTCACTTAAACATTCAGAAAGATCAAAGAGTAACATAACATTTGTTTAATACCTAAAGTTATCAATGTTAATGTCTCTTTATGTTATTCCTTACTTAAGCAGAGCTTTCTGAACATTATTTGAAATCAGAGATTTTGCATTCAGAGGTGAGGAATGTCTATTGTTGTCAAGACATTCTATAAATTATTTTTATCTAGAGCTAAGAAGAGATTCGAAAGCTGCTGATTGCACTATTTGCTAAAACTGTGTGAGGTTATCCAAGGAGGTCAGGAAACACTGAATGACTGCACACCTAGCTCATGAATTTCCTGACGGGAGCAGCTTCAATCTCTGCGTTATCAGCATGAGCCTTACATGGGTGACAATTTTGCTGCACTCAGCCATGTGGGAGGAGGGTCTAATAGAAAAGTCAGACCCTCAAACCAGTAGAGTCAGCTTCTGTGAAAGAGACCTCAAGTGTACTGCGTTATAAAGTACACGGAGTGGCTGCCATTTTCCAACAGAACTTAATTTCCCATTTTTCTTATACAAAATAAAATGAATACCACTGTTTTAGTTACTTTTTCATTGTTGTGACTCAATACCTGACATCCACAAATTTAGGGGATGAAAGGTTTATTTTTAGCTCACAGTTTAAGGAGGTCACAGTCCATTCACGGATGTACAGCAACTGTGGACGTCCATGGCAGAGGCAGCGGTGGAGGCAGCTTGTGGACATTACAGACGGGAAGCCAAGTCAATGTAAGTTGACATGAGTCTTTCAAGGAAGATAGGAATCAGCTTGCACCCTTCCAGCTCTCATCCCAGTGATCAGCCCTTCTCGGATCCAGGTGTGGAAGGTGTGGTAAGCCCCCACTACTTCCCTCTAATCCAATTTACATGCCTTAATCCACTTTATATGCCTGAAATCCATCCCTCCATACCAGATCCCAATCTCCTAACAGCATATGACTCCATAGACAATCCACAACAACCCACTACGTGGGACTTTGGGGGACATTCCACATCCAAATCACGATACACTCTATAACACATTGGCATGTAAAATAATAAATAAAGAGGTCTGAAAGATTCCTTTTGCTAGCAACTGCTCTTCCCTGGTTTTTACTAAAGTTGCATATTGTCACCACCATGCCCTCCTATTGTGTAAGATTCATTTACAGATGGCAGAAGGAAGTTGTCTGTACTATACAGTCTGTGCATATCATTTTGATGAGTTATTTCAGATGGGGTACTACTCTCAAAGAAAAAAAAGACTGTGACTTTTTATGCCAAAAATAAGCATTTATCACTTAAAACATCACTTAAAATTTTCCAAGAGAAGCCAACGTGCTGCCATGGGTCTCTGAGAAGGCGTATGAGATGGTCACTTGACATTGCAACCTCATTATGCACTGTTCCTGCTGATGAGACATCTGACTTTCCTTCTCACTAGAAAATGATTTTCACTTTTCTTCTTTCGATGAAAAGACCTCTGCAATTCTGACTCCATCACTCTTCCAATAAACATGTCTAAAATAGATTACAGTGATTTGTTTCAGCCTGGTGACCATTCCCATTGCCGTTTCTCAGAGAAGCTTCCATAATTCCTCATAACCAAATTTCACCAAGTTTGTCCCTTTGGTAAGTGAGTGGGTGTAAACAAAAGGAGTCTAATCTAGGATTAAAGGAATGGGCTACTGTGATCAGTGATGTGCATTTTTAAAGAGTCAAATGCCTTTAAAGATTTACAAGTTATCTGATAAAGCCTGTTTTATCTCGAGATTCACAAAAGTTCTTGACTTTTGTCCGTCTCACAGAACCTTTGCTAATGTCCGATGATATCAAACCTTGGTGAATGAAAATGTGGTTACAGAGCTAGGATTTGTGTATGTCGTACTCTGGCATTAGTCTCTTCCTGGAAGAGGACTTTCAGGAGGGTGTGTACTGGCTCAGCTCAGTGGGTTCGAATGCTGGTGCAAGGAAAAAAGAGAAATTAACACATTTTGGTCAACCACATTTTTACTGCACTCACCGTTTGAGGGGTAAAAGAGTTGAGTTAATTGTGTATCAGGCAGAGAATAGAAATTTGGAAATTTCGTGTCCAGGGTTGTTGTAGGTCAACAACGGTTGCTCTAAGTTTTATCTACCCGCTTTGGGAAAAGGCCTTTCTGTGCAGTAACCTAGGCCATTTCCCATAACCCAAAAAGGCAGAGAGACTTTCAACCCTTGCTCTACTTTTTGGAGTGCAGAGCTCAGGGAAAGCTGAATACTCCCTGTTTCCTAGTAACTGCCAATCTACATTCTAGAGTCAGAAGTGATTTCGTGTTAAGAAAGGTCCACAATTAATTTTCAAAAATCGTCAATCCGGCAGTTACACTTAATGCTATAATTCAGTAATATTAATGCGACACTATACTCACATCCGTTGGTTTGCTCACTATTTCTGAATGCTAATGGATATTATGCTGCTAATAATATCCACTTACTGACATCTTTATACCAAGCATGCTTCTGAGCTTTACATCTTTTATCTTCTTTGATCTCCACAGCCTGAGTTGCAGTTATAGAATAATTTTCAGATACAGAGTATTAAATTTAGAGAGGCCAGCCTGAGTTCTCACAGTCAGTTTTGCAAACCAGAGCCATTTGAGCATGAAATCTAGCTGCAAACTGCTGTACCTTCTAATTTCCCATGGTCCGTCGAGAAGGGCAGTCTCTATCTCTTGAGTCTCTATACTTTAAAATGACACTTACTAAAGCTGCTGCCAGGGGATGTGTCTTGGTTTAAAAGCAGGGTTATAGAATCACATGCTCCAGAATGGGTTATCTAAGCAACAGAAGTTTGTCTTACCGTTCTGGAGTCTGAGATGTCTAAGTGCTTGTGGATTAGCTTCTGTTGAGGGCATTTCTTTTATTTCAAAAAACATCATTCTTGTGGGCAAGAATGGGTGAGAGAGGAGAAAGGGACCTCGTACATGTGCACAGGCATTCACACACACACACACACACACACACATGCACACACACACACACACACACACACACAGACACACACACACACACACACACACTTTCCTAGGAGGATGCTACTCCTATGTAATCAGAGCCCCATTAAGTTCACATATAATTTTGCTGTTTTTCTTCCATGGTCCCTCTCCAATATACTCACATTGAGGATTAGGTTTTCAAATTAATTATGGGGTGATGTAGATGTTCAGTTTATATAATAGGACATAAGGTATGGATACTAAAGAGTCACTAACTATTAGGTTTTTCCTTAGGTTAATTGAAAAGATTAAATACAATAACTGCACTCACTGTAAAGATTTTAGTCATTACACTTCACAGAATTTTTAGTACAGTTCTTAGTTAACTACAAACTATTAAGCAATGTCCACTTCATCTCCAACCACTTGCCTTCTTAGCTTTCTTAATAGAGTAATACTGCATATTTCAACTATCTATAAACTTTACCCAAAAGTGTTATCTAGAATAAAAAAAAGTATTTGATCAAAATTTCTAGGGGATAAATACTCCATGGCTTCTGCCACAACCACCTTAGCTTTCTATTTTAGAATGTTCTGTTTCTTTATATTGTAAAATATTCTCACTGCCAAATTTTAATAACAAAAATTCTACAAAAGGTGAACTAGAAAGACTGAAAGAAAGAGAGATAGAGAGAGAAAGAGAGAGGAAGGAAGGAAGGAAAGAAGGTAGGAAGGAAGGAAAAGAAACTTACACCATCTTTTCTTATGTATGATTTGGCAAAGCAAGACACCACTTCAAGGAAGAATTAATCTGTTGAGGGAATCTCAAATTATAAGGGCAGAGAAGAAAAGAAAAAAGGAAGCAATATTCAAACATCCACCTTGAGTATGAGAGACAGGACAAAACTGAAATTTATTTAACATATTAATGGAATATGTACATTGGATCCAACTTTAGAATTCAGGGTCAGAAAAACAGACTTAACTGATGCTCATCAGACCTCTTGTTTTTCCACCTGGACAGTTGACAGTTGCTTCCTCTGTTCTTTTAATCAAGATAATGACCAGTACAATTATTTGATATAGTTCTCAGAAATGAAAGAAATCAGATTAATGTTATGTTATTATTGTCTTGAGAGCCAGTAATTGCCCACAAGTGTCTGGAATCCACTGTTGAGTATTTTTTAGTGAGCACAGTATCCAAGAATGACTCACACCAACCTGGATTATTGGTTCAATTAGCGATAAGGCATAGTGTGTAACCTTCTGTGATATTTTAGCTTTTTCAGGTACTTAGGAAAGATACGGTGAGACTGGTCATTGCTGTGGAGTCTCTGTCCCTCATTATCTGAGTCCCTTCGGGCCCAAAGTTTTGATACAGTTAATGGTTTTCAGGTCCCCTGAGAGAGTTCACTCGTCTTTATTTACTCACAGCTGGTGCACTACCCAATACACTCTGGTTTTCAGAACAGTCGCCTTATTCCAGAATTATATTCTTTAAAAGTGCACTAGAATCTGTCACGCACAAACTCAGTACACATCCTGATAAGGTGTGCCTCGCATTCACCAGTGAGGACAATCATGCTATATGGTATAGCTCAACATTTACATAGTGACTCTGCATTCTGTTCTGTATTTGAATTTAATTTTTGGCAAGAAAAGAGTGTCATACAAGTAGGAATTTTTATGCTTTACATTGTGTAACTTCAGATCTGAGTAAGTCGCATTTATATAAAATGTAACCACATTAATTGTAGAGCTTTGTTCATAAAAGCAGAAAAGCCATAGATACAAGAACAAGCTTAAGAGGAAGATGTAGACTAATTTATGCACAAGTAATTGAACAACAGTGAATATACTGAGAATAAAAGACATCTGGCTTATCAACATAAATTGAAAAATTCCCCTTATTCCAAAACAGAGAGTGAGAAACCTCATTAGGAATACAAGGACATCTTCTGCTTCTGTCTTTGCCTGGATGTCAGTGAACGATGGTTGTTTTGTGTTTCCTCTTCTGCATTTGATTTTACTTCTCCTTTCCCCTTTTCTTTGCAAAATGTGATGATCTAGGTGTAAATACATTCTTCAATGTCTGTCATTCATAGCAACACAGGGGACCACTGCTACGTGTAGTTACATTTATTTCTGCACAGATGTCCTAAGTCCCAACTTGAATCATGACTGTTCAACTGAAGTCGTGGACTAAATTTGATGTCCATCAAAATTCTCATTTATTAAGTAGAACTTTGGAAGCAATATTTGCCTCAGGGATGAATTAAGCCTGATAATAATAATAGTAATATGGTTGCAAATAGATTTCAGTTATCATGAAAACTCTGGTTGACAAATGGAGCTGGTGAGGTGTGTTCTCTTAAGGTAGGATGGCAGGAAGCTGCCTTAAGGATGCGGTGGCCCATGCGTGATGACTGCAGTGGCTGTGGATGGAGTTTTTAGTCATATACACTATGCAGTCCAAATTTTTCCTAATGGATTATGCAAACTATTCAGTGTATTTGGCTTAGGTCTTATATCAATTAAGTGGAGTATATCTGATACCTTCCTGAGCCACTAACTAAAAATGCTGGGAGATCAAACTGCTATTGTTAACCATTAAAGACTTGGTGTGTTGGTACAAAAGTTTCAGGCCACACCCAAACTCCTAAGCTGTTTGACATTACCCATGTATCTGGTCACTTTTGTCCAGATATCTGAAGTCTCACCTCCCTCATTGTCACAAATCTGGGTTTTTTTCCCTATAAGTCCTCCTAATCAGCAGTAGAATATTTTCTTGGATCTATAAAGATTCCTTTCTACCGGAGAGAGCGCGCAGTGCCACGATAGACACAGCAAGGGTAAGTGGGGACTTTGGGTTCCAGTCCAAGCTTTACTGCTGCATGTGTGAATCGTGGGCAACCTTATATAAAGAGTGATAGAGACATTTCATTTTCAAACTGAAAATGGTGAGGATAATGCCAGTCTAATCTATTTTATAGTGTGATATGACATCCTTTATCAATGTAGTTGAAGAAGCTAGCCGTATTGAGCTAGATTAAAATGAGACAAAAATGGATAACTTTCACAACACAGCCAAATATTTGGAATCCAACTGTTCCTTTTGCATGTATTGTATGTAACTTTACTTGTAAGACAAAACAATTATTAATAGATCCCTCTTATCACCTATGAATAATTTGTTAAAATAAGTTACATTAATAATTTAAATGATACAAATGTATGAGTTAATGATCTAAGCTAATGTTTCTCTTGCACATATTGTAATGAATTTGTTGTTCTGTTTAATTTTCTTTGATAATAGCCTAGGTATAGATGCATATTTAAACTTCGCAGTATTTTAAAAGTTTTTTTTTTTTTTTCTTACCAGGAGTGTATTAACTACAGTCCCTGTTGAATTCTCATACCTCCTATTTTTTTAAAAGTCTTTGGGAACCTTGCTACACTTGTTTAACTACTGTATTTGACTGCTTTCATATGGCAACTTCATGACTGAGTATTTGTGACAGAGTATGTATCTTACAAAGCCTAGAACAATTGCTTTCAAGCCCTTTACATGAAAAGTTTTCTGACTTTAGTTCTGTGTCACCAACCTCAATAAAACAGCATCAGCTTTTTGTTGTTCTGAAACACTAAGTGACTCCCTTGGGAAAATAAAAATTAAGTCTATAGTGAAAGAAAAATGCCCATAGAACTACAAACAACACCCTAGGGGTAATTAAAGCCATTGATTGTAGGCAGAATTGTAAATATGCAAGAAGTTTATTAAAAACAGCAACAAAACAACTATGTTTGTCTACAAATACTAAGGTTGTAGCATATTAAACATGCACAAAGCATTTACTACTTTGAAATATTCTAATACGTGCCTGTGAGTTAATGAGAAGAGACTGTGTGTGTGTGTGTGTGTTTATGTAAACAAAAGAAGTAGAAAGTAGACCACAAAGTCACAAAATATCAAAGATAAAATTATTTAAAGTAATCCTTAAAAGTGAAAAGGTATTTTTAGTGGTAGTAGAATCTTAAAAATCTGGTTTGCATTCTGTATAATCCAGTAGAAGTGTTCAATTTTATTTACTTGGGTTTGTAGTCTCGACTTGGCATCTTTATATTATTTTTTCTTCAGCCTTTCTCATTTACAGTGTGAGCCAGAAGATTAGTGGTGATCTTTAAAAATGATGGGATGTCTTTGCAGACTTCATGGTGAGCCTACTGGCCCCTTGTGTTATTTAACTTCAGTCAATGTCCTCAGCGGAGACATTTGATTGGGATGTTATGTTTTATGTCTCCTTGTAGCTCACCTGGGGACAGAATCACAATGCCTTCCTGTCAGACACTAATACAGGAAGAATGGGAGTCATTTTTTCCTGGCTCTCTGGTCCTTTTCTCTGACAAGCTCTTATTTCAAGCTTTTGTGTCTCTGGTTTGAGAAGAAAGAAAACAAATCTAACTTGAACCCACTGAGGTCCCAAATTACACTAATCTCTCATTATTGATAGGTTTTGTAGTTTTCGTTTAATGATGTTTCATCACCTTTTGACCTGTTTTGCCATGTTAAGAATCATTTTTATGAATAAAGGTAATGTTCAATTCTCCATATCTGTACAGCTATGCATTTTCTTTTCTATTTACCATTGAATGATTCCTTTTGCGGAGGGGCTGAAAAATTTTTTCCAAGCCTACCTCTCTATTTTACTGAGCAGAATGTTTGAGAGTGTAGGGAAACATTCTCACGCAGTATTTTTTAGATTCTATATGCTTGAATCTTGAGAAACAATTGAGAAAAGTCGTTAAGAACTCTGGTGGGAGATAAGATATATTTACAAGTAAAAATAGGATCTCCTGGTTTTCTATCTTTTTTTTGAAGGGACAGAGGTAAGGTGAATCTTGCAAAGAAGATGTTGTAACATACATGGAACTATAGTAGTTTCTTCATCCCACCCCATGGAGACTCCAGCAAGAGCCTTGATAAGTCATACGTAGTTTCCCATTTGTTTCATAAAAATTTAATAAGTGAGATTAAAATGTATGGTCAATGTTTGAATTTCAAAAGACTGATTATCACCAGTTCTCCTCAAAATTCTCCCCTTCATTTCTAACTTGTTTCTCCTGTGTGAAAAAGGATCCTCCTACTGTCCATGCTTTATATATATTTGAAATAAATATCTACAACTTTTTTCCCCAAATGGCAATGCCTTACAGATAGTGATATTCTTCAGAAGATGTGGATAAACATCAATCATCCTGAAGGCCAGTATTGTGATGTATTGTCTTTTTTTAATGTTCTTATCAAATACACTAATCTCTCCAAAGATTTTGCATTCTCTCTTGTTATAATAGATGTAATAGATTAAAAATGTCTGCTCATTTTAAATTAAGGGTATTTTCTCAATTTGGGAGACCTATCTTCTCTACCTGGTCTGATTCTCCCTTTCTCTGGTAACATCAACTTCTCTTTCTGTCTACTCTTAGTAGTTCTCTAATGTGGTTTTCTGAACTTTAAATTTAATGGCAGAATCATGTTTTGAAGCTTTCTGTTGTCAAATGTTTCCAGTGGGGCCAATGTTGCCCAGTATTTGGATTGATTACGGATTTGAGGCACGCTTTTGTCAATCATTTTTGGTGGCAGCTTTCTAAGTCATATAATTGACTTTGTGCCGGGCGATCATGATCAGAATTGTTGAGCGGGAGCCCTCTTCAGCTCAGTTCTCTCAGTGAAAAGGAAAAGAAAAATCTTTGCAAACGTTTATTAGATTTGCTGTGTGAGGGAGAAATCGATGGTTGTGTTTTTTTCTACGAAGTACCATTTTTTTCTAAATAAGTGAACATCAAGTCACCATTTCAGCACAACCTAATCATTTCTTCTGGTGTTGCCTCATAGAAACATGGGTCGGGCTTTGCCACCCAATTTCGTATACCTTCATGGCAAAACTTCTGAGAACAGCTGTCTATGTTTACTTTTTCACTTCCTTCCCATACTCCTGCTCCAATCCTTCTCAGCACTCACTATCACTATTGTTCTGACATTCTAAGTTCTACTCTTCCTCTTCTTATTAATATGTATGTATGCGATACATACTGTTTTTATTGAACTTGAGTATTTTGTGCATGTATATATTGTGTCAGAGTCACATGCCTTTCCCATGTTCCTTTTAAGACCCTCTTTCCCCTCCTACCTAACTCCCGCTACCCACCCAACTTACCTCTATGAAATGACTATACTCTGAGTTGCTCACCAACCGTTTTTGTCCTTTGTATGACGTAGTAAAGATTCTTTTTCTTTTCATCGGACCACATTCTTGTAGTTTTGTTCTTACCTATAATACCACAA
Organism: Ctenodactylus gundi; assembly: GCA_004027205.1. NCBI lineage: Eukaryota > Metazoa > Chordata > Mammalia > Rodentia > Ctenodactylidae > Ctenodactylus > Ctenodactylus gundi. The sequence continues at coordinate 74,387 of PVKB01001964.1, forward strand.
TTTCGTTGGCTTATTTTGCACAGTGTCTCACAGTGAACTTTGTAAAACATTAACTACATTATATCATGTTCCTTCTCAAAGTCTTCCTAAAGCTCTATGGCATATTAGTATTAGGTTTTTATCGTGGCCTAAAAAAAACTCTAGATAGTTTGGCCTCGACCTACCATTATGTCCTAATTTCATGGAACTCTCTCCTTTATAACTTGATCACAGATGTATTCCTTCTTTTATGAATATACCAAGATGATAAACAAATTAATCTCAGCCCTAGTTGCTCTACTTGTTTGGAATACTGTCACTGCCTATATATATCTATAGCTACTGTGCATTTGTCTTATCGGAAGACTTCCCCTACTTCTATTTTCCCCCATTTTATTGATATATATAAGTGCAAAATTTAAGGTTTACAATGAAGTTGAGCATTTTGTGCACCTATGTATCTTGTCAAGGTGACAGGTATTTTCCCAGTCTCCTTTTGTCCCTCCCCCAACCCACCTCTCCCTCGCTCCCTGCCCTACCCCCCTGGTTCACTTTGTTTTAGTTTTAAGTTCCATAAAAGTCGTGAACTGGGTCTCACATATTAGAGAGACCATTCGGTGTTTCACCTTCTGCTTCTTTCTCACTTCACTAAGCATGGTGTTCTTGAGCTTCTTCCATTTGCCCGTAAAAGCCTCTACGCTATTGGACTTTATAGATGGATAGTATTCCATTGTGTATAAATACCACAGTATCCACTGGTCTGTTGACGGGTATTCAAAAGACTAGAAATAAATATCTCCTTTGATCCAGTGACACCTCTCCTGGGAATATATCCAAAAGAAGCCAAAACAACACATAACAGAGATGTATGTGTACCCTACTTCTATTATATTGTCATAGTGTAATTGTCTTCTTTCAAGCTACCCAGACTTGAGTTACTTCCGATGATCCTGCCCTACATGTAACCTTCTTCCTCAAGGTCCAGAACGGAGCTCAAGTCATTAAAATATAACTAGTTAATTGTTCTAACAAGTAGACTAGATTTTAAAACATAGTGGTAGGATGTAGCTTCTAAAAATAGCTTTCAAAACTCTATGACTTCCATTTTAATAGGAGATATTGTTACTTGCCTTCTTATCTTGTATGCTTTGATAAGGCTGACCTCCGTGTTGACGTTACCTCAGGAGGACAAGACATGAGGCTGGCCTATGACCAGTGAGGAATCAAGGCTCTCTCTCCACCAACTGACATGTGTGAAATGCTGCTGACAACCACAGGAACTTGCAGGTGGTACCTTTATCAGCTGTGATATTGTAGTGCTAGTGAACATCTTGATTCTAGCTTTTCCTTTGACCAGGGAGTAGAACTCTCACATAAGTCATGACTGAATTTCTGACCCTTGCAAACTTTGTGATAATAAATGTGAATTGTTTTAAGCTACTCGATTTTGGGAAAAAAATGTCACCCAAGTTAGATGACTATCACATCTAGTTACTTCTTCTCAAAAAGCAATCAACCTACATATAAAATAATTATAAGTCATATATTTGACAACTCAATCTAAAAGTGCTACACAATTCTCAAAAACGTATTGCCCAATTTATCTTTATAATGTGCTGTTGTTTCACTGGATAAAGTGGTAGACATCACCCAAAACCTCTCTGACTTACTTCCTCATTAATGGAGTTTCTGGACACATGACTACTCAGAACAAAAAAAAAAAAAAAAAAAGGAGTATTCCTAATTTCAAGTTTCCTCGTAATTCGTCATATCCTTAAGATGAGGTTCTGGCTAATGAGAATGAGAGAACATTTTATACACAACTTCCAAGATCTGTGTTGTTTCCCTCTAACGTTGTCCTTCTGATTAGAATGTGAATTCGACAGTAGCTGTGGCTCCATTTGGACCCTGATATTGAGGGTTACTTGTAGAGGTAATAGAGCTGCTGTCTGATGGAGACTGGTCTCTGTATGACTCTAATGAGCAAAACATCATTTAACCAACTACCTAGACTTCGACAAAAGGAAGAAACAACTTCCTTATCCACTAGATATTATTGTGTGTCTCTGCTAAACTAATTCAAACTTAAATATATATACTTTGTGTTTATTAGATTTTTGGTGCCTATTATGTGCTTTATGAATTCTCTAGTACCTCCTGGTCATGCTAGCTCTATCTATGTAATGTCCATGATAACAAATAATACATCATGTCTGTTTCTTGTGAGTTCCTCTCCTGTAAATTTCAACATGCTTATCACTTGGAAAATAAATATATACAGATGATCATTTACTTTGATTATAGATTTTTTTCTATTACAAAGTCTGTGGAAATAAAATCTTTTGCATATACCTCTTGTGCGAGGATGCATATTTACTCTAAGGTGGATATCAAGAGACAGACTTGCTGGGTGCAAATATATATTTTATTATATTTAATAAAAAGTACTAAGTTGCCTTTCCAAAAAGCCCTACACATTTATACATGCATCAACAGTTTATCCAAAGAACTACTTTGCTTTTTTTTTTGCTAATGGTAGATATTATAAATCATTTTTTATATTTTTTCTTATGTGTTAAGTGAAACAAATTTTCTGGTGATTTATGCTTTCTTAGGAAAAAAAGATTAATTGTATGTAGCCTACTTGGCACTTTTTTCCCTCTGCTTGGAATCAAGCCCACGGTTTTGTCATTAAGCTAAATCCCAAGCCTTTCTTTTGTTTTTAAAATTGTTTTGCAGGTTGTGAAGATAATAATTTATTTGGAAAATTATAGAAAGGGAAGCAAGAAAGATAGAAAGGGAAAGAAGGAAGGTAAAGGTTCTGCTGGTCAGAATTGTGGGTTTCCCCCTCAAGCCCTTTTTTCTTTTGATTTTGAGACACAGTCTTGCTAAGTTGCACAGGATGAGCTCGTACTTGCAATGCCTCCATATCACCCTCCCATAGTTCTAGGATTACAGGCCTGCGCCGCAGAGCTCATCTTACTCAGGTTCTTGGTATGCAATATATAATTAGATTCTCCAGAAATGATATACAAAGAGGTGGAAAAATGTTAGCTCAGGCTAAGGTAATGACTGAGATGCAAATATGATTTTTCTCTGAGCTTCCTGGAAGGTAAGTGAATGTGTCTGAGATTTTCTACCACAGGGGCTCATTCAAAGGGGAGACAGGGAAAACTGTCTTCAGACTCTATAGTGTACTAGGAATGACCTTGAGTATGTAGCTGAGAACTCAGATTAAGCAATGAACTCTTGGTTAACTTGGCCTTTCTGAAGAACTGAGCCACTGTTGTCCTATATAGACCAAGATAAAAGTCTTTGACTTAATGTGTATGTGAAAGATAAGAGCTAATCTAGGATTTAAAAAAAAAAAATGTTGTGGTTTGCCCTGAAGTGCATGGTGTCCTTGGTTCCCAGAATTTCATTGCCAAAACCAGTGAATTCATCAACAAACCTGAACAAAGTGATTACTTTAGCTCAGGTTCCCTTACTGTAGGTCGATTACTTGTTATGAAGTCACAATAGCAATAGGGAGGAACCACCATTGATTGGGAAGATGCTAAAACTGAGGTTCAGGGTCATCAAAGGAAGAACCTCAATGTTTTCTTTCTCGATACGGCATAACTCAGTCACTTGCTTTTTCTTCTTTATTGTTTAGTTGGTAAAGTAGTCACTAGAAACCAAATATGAAATAATAGCATTGATATTTGATAATGATTTGAAAATATCTTATATAATATACTTCATACAGCATTATATGCATGAAGATTTTAAATATAAGAACGCAAACATTCTTTTATTCATCAATCATTTGACTGACGTGAAGCCAAGAGTTTTTATTTGGGACTTTTGGTCCACTGGCAGAAGTCCCCCATTTTCCTTTAATTATTAAATTTACTTACATGTCTGTGATGGGAGGGTAGATATCAAAACATTTCTACAATGTCAAAGTCACAGTTAAATGTGAGCTGCTTTCTTGCACATAAACACTAGACATACTTACAGTGTGTCATATAAGATTTCTATCTTTGGTGTCCTTCTACATGTGTTTCCTTTTAAAAATATATTTTCATGATTATTTTATCCAATTATATAAAATTGTAGTCTGCTAACTTCGACTATATTTTAAAGAAAATATACTTTTGCTTTGTTTTAATGAGAGCATGTGTATCATTTCAGATTCTGAAAGTTTAAAACTTAGAAGTTAACATTAGTTGTCATAAAGAAGGTGGTGAGCAAATACAAACAGCTCTCGCACATAGCTAGGGCTGTAGGAGAGCAGGTAGCCAAAAATACAGCGGGCAGGGCTTCCCTGCCATGGTCCTTCAGGCCCTCACTTGCTGCATCTTGGAGATCATAACCTCTCCACTTGGTTCTGTGCTTTGATTTGTCTTCATCACTGTCTCCTCAGATAGTCCCTTTGTGGTAATTCTCAGCCGCTGTTAGATCATAGAAATGAGTGGAGCTACTTTTATAACAGAGAACAAAACAAACTCCTTGTCAAAAACAAAATCACCAAGTGCAAAAGAAGATGCCACATAGGTGGCTTGATTTATTTAAAAATGTGGGGTTTGATTTTTCCACAGCAAGGTTGTTCACCGGAACATTTATGATGATGGAAGTATCCGTTATAGGTCTTTTTTTCCGTATTGGGTTCTTTGTGTCTTATTGATTTGTAAGATTGCTTTATATATTTTATAGCTTCCCTGTGCAATACATAGTCATTAGTTGATGTGGCTTCTGAGAACTTTAAATGTAGCTAGTGGAAGCAAACAACATTTTGTTTCGCTCACTTTTTCTCCCACATTATTCTCTTTATTAGTAGTATTTTCACTACAGAATAATAAGATTAAATTTGGAGAATTGGTGCATATGTGTCTTATTTTTACTTTAACTGCCCCACTCTTTTCTGTCTTCCCTTTTTCTCAGATTCCCTTCCCATAGCCTCATGTAGCATATGACTATCATGTTGACCAAAGAAGGTACTTGCCTACTGTTTGAGGTTGGAACATAGTTCTTCTCACATGGATCTTGGATTTATATGACGAATATAAGAGATGATAAATTAAATGGTGAGATTGATTTCATGTACCTCGGAGAGATTTCTTCATAGATTGATTAGAAGAGGGTATATAAGTTTGTATCTGCACATGAATGTGTCTATCTTTCCACATCCCTATTTTACTTTCTCTTTAGACTTAGGTTCATTTGAACCTCTGTTACATGCAAGGAGAGTCAGAAAGAGAATGTCTTGACCCCAGGGTACAAGCACATTCTTGCCTGAGGTGACACACAAATCATGTGAGTATCTAAACTCTTACTAACACTTATGAAATGAGTTTTTGAGAGAACAAAAATACGCAAATGATGCAATACACCTGGCTGTTAGAAATGCAGTGTTATGGGAAAGCCCCCTAGACATAAGAAATTCATTCAAATAATGTCAGCTAATAATTTATTAACTTAGCTGATCAGCTTTCCTTGTGGGTTCAGGAGTTGGAATTTTTGCTAGTTCACAAATTCTACTAAACTATCTTGTAAATCATGTGTTTTATAAACTACTGACTAACCTACTTCATAATTTTTTTCCTTAATTCACATAAGTATAATGGAATGAGAGTTGAAGTAGTTTTAAGCCTATTGAAATTTGTAATGTAGGAAAAATAAAAATAAAATCAATCAGAATGTATCAAATCAAACCAGTTATTTATCTGAGCTATTTGAGTTTTACTCTACTATTTTAATGTCTTCAAGGGCTTTTAAAATATTTATTTTTAATAATATTTTCAATATACAATAGGTTGTGAATTTTTTCCACAACATGAATTGGCTGTTTTTTCTCCCAATTTGAATAAATTCTTTTTTCTTTTTTTTTTCTTTTTTTTTTTTTAGTTGTAGTCATGGGCCCTTAAATTCTATTCATGCTTGTGGGAGGGACAGGTTAGATTACAACAGAAAGTTAAAAAAATTCTTTTCCATTTAAGTCACAGCTATTTTTCCAAGATGTTATTTTCCAAGTTATGTTCCAAGACAATTTCCAAGATGAGAATTATGCTAATAAGTACAAAGATGAAATTTTAGTGTTCAGAATTATCATACGTTGGATATTTTATAGTGCTAGGCAGCCTTATATTCTATAAAAATCTTAACAAAAATTATACATTGGAATATTTTTAAAAGCTTTTCATCTCTCTGTTGACTGGCTGCTCAATTTGGTAGAATTTATTCACTTATGTTCAGCCAATTAATGGATCACAAGAGAATAAAGCACTTAAATTATCTTCTCTCTTATGGAACCTTCAAAGAATAACAGTTGTTCTTCAAACGAGGAATCCAGGATAATTTCCTCACAAAAGCAAAACTATGGAATGAAATAAAAAAGCTCTGTTGGGGAAACACTGAGCATTGTTGTGCCTGAAACGGATGCTGAAATTGGAATTTTGATTAAGATTTATAGGTCAACGTTTCTCAGAGAAAGTATCTTGTAAGAAAGTTACTTTCCTCCAAAGGCTTCAATAGTGTCTAAATTAATTTGGCTTTTGCTCTTCAAATTGTTTTTATTAGTGTGCATTTTATTAACATAATGGTTACATTCAACTTGAGAAAGTGGATTTATTTATTTATTTATTTAGGAAGACTCTTGGTCTATTGTCCAGGCCAGTCTTGAGCTGACTATGTAGGTTAGGCTGGCCTTGAAAGTCATGGAAGTCCCTCTGCCTCAGCCTCTCAAGTGCTGGGATTACAGGCTTGCACCCCTATATACCATGCGCACCCATCTTACATGGTGCAGGGGATTCGGGCACAGGGCTTTGTGCTTGCTAGGCAAACACTTTTGCTGCGAAGTGCGTCCCCAGGCCCCATAATTACATCTTAACCACTTTCACTTTCTCTTCTCTTCCTACTCTCCTGTCCCACTGGTTCCCCAAATCCTTTTTCTACCTCCAGAAAGTTTACCTGCCTTTTTCTTATTTTTCTCTCTTCTATTTTGTTCTTTTAGGTATTTATGTTTTAGGTTTCTCCTATAAAAGAAACTATGCCATATTCAACCTTTTGTGTTTGATTTAGTTTGCTTAGCATAATGGTCTCAAGTTGTATTTGTTTTCGTACAAGTGATTCAAGTTTATCTTTCTTTATGGCAGCGTCCATTATGTATATACACCACATATCTGTTGCTACTAATAATTCTTCCTGGGAGTAAGAAATCATCTTCCTTAGTGCCCTTCTTCTGCACCCCACCTTTTTTATGCAGAGTAAAATAAGACTGCTTCAATTTTTATAGTCAATCTTAATAGCCAAGCTTTTGAGGTACTAAAAAATGTTAAATATTTTTGTTCAATTTTTAGAAGGTAGGCCCATGGTACTGGGGACTAAATCCAAGGCCTTTGCTCAGAGACACATCTCTAACCCTTTTGAAATGTTTTATGTTGACACAGAGTTTACTGAAATTGCTAAATTGCCTAGCCTAGGCTCAAATTTACAGTCCTGCCTCAGTCTTGAACCACTACGATGTCTGGCTTCAACTTTTAAATGGTGCACATATAAAGAGCTTCAAGTCTTTTTGGTAAGTCTGAGCAATTGTTTAGTGGAGTAATTTTACCTGAAATTATGTTATCTGAATATTCATTTCATAGATCTTAAAATGAATCTCATAGTTGGGCTGAGAGCACAGAGAGGTATTCATGAATATTAAATTATCTGAAAGATACTTTACTTGGACTTTATTACAAATATTCACAAATATTTGCATGAGTAAGAATATTGTAGATGTCCATGGATGAACAAATAATCTCAATCATCTTTTATCCAACCATTTTACTACACTATAACAAAGATATATATTTAGGTTCACATAAAATTCACTAGAATTGCACAAAAATTTATAGCATTGCTAAATGGGAGAAGAAAGCTATATTAAATAAATTTCTTATTTATGACTCTCCGGATTTTCTTAAACTTTTTCTCTTATATAACTGTGTACAGCTGAAGCTGACTTGAAGACCTAGGTTCCATTCATAAAATTATAAACAAACAAAGCAGCCACCACTATAAACAAAAACAAACAACAAACAAATCATACCAAAATAAAATTTAAAAATCCTGTGTGAGTAAAAGGCTTCTTAAGCAATGTAATTGTCGACAGGAATCAAGCAAATATTCATAGATTTTAGTGACAGGTGTTTGTATGGAATGGAGAAGGCAGTCACTTAGGATCGTTCAATAAAGTTGAAAAAGATTTACAACCTTTTCATAAAAAGTGTTTCCATATTGATTTTATACAAGATAGCTTGGCAAGTTTCTTGGGGCATAACCTGTCTGGGTCAGTGTATTTATTTTATATTTATGTCAGAAAAAATACATATTTACTGTAACAGCATTTCTACAATTCAAGTAATAATTTAATACTTCCAGAAAACATTATGGAATTGCATAAAATGGAAAATATTTTGAGTTGGCCTAATTTCATTATTGATACTCATTCTCATTCAACAAATACAACTTAAAATATATTAAAGAGTTTATGATCATAAACCGGTCACCAACTAGTAGAAGTAAAGTAATAAAATGTCATTATGTGTATAGGTCCAACTTGACTCAAGATAATTAGCTTATTTCTTAGTCTTATTTAAAATAAAGCAAAAAATCTTTACAGTTGCTTTTGGATTTTCTTTTGTGTCTTCCTACCACTCATATTTTCTCTACTTTTTGTCGAAAGAATCACTATCAATACTTTGATACGAATCCCTCCTGGTCTTTTAAACAGATTTTACTTAAAATACCATAAACTTCTCCACAAATAATTTATAGTAGTCTGTTCGATTGTTTTAATGATGATGTAACCCTCACGAGTCATCACATCTCAGCTTCCGTTCTACGGAGAGCACAAGGACCCAGGGTCCCACAGGCTGCCCTTTCACGTTCTCTCTGGTGCTGTGAGGGGGCTTTATCTTCCACAAGCCATTTTGTGCGAATGACTTGATACTGGGAGCACACTGAGGCAGGCTGATGCCTGATACATTCTGCTGCCTTTGTGTCAAAGTTTCCCATTTGCCTTTCTTGCACCTTCATGAGACAGTAAGTCAGGTAGGTCGTGTCCTTCCGTAGTTTTCTTTTTCTCCAGCCAGTATCAAACAAGCAGTAATGTCCCATGAGATTCCCAGCACTTCCCAGATCCTGTTCTCCTAATGGCTTCTGTGAATGTTTTATCCATTCTTAGTACTTGTTTCCCGTAGGACCCTGACTCAGAGAAAGAGTCTCATCCAATGTGAATCCCCTTTGGACATGACATTTGTTCATTTTCCCGTATGTTGTGGAATCTCTACCTTTTTAAATTGGTCAGTATGATTCAGTTTTGAGATGATGTGATATTTTATGACTCTATTCTTTTGTTGATGGATATTTCTATTGTTTCATTTTTCCATTACAAGAAACATACTTCAGTGAGTACAGTTACACAAAACATTTTGGGCAGTTGCAAAATCATTCTTGTTTATGCCCTAGAATTGGAATTATTGGAATGAAATATGAAAACATCAGTTTTCTTTTATGCAATGATGTCTTATTAGACAAAAAAGTTGAATAGATCTAATTTTCTTTACCATCTATGGAGAATATGTCCATTTTTCTTTTATTGTGAAAGAATACTGTGAGATTGTTTAATTTGTTAATGTTCTCATTTAATGCTTTAGTATCTATTTTTATTGGAATAAGATAAAACATATTTATATGTTTATTGAATTTTTTAGTTTCTGTAATGCCTTATGTCTTTGGTTATTCATTAAATCATTTTTTTAAATTTTAGAATTTATTGATTTAATTATGATGTGATTGAGTCCTATGTGGAATGGTCCCATTTTGTATAACCACATGAGAACCACCAACAGCCATCTATTTAAACACTTTCAGTTAAATAAGTTAGCTACAACCCTGCATATTTTAATCCTGGAAAATTCTAAGCTATAACAAATAGCCTTGTAAATTGTATTTAGTAATCCCTGATGTTTAGAATCTTTGTATTCATTTTCATAATTACACTCTGTAAGCTTTTCAAGAAATTTGTATTCTTTTAATAGTTGAAATATAGTTTTTCAGTGTACTTTCAGATTTTACATTTAGTATTTGTATCTGAGGTCAAGAGACTCAGTTAAGGAAAAGTTTATTTGTTTAAGATTGCTCCAGATGACCTCTTTCCATTCTTTAAGTTTTTGCATTTCCATTATAGCCTTCAAATAACATATTAAAGAAAGAAAACAACTTGACGCTTAAATGCACCCAGATTCTGTACTTGCATGGTGTGTCAGTGAGGGTGCTGTTGTGGTACGACCAGCGCAACCTACTCAGCAGATGAGGAGGGTGTGGTGACAGAGATGTAAAAATGACCTCCAGAGATGCACTGCAGAGAACGCCGCCTGATTTTATTAGGGGCGGCATGAGTATATAAAGAATAGAAAAAGGGGTAGAGTCCTCAAAACACACGAAAGCTCACGTATCCAATTATTGCAGAGACAGCAACATGGCTTCATAGGGAGTAGCAGAACGCCTGGGAGCTTCGTGTGCTAAGCTCGGGTGTCCCACATGTGAGTCATGTGTGCCTGTGTCCACCCAAGCCCTCCACACACACTTTTTTTTTTTTTTTTTTTTAGTTTATCAGAGCCTAGTTGAAACAATTCGAAGCTAATGGTGGAAATAGAATTTAGGATAAGTTTTGTGCCAAATAAATAAATGATAAGAGTGAATCAGAACTTTAGAAGTGAATTGAAATAAATGGCTTAAGTGCTGAAATAAGACAGTCATTTTTTTATTCATTTCTATTCTTTTTTTCTTGAATGTGACTCATTTTTTCTTTCTGGTGACATATTGACGTTCCTTATTTACCGAGACACATGTAATACAGCTTCTACAATATTCTGAGTTTCCCTTTTATTTTTGTTCACTTAGCTGGTGAGCAACTGAATTGGGTCTTCTCCTCCTTCAATTACCAGGGAGGAGATGTCATCAGCTTGATTTGAGGAACTTGTGCATTCCAGACCAACACACTACATGATAGGATAGAGTTGTATCACACAGTCATCAATGCTTCTGCAGTACTAGGGTAATGTCAAAGATGGGATAAAGTGGGAACTGTCCCCAGACATGAAATGGGGCTTGGTAATCATTCATAACAGATGATGAGTATCGTGGTTTGACTCTGGAATGTCCCCCAAAAGTCTCATGTATTTCAGTGTCATAGATTGTCTACGGGACTGTGTGCTGTTGTTGGGGGACTCGGGCCTAGTCTGGAGAGGTGGATTATTGACGTTTAAATTGGATTATTGGTGGGTAATTTGGGTTACAAGTGTGTAGTGGGGGTTTACCACACCTGGATCCAAGATGGGCTGATCATTGGGAGGAGACTGGGAAGAATATATAAGCTGCCTCCTGCCTCCCGTGGAGGACACTAGTCTCAACTAGCCCTGGCTTGCCTTGCCTTAGCTTCCTGTTTGTGAAGTCCTGAGAAGCTGCCTCCACCTGACCTCTGCCGTGGACTTCTATTGCTGCTGCCTGCCCCGGAATGGACTGTGACCTTCTGAGACTGTGAGCTAAAAAAAAAACCTTTCCTTTCCTAAATTTGCGGATGTTGAGTATTGAGTCACAACAATGAAGAAGTAACTGAGATAATAACTATAGTCAGTAGATGTGGAATAATATTTTTATTAAGCTTCTACTTTGCAGTCAGCATTTGAATTGATATTTTAATGAGAGGAATGAAACTTAAAGCTCCTTAGACTCCTGACCTTTCGATTGAAAGTCTTATGTAGTTTCTATTATACAATATGGCACCCTCATTACATGTCATCTCATTTACTACAATAAGCCAAAGGGGGCTACTGTAATATTGTGAGTGAAATTAGGATATGCAGCACTCAGACGTCTTCTCAGATAACTAGCTGCAGGAACATTGGTGGCTAGAAGCTTGTTGCTGCCATCCCCCTGGGTGTATCATCTGGTGCACTCACACCGGGTGAAGCTTTGCACGGGCAGCTTCCAGACCAAGATTATTTTGGACGCAGTTGGATTTGGGCCTGTGCTTGACCTCTCCAAAGTGTTTCTAATGGACTAGTTCAGTTCATGGATTCCGCATTGATTCTAAGACTGGTGGAGTACTGTGCTGTGGTCTAAAGCTCTGTCACTCTTCCTCCATCCCATGTTCCTTTCACAGGTGTCTGACCTTCATTACAGTCTGATATTCTGCCTACATTTTCTCCATCTCACTTTGTTTTTTACCTGGTGTTTTCCCCAATAAATCTTTTGTGCATTTAATCCCGTCTTGGGATAGGCTTCTCAGAGGATCTAAACTGACACATCTCCATTTTTAAGATCAGCAAGACAAGTTGTAGAAAATTAAATCACCTTTAACATTCACCAGGTCACACACATGCTGGTAATCAAGGGTAATTGCCAAAAGTGAAAACAGATAGTTCTGACATAATATATAGCATAAAATGAAGCTCTCCTCCAGGGCCTTTAAATTTTAAAGAATTTACTCTTTTAATATAGGAGAAAAATGCATTGCCCCTAAGACTCACTGAGTAATTTATTTTCTCCTGGTTTTTATTACAGCTTATGCATTGAAAGAAATGTGAGAGACGGGTCAGCATAACTTGTAGGGAACCTGAATAAGGTGTACAAACAGCCATGCATTCTTCCTCTTCTACATTCAGGCCTTTGCAATGCGACACTGTAGGCCTTTTCATTAAGAAGTGGAGTGTATTTTTGACACTTGAGTCAGGGATTTTTATGTGACTTCCTTTGATTAATGAAGCATCAATAAACACTTTGTAAACAGAATCTTACAAAGGTACGTTGGAGATTTCCTCTTGCAGCTCTAGAGACTTGACCACCTTATGAAAAAGTTTAGGGTCTGTTGCTGGAATATGAACACAGCTGAAACAGGTGGAACAGAGCTGTCGAGATGAACAACTCCTCAGGAGCAGGTTCCCTTCAACAAAGTAGGTCTCAGCTTACCTAATAGATCATTGCAGATGCATCTGCGACAAGAGTCAAGACCTGTACAAATACTACCCACCTGAGCCTAGCCCAAGGGTTCAACTCATACAACCAGGAGCCAAATTATCTTAATTTGAGACACAAAGTTCTGGGTTTTTGTTGTTGCTGTTGTTGTTGTTGTTGTTGTTGTTTATGCAGGAAAATTCAATTGCCACTCACTCGTAATTTCATGAAGGAAAATACTTGTACTGGTCCTTCTGCCTACTCGATGACTGTGTCTTACCTCCTTCTTTTATTATAGTGTTGGTGTTTAGGAGAGTGCCAAGAGCTTCTCACAGCCTGGGTCAAGTAGATTTGCATTTGTCGTCATTGTGAGGTTGCTCATTTTTCTATGGATTAGGTAGCTGCTACCATGCAGATAAATGAATCATGTGGGAATTTTCTCAGAGGGACTTTAGGAAGGTTGACCACATTCTCAACAAGCAACAGAGGGCCGAGACACATTGCCATCTGACTTTGGAGATTGTCGTGAAGCAATGTGATGTTTGGAGCTTTGCCAGCTACATTACAGGCCTGAGGTGAAAGGTGAGCAAATCATAGTGAAGATGACGTGTATCAGTGATTTCATTAATCCTCAGAATTAACGGATTCTCTAACTAGTCAAGGAATGTTGTTTTGTGAGAAAATGAATTTCTAAATGAGCAAGACTTGTGACGTGGGTTTCCCTGTAACTGTAGCGCATGGCGTCTTTCTTGATACAGTGGCTAAATTTAAGCTTCTTAGAAATTCAATACAGACGTTTGAAGTGAACACATGAATATTCATGTGAAACCTGAAGCTTAGCCACTAATAAGCATCACCTTTCAAGTTGTATATTCCCTTCCCTCCTCTTCCACAAACCTACACATGGTTTATAAAAACACTGAGCAGAAGCAGCAGCACTTTGGTTTCACACCAAGATAATGTTCTCTAATTTTCCCGAGTATTGTCATAAATTTCTATTTTAAAAAGATAGCTGATTTTTTTTTAGCATGAATTTACTTAAGTTGGAAGCTTGTGTGCCACAAACTCCAAAATACTAGAGGAGAACTTTCTATAATGTGTTTGTTCTTCAAGAGACAGATCTGAGCCCTAAGAAACAGAAACCATGGACACTATTTTCAAAATTTCTCGTAGAGTAAACCTTCTAAGTGGGAAAATAATTTGTATGTACTTTTAATCTTTAAAGTTCTACCCACGAGGATGTACTGATCGCTAATGTATGTCAAACAATCCTTTGTTTCAAAAGTGGGTTCACAGATTTTCTCTGCTAAATCAGGAATGCCTGGTCACAAGGCAGCATACGCACAGGTTGCTGTTTTTTGTTTCATTTTGTTTTGCTGTTTTCGTTGAAGCCCAAGACTTGTCTTTCCGCAAGATAGAAAAGAATGAATTTGGAAGGAGGCTGACATGTGATTAAGTTAGATGTCTGGCAACGCCCCAAGCATTGATGAGACTAGTGGAGTGCGGGCCTGCCATGTATTCACAGCCCTAGAGGATAAACGGTTTCCCAAATAGCATCCATCCACCGGAGCACCCAGAGAGCTGCTGGAATATTTCTATAGTGCGAATTTGAAGTGTGGCTCTCTAAAGCATTGTTAAGAAAGTGAGAGCCCCAAGAAGCCCTGCCTGGAAGTAGTTTTTCCACAGTGGACATGATTAGGTCAATTACGGACTCCTGAGGTGATCTCATTTGGCAGTGGAAATAGAGTTAGTGCGAGAGAGAGGACACTGAGTCAGAAGAGAGAAGGCTTATGAGTTCCTCAGCAAATCATCATTCAGCACTTAACATGAGCCAGTGAGGTAGGTCTAAATTTTTGATCACTGTGGCAAAGATAGGCATGGGCTTTGATGAAGATAAATGGGAATTTCTTCCTTCCTATACTATGTGATGGTTAATTTGGTTGACAATTTAATTGGTTTGAGAGATGCTTGGGCGATAAGTAAAGCAAGCTTTTAGGTGGGCCTGGGCAGGCCACGGGGTGTGATGTGAGGGATTATATCTGGCTCCTACCCCTTCTGCTGTGGCGCTTTCCCTATTCCTTGACTTCATGTAGTGAGCAGCTCTCCTACATCATGTCATTCCACCGTGACATTTCTGCCTCAGAGCCTGTCAGCCCCAGACTCAAGCTGGCAAAATTGTGAGCCAAATTAAATGCTTTTCTTCTTAAATTCTGTAGGTCAGATATTTTGTTCCAGCAACAAAAAGTCAATACACATTGGTCACTATGGTATCAATAAATACCCTTAAGGACAAAGATTTATAGTTGGCTATACTTCCTTTCTTAAAATTTCTTAAAAGTCTAGGGGCTGATAATCCAAGACTAAAAATGATAGCATGATATTATTTCTGAAAGCAGTTTAAAAATCTGAAAAATGTTCCCTTTGGCCCAAATCAAAGATCAAATTGGCCTTACTGGACAGTTAATATATTTTGCTATCCATTTTTATGATATTTTCCCAGATACATTTCCTGAGACTAATTCCATGCTAAATTTCATCTCTTTAAACACCACACACACACACACACACACACACACACACACACACACACACACCCAACACACACTCTTCTCATCAAAGCTTTTTCCCTGAGCCATGTAATTTGTCATTTTTCTTCTGTTCTGTTAACTAAGAATAAACTTCCTTCTTCTGTCCTGCCTACTTATGCCTTTCATCTTTCTTTCTTATAAAGTACAGGGGTTTATCTGTAAAGCCTATGTTCATATGTGTGAAAAAAACATTTTCTTAAGATGTAGTAAGATACATATTGCTACAGATCTTTCATCTGGAACAAAATAGATAATGCTAGCTATTACTATTTTCTCTCATATATTGGACTGTACACTTTTACATACACTGTTCTCTAGTACATTGTGGTAGATTGTTTGTAAAGATGGCTGTCAACATTTATTCTTATCCTTCAATGTCCAGATGCTCCTTCCATCAAGCTATGAGCTCTGTCTCTTTCCCTTCTATATTGTCCTGTGAATAAGATGTCCTTTGCTGAGTAAAATGTGCCTGCAAGGGTGGTGTGTCTTACAAAGCTAGACTTAGACGAGCCTTGGAGCTTTGGCTGTTACACTCTTGGGATCCAGGTGCCACGTTAATGGCTTAGGTGAGGAGAGAGAGAAAGAGAGAGAGTCAGCACAAGTTAGCACCATGTCAACTGACAACATCTCCAGGTTGAGAAAAATATTTTAGATGTTCCAGGTCCAGCCAGGCTCTCAGGTAAATTCAGTTGCATAAGTCACCTAAGTCAACTTCATCCAGAAAAGAAATGGCTCATCTTCCGAAAGCTGGACCCAAATTGCGCGCTTATGAGCAAAGATAATTGCTTTAAAATCACCAAGTACTGGGATGGCTGCATATACAAACATCAGTAATTAAAATATCTGCAATGTGCAGCATACAAACTCTTTGAGGGAAAAAACACACCTTCACTAATATAAAACCTCTTAATGCCTAGCGCAATGCCATGCCAATGTAATATATCAAAAATATCATTGAATGAGCATCTCAAAATGAACCCGAAGTGTTCGTTGACTACTTCCATTTCTGGTAATTCACTTTGTGTTGTTTGGGGTAAGTCACCGCTTTAAACTTGAAGGATTATGCTGCAAATATTATTGGTGATTGTGTTTAGTTGGCGTCTCATGTTGTACGCTGTTGAAATCTTCCCTGAAATACAGATTTTTATGGCCTTATTTCAAGGCTAGCATTCACCATTCTTCCCCAAAGGCATTCTGCTAGATCTTTTCTTTATGCTTTTCCAAAAATGTGGCTGGATCTCCTCTTGTCTTCACATTCTCAAAGGAAATCTGAAGTTACCCATAGGTAGGAATAAATTCTCTTTCAACAATCAGGGAAAGTAAACATAAGGCTATCGCTCTCCCATATCTATTGGCAACAGGAGGCCAAAAGTTCCAGCGCAGGTGGCATGAACCCCAGTAATGCTGAGTTTTCTTCCAGATTCACTATCTCCTCTTGGGCATTCTTGGCTTTTCTTGACCTTTAAGATATTGTGAAGTGCTGAAATATTGAAACTGCTCTTTGCAGAGTTTGGTGTTGACTTCTGAACTCTACACCCTCTGTGAAATATTCTTTACATCCAACTGCCAGTGAATCTCGGGAGGAGTTTTAGAGTCTGTTCAAGTAAAAATACGATTAGATTTTTTACTTGGAAGAAATCATTTTCCATCAAGATAATATTACCTATGAACTATGAATTTCCAAAAAAACTCGACAGTTGTGCCTTGAGCATACTTTTCCTTATGAACTGATATAGCAGTTTCACTATCAAAGTCACCCATTAATCATATTAGATGGTAAAATATTAGTATGGTGTTTAGAAATAGAACATTTGGGAAATTATTAGGTTTGGTTAATGTCATTAGGTTAAAGCTTCCATGATGGAGTCCCCATGGTTTTATGTGAACGTGGACAGAGATCGGGCTAATACCATGTGACAGAATATGCCACCTTGGGACATTGACATCAAGAAAAGTGTTGTCATCTGAACTGAGCCGATGCCAGTATCACACCACTAAATCTTCAAAACTGTCAGCTGAAAAACCTCTTCTCTTTATGAATTTATCCTGCCTCTAGTATTTTATCACAGTAAGGAAAAGTTAACCAAGACCAGACTAAATTTCCACTTTCTATGTTACTTTTACTGAGGCTGCTCTCCCCTAGGCTTCTTTGCTATGACTTTCTCTCTTTTGCATTGTGTCACTAGAACCTTACTGTGTCAATATTTTATAGCATTTTTCCCTTGGATCTGGGACATAAGGCTAGAATAATCAAATAACAAACTTAAAAATCTGTTGCTTTTATCTGAATGAAGTGACCAGTAGTCTAGGCATCTTCCAGTTACAAGCTCTGTGAACCTGAGTTCTTCCTAGAAGATTGAATGCTGAGCTAATAATTGCACATGAACAAAGCACGCACTCTGCGATACTTTTATCCAAAACTGTGCCAAATGCTTCCTTACTATTTGGAAGAATTTTGACGCAATGTATTTTTGCATTTACTTCTTCAAATCTAAGCGCCACACCGTAGAGCAAGTAAAAAAAAGTGGTCGTGCGTTCTAAAGTGTAAACAAGTATTGGACATGTCAGATTTACATTTGCCAGTAGGTGGCAATGTAAAGTTTTTGATAGCTGTGTTAAAATGTGTTTTCTTCTTCAATTATTTTTCTTATCAGATATATTCCTTTGCAAGTCACACTCATTGTAATATAATTCAAATAGTGACACGTGTGCTGGATCTATCTCCTTATTGACGTGAGAAAGGTCTTAAGTAAGCCTCAATGCAAAATAGAGGTTTATAGCATGATGTTTATGATATGAGCATGTGGATACCCTACTTAAAAGTCACTAAATGTTCTTTCATCATTCTAGCCCCTAGATCAGTGCCTCAAAAAATATTTATTGAGTGAAGGAAACTCTTTGGGGTAAATCTTGTTTTACATTTTTGATAACACTAATTCTTTCTAACTTTGTTTGAGTTCTTATCTTGGGTTTGGGAGGATTTTCCCCATGGATTATGTGTCTTCCTAAAGAAAAACAGGATTTTTATCCTCAAAGTTTTGCGTAGTCTTTCAGATGTTCCCCATGAGCATTTCAATTTAGATAATTTCTTTCATCTGCTCTTTCTCTGCTTCTATCATTTATCAGTAGGCTTTAATTTCAGGGTTTTTTATTACGAAATGAAAATAATAGGACTCAGGACGCCGAGGCAGAAAAACTGCCAAGTATTCAGGGCCAGCTTGTGCTTCACAGCGAGTTCAGGGCAAACGTGAGCAGGAACATATCTCAAAGAAGAAAAGGATGACCTAGAGTTAGGCCATGGGAGGAGGGTGCCCTCCAAGGGGATATCGAGACCTGCCTTCCACTTGCTCTGTCTTGGCTTCCCAAACTACATAGAGTAAAGGGCTTCTTCCATCCCATGGTTCCAGGCATGATGTTCTGCCTCATTATAGGCTTCAAGTCATTGGAGACCTTCAACAAGATTCAGTCCATTTTGGACGTCTGAAACCATGAGTCAAAGGACGTATTTCTTTTAATTTGATTGGACCCATGCGTTTTATCATCACAGTGGAAATCTGTCTGACATACATGTCATGGATGGTTCTACAGTATCTCACTGTTCACCACCTCTAAGGCCAGGGCCAGTCATGTTCGGTTCCCTGGCTTTTGGGTTACAGCCATTCAATATTTAGAAGACAAAGCTTGACTACATTGTAGTTCAGTTTACTTCCATCTTCCAGAGGTACAATTTCTATTCTTAATAGCTGGCTCTGTCCTAGTGCTCCACAGAGGAAACAGAGATGGGAAACCGTCACGTAATCCTGGGTTGGAGAAGGTGGGAAGGTGACAGTCCCATGTACATTTTGCTGCTGCCACCTGCTAATGTGTACACTGGTAACTCTCATGATCTTCTCAAGGATACTGATTCTCCTGTATTACTCTTCTTTTTTCTTTTTGGATTTTATTAGACATCGATGTTTTGCTCCAGTGGGGGGTGGGGGGAAACATACCTCTCCTTATTTTTCAGTGTAATTTGCTGAATGTAACCCAAACCTTGCGTACTTTCCCTAACGTTCTCATGACAACCACACACCTTTGAGAGAAACTAAAAATGGGTGACAATATGGTTTGTGAGATGCCAACAAAGAATTATGGCTTTATTTACATCATAAGGAAATTTCTGAAGACAATAGAGGGAATTTGAAAGCTCCCCAATGTCCTAGACAAATCAAAGAAGATTCAGTTCATGGCTTCCCATAGCTTCTGAATAGTCAGTAGGAGTTTTCATACATCCTGTGATTATATCCGATTCTTATAACATCTTTCATAGCCACTCATTTTTCCTGGGATTCCTTGGGCAAGGCTTTGATCCTTGAAAACAGATGAGTTTTGCATTTGTTTTTCTTTGTTTAAAAATATTTGAGGAAGAAAATATAAAAAGAAAACTTATGACATAGAGAAGAAAAGCTACTAAAAAGGAGAAAAATGTGTAGTTCACCAAAAATAACTGAAGGTACCAAAAAATTCATAGAGAGTCTCAAAACAGCAAAAGAGTCAAAACAAAGTGTGGCTATTCCTTAAGGAAAACAAGAAAAAGTAATACCAGGAGTCAAGACAATTTAGGATGGAGTGAAAGTTTCGTACAGGAAGTGCCAAAGAAATTTATGTTTCCGTGTATCTTTTCTTTGACAGATTCCTCAACCCCCAACATTTTTGTACCCTTTTCCTTCTTTGGAAATAATTGAAAAAACTTTTGCTTTTCCTTTTTTTTTTTTATCCTTTGCAACATACTCTGTATTAACCTTTCCTAATTAAAATGTGAACTTCTGTTTTATTTATAAGAGATACTTAAAATGATATTATTGCAGTGTACGCCATTTCCGCTCTTTAATAATTCGCAAGTAACATAATTCCTTAACAATATTTTTACAAAAAGGTCGGTAGGGCCACAAAACACATGAAGCTGACATCTCTTGGAGTTTCTGCCCTTTAAAACGTGTCCAGCACTGTGTAAGCCGATACATCTCTGTTTGCTTAGAACGTTCTCTTGTGAGCAGCGAAGGCCGCTTTCGTTCCCAAGAGGCCAGAATGAGAACGCAGTGGGTCTTCTTCGCCCTGAACTTAACTCTCTTGTGATTTTACCACTTGAGTATGAGAAAAGAGTCTTCATTTGGGATATTTTTTAAAAAGATTTTTAGTTTTATTGATAAAATATTTATATGCATTTGGGGGATGCATTGCAGTACTGTGATGTACATACGCAATGCATAATGATCAGATTAGTTTAATAAGCATTTTCATCCTTCAAACATTATCCGTGTTCTGTGTTGCAAGTTTCATACTCTTCTAGTTATCTTGAAGAGATTATAGAACAATTAGCCCATAGTTCTCCTTCTGTACTAGCGAAAGTAGAAACTAACTCCTGTCAAACTGCTCATTTTTGGGGGGCCCTACATTCCCTTTTCCTGTGTCTTCTCCCATCATCCCATTTCAGTTTCTGGGGATCGCTATTCCATTTCTTTCTTGTAAAAAAAATTGACTTTTTAGGATTCAAAAATAAGTGAGAGCTTCCTTTATTTGTCTGGGTCTGACTTACTCAGTTTCACATGACGACCTCTAACTCTGTCCATGCTGTAGTAAATAATAAGACTTCTTTCTGTTTTAGGGTTGAATTATCTTCCATTTTGTATAAGTATCACGTTTTGTTTGCCCATCTATGCACTGGTGGCTGCTGAGGTTGAGCCCATACTTCAGTTTTTATGAAGATAACTACAATAAATGGAAAAGCACAAGAACCTTTTTTAAATAACAATTTTATCTTCCCATGGGTATGACCGTCAAGAGCAGAACTGCTGACCCTTATGATAGTTCTAGTTGTAGTATTTTGAGGCGTCTACATACTTTTTTCTATAATGACTATACTAATTAACATTGTTTTTACTAGCAGAAGAGTTTTAATTTTCTTCATCCTTGCCAGTATTTTTTGTATCTTGAGTTATAGCAATTATAAGTAGGGTGAGTTCATTTTTTAAAATAGGGCACATAAATTGTTATTTAAATTCTGAAATTTTCTATTTTCTCCGTTTTGTTAGTACTTATATTCCATATGCAGTGGTTATATTAAACTTGAGAATTTTGTTCACATATTTGCCACAACTTTGCGTTCTGCTCCCTGCCTCCTGTCTCTTTCCTCAGTCCCCCGGACGCCCAACATTTTGCTCATTTGACTCTTACTGATTTATTCTCTGGATTTCTCATGTGATACTTACACTTCTTAGTTTGACTCACTTCACTAAGCATAATGATCTCAAGTTGTATCTATCTACCTAAAATAATTACTATCTATCTGCATTTATGGCAGAATAATACTCCATTGTGTGTAGGTGTGTGTGTGTGTGTGTGTGTGTGTGTGTGTGTGTGTGTGTGTGTCAGGATGAGATTTTATCTCATTGTGATTTTAATTTGCGTTTCTTTGATGAGAAGATTAAGCATTTTTCAAGTACCTGCTGACCATTTATATGTTTTGTTTGGAGAAATGTCCAGTTTGGTTTTTAGATCATTTCTAGACTGTGTCATTGAAGTTTTGGTGCTTAGCAGTTAGAATATCTTGCATAGTCCATATGTCAAGGTGGTGTCAGATGGATAACTTGCAACTCTTCCCTCCCATTCTGTAGGGTGTCTATTATTTTCCTTTGTCTGCAGAAGTTCCTTAGTTTGATATAACCCAATTTGTCTATTTTGACTTTTGAGGACCGTGTCTTTGTGTCCTAAACAGTAATTGTCCACACAAATGTTATAGAATGTTTCCATATGTTCTGCTGTCATCATCTCATAGCTTTGGGTTTATGCATTTTATCCATTAAGAGCCATTTTTGTAGTACAGCAAGAAGAAGGAAGCTAGCTCCATTATTCTACCTGTGTTTGCCAGCACCACTTACTGGAGAGATTGGCTTTCTTCCACTGTATTTGCTTGGCATCTTTGTCATAAATCAGTTGGTTGCATAAACATGAATTAATTTCTTGGTTTTCTGTTTTGTTCTGTGCTTATTTTCTAGCCAGTGTCATTCTATTCCAGTTACAGTAGATGTCTAGTATGCTTTGACGTACAGTATTGTGATAACTCTTCCCCTGCCTCCACCTGCAGTCAAGATAGCTTTGCCTGTTCTGAGTCTTTTGGCTCTCTATAAATTTAGATGTTTTTCCTTTTTTTGGATTTTTGTTCATCTTCTGTAAACAAAGTCTCTGGTGTTTCGATGGGGCTTGCCTTGAACCTATAAA
The DNA here is from genome assembly GCA_004027205.1 of Ctenodactylus gundi. Lineage (NCBI taxonomy): Eukaryota > Metazoa > Chordata > Mammalia > Rodentia > Ctenodactylidae > Ctenodactylus > Ctenodactylus gundi. The sequence continues at coordinate 97,195 of PVKB01001964.1, forward strand.
TAATTTAGGGTAGTATGGACTTACCAAAACTGCTAATTCTTTTCACTGAGGAACATGGAATACCTTTCCATTTTGAATGTGTTTTCTGTAATTTTGATTGTTTTATACTTTTTACTGTAGAGATATTTTATTTCCTTGGAGAGATTTTTTTCTAATAATTTATCGTTTTTGTGGCTAGCGTGTGGATGTGGCTGTTTATTTATTCAATTATTTTGCAGTGAATCCCTTATTGATGCATAAAAATGCCACTGATTTTTTGCATTAATTTTGATTCCTACACCTTGATGCAATATTTAGACCTTTTATGTATTAAATCTTGTTATTTGCAAACATAATACATTTCTCTAATTTCTGATTTTCTCAGCTCTTCCTTATTTCTTTCTCTTGCCTAATTGTTATTGTTAATACTTCTAGTACTTTGCTAAATGAAAGTATTAAACATGGCCACCCCTCTATAATTCTCACAAAGAGGGAACACTTTGAACTTTTTCCTATTTAAAATAATATTAGCTATTTTTCATATACAGCTATAATATTTTGAGTTATGTTTTTCTATAACTAATTCATTGAGAATTTTTATCATGCAAGAGTATTGGATCTTACCAAGTCTTTTCTTGATCTGCTGACATGTTTATATGATTTTTCTCATTTTGTCTACATCATGCATCACTTTTATTGATTTGTGTATATTGAACAATTCTTGCGTCCTCCAGATGAATCCCATTTAGTTATGGTGTATGATATTTTGGATGTACTATTTAGTGTTTGCTAGCATTTTAAGAATTTTCCCATCTATGTCCATTAGGGATATTAGTGTACAGTGTTTGTTGTTGATGTTTGTCTGGTTTGATATGGTTGGTATCAGAATTCTGGCACCTTCTTAGGGTTTAGTAAAAATCCAGATGAAATTGAAGAGCCTATGGAATAGACAAAACAAAGCTGTTGATGCTAAAGACTTCTGAAATGGCATCTTATGACTTTACTCTTGGGTTCTAACTTTTTTTTGATGGGAGAGTTAGTTACTGCTCTAGTTCCATTACACATTATTGGTCTCTTTAAACTTTCTTCTTGATTCAAATTTTGTAAACTGTAGATGTGCTCAGAAATTCATCCTGTGACATCACTTTAAAAAAAAAAGTCTTTGATTGTATTTATTGTGTCTTCTGTATTTTCTTTGTTAATTCAGCTAAGAGTCACTTTTTAATAATTTCTTTCTCAAAAATCTCTTTATATCATTGCTTTTTTCCTCCATTACTGAACCATGAATACTAAAGAAAGAACTTACTACTGAGATATACCCTATTCATTCATTGATCCTTTGTATTATTTTAGTTTCCCTTTTTTTCCCAGCTCTGAAGATAAGACTCAGTGTCTATGCATTGAGCAATATTACAGCCCATTTTCAAATTTTTATATTTAGACATGTTCTAAGTCATTAAGTTGTTCAGGCTGGGCTTGAACATGTGATCCTTCTGTCTCAACCTCCCAAAATATTATGATTATAGGCATGTAGCACCCTGTCTGGATAGTTTCAATTTTATTCATTTTTCTATTTATTTATAATTATTTTCCTTTCCAATAAGTTGTGATTTGGGCTCTTTTTGATTTTCTAAGTTTTTAGGAGCATTGTACAGTAATATATCTGAGATGTTTCTATTTCTTCAATATATGCATTTTTATCTCTAAACATTTTTCTCAGCATTTTTTCTGCTGCATCACAGAGATATCAATATGATATGTTGTCATTTTCATTTGTTTCTAGGGAACTTTTGATTTCCTTATTAATTTCTTAAATTACTCACTGGTCATCTAGGAACATGTAAGTCAATTTATACATATCTGTGTAATTTATAGTTGTATTCTTGTGTTGAATTTGTCCTTTCATGTTCTTGTGGTCAGAAAAGACACTGATAAGATCTCTTAGATTTATCGAGATAGTATGTGCCCTTACATATATTCTGTCTTTGAGAATGTTCTGTTTGTTAATGAGAAGAATGTGTATTCTAATGTTGCTGGATAAAATATTCTGTAAATGTGTGATATATCCTTTTTTCTGCAATATTCTTAAAGATTTTTTTAAGTCCATTTTCTGTTTTGATGATCTGTCCATTAAAAAAGTAGGTGCTGAAGACTTCCATTATCACTACATTGCATTTGGCCTTTCTCTTTACCGCTAATATTATTTCCTTAATGCATAACCATTGTCACATGTTGAGTCTATGTGTATTGCAGTCATCATGTGTTCTTGCTGAAATGATCATTTGGCACTATATAATATCATTTTTTTGAATGTTACCATTTTCTATCTAAGGTTGAATTAAGTTGCTCATTCTCCTATTATGTTTCTATTTATATGGCACAGCCTTTCCTAAGCATACATTTGAAACTTACATGCATCATTAAAATAGAGTTTATTATGATAAGTTAAATAAAAATCTCCTTTGTTTTTATTTATTCAGCTACTCTCTGTCTTTTGATAGGTGAATTAGCCATTTGATTTTTAGTATCAAGCTTTCTTAAGTACTTAGGTAGCACTGGTCCAATGGTGACACTTTCTTTTAATTTTTCTTTATTTCAGAAAACATGGATTTTCTAAGGATAGTTTTAGTGAGTATAATGTTTTTGGTTGGTCATTTGTTTTCTTCAGTACTTTGAATACATTTTTGAATTCTTTTCTGGCCAAGGTTTCTACTAAAATAATTGTGTGTTAAGTATATTGATTTCATCTACTTTTTCTGATTGCCTTATATATCTGATATTTTGCATAAAATATGCCTTGGTGAATGGTCTTTTAGTTTTAGTTGAATTTAATTGGAGTTCTTGGATTTCTTTTATCTGATTATCGTTGAATATTTTGGAAGTGATTCAACTACTATTTTATGAACAAGTTTTAAAATGTCTTTTCCTCTTTTCATCAATTTGAGTTTTCCTTATTTGAACGTTAGCTTGTTTAATGATGTCTTGCAACTGTCAAAGGCTTTATTTATTCTGAAATTTCCTTTTATAATTATTTATTCATTTACTTTTTCACTCAAATTAATTAAAAACCTGTCCTCAAAGTTTAAAAATTACTTATTTATTGTAGTATGTTGTCAAAGCTCTCGTGTATTTCTTACCTTATTGATTAAATTTTAGCTCTGAGATTTCTGATTTGTTGTTTTTTGATTTGTGTCTTTTTGGTGAATTTCTCATTTATACTCTGGAATTTTTTTCATTTTTGTGGTTTAGTTATTCTTTTACCTCTCAGTCACTAGAATCACAAGGTTCTTTAGGATCATTAAATTTTCTATTTTTATATAGAATTCAAAGATTTCTTTCAAATTGAAATATATTGCTGGAGAATTGCTCTCTTTTGTATGGTCATATTCTCATTCATATTCTCCACATCCCTGCATTGATAATATGCATATATTTATAATACACTAAACATATCATCCAATGTTCTGGTATAAATTTTGTATGAAACATTTTTTATTTATGTGAGAGAATAGGTGTCTGTTGGGAAGATGTATTGGTTTTGGATGTAAGTGTGGTCTAACGGTAGGCTGTGTGCAACTTTGTTAGCATTGATGGGTGATATTGGTGTCTAAAAACTCATCAGCCATCTAAATGAAAGCGGTTCATAAAGATGGTGATATGAATATTTGGTGAATGTAGGCTTCCAGAAGCGCTTGTTCTGAGCTTCACAGAATTAAGAAATGATGATGTTGGCACTTGTAGTGACACCTGCCATGGTCTTGGTGGTGAAGATTGGGAAGAAGACTATCTGAGGTCCACAGGACATGTGACTCCAAATGCATTGGCCCTGGCGACCATGGTTCCTGAGCCACGGGTTACGAGGGACACCTTCTGCCGGATCTTCAGCTTGTATGTGGGAGACACTTGTGCCAGTGGCAGTAGTAACCACAGTTCTGAAGTCGCAGCGTGGAATTGCGCATTTTCTTTATTCCATGAGCTAACAGATAAGTCTGTGACAACATTAGCAACAGATTAGAAAGTAGTGAGTTATCAGATGTAATGGAGCAGTTTGGGGTGGTACTGGCTTTATAGCATTGTTTTGTGGTTTCCTTGATCTGCTGGACTCATAGAGTACTTTTTCTAGGTCCTATAAGGTAAATGCAAGTGATGGCAGTATTTGAGGTACCAACATTTGTGGTCCTGGTTCTGTGAGTTGAGCACCCTCTTTTTCCCAGAGTGTCTTCAAGTCATATAAAAGCCTATGGCACTGATCCCCCAACTCCTAAAGATAATGAGAGATAAGAAATCTTCCATAAGATTTCTGTGGCTTCTGTTTCTATCTTCTATGGCTTGAAAATGCTTTTGGCTTTCATATCTGCAATCCAGCAATTCAGAACAAACATGAGAATTTCTCTAGAGCATGTGTGTCAATTACTGATGGTGCCAACGCTTTCAGCTTCGGTACATGAAAGTCCAGAGCTTCAGGACATTGATGAGATCTTCTCTTGACCCCTGGTGACCGGCTCCACAATGACAGGACTTTTAAAATCAGAAGCAGCAGTTCCAAGGCAGGAGCCATAAAGGAAAGTTTCCTGTTCCTGCTTCGTGAGCATAGCTAGTGCAAGGCTTGGAGAACTTACAGCTACATCCCTGGAGCTTCAGAATAAGCATGGAATTTTCCTTAGGATCCTACACCTCAGACAGAGTGAATCTTGGAGTTTTTTCACCTGCAGCAATAGTCCCAACCCAAGCTGGGATAGCGCGGAGACCTTCCTTACCTCCTGCCAGATGAGCTCAGGTGCCACCAGGATTTTATGGAACTGATAGCTGTACTTCCGTATGAGCAAGGTACGATTGGTGCCTCTTCCCCCCCCCCCCCCCCCCACGCTCTAGGCTCCAGGGACAGACACAGATCGTGCTGGTGGTAGGGGTTTTCGTTTTGTTTTGCCTTGTTAGCCAAAGAACCAAGGCTGTGGGCTAAGAACGCTATCTCCGCTGGTTTTGCTGGCAAAGCACAGGTGGTGCCAGTGTTTGGGACCACTGGTAACCACGTTCCCGAGACTGCCGAAGGCTGCTGTAATCCTCTTCAAGTTCCTGAGGGGAAGACACAGCAGCTGAAGCCAGGGTTTTGAAGCAGCTGTTACTGTTCAAAAGCTGTGGACTGGGAAAGCAACCTCTCCGCTTCCTGTGGTGGAAGTGTGGATGTGTCTTAGGCTTCAGGATGTAGCAGTTGCTGGACCTAAGGGTAGAGGATGCTGAGCGTCTGTTTTGCCTTTGTGAAGTGCACACAAGCCCAAAGCTTCTTGCAATGTAATGGGTCTGGCTGCTAGCCCCTAAAATAAAATGGACAGTTAATGATGGCTGTTGTAGAATTTTGGGTTCAAAGATTTGTCAGATGTCCAAAGTGAATTCCTTCTTTGAAGCTGAGCTTTCACTCCAAGAATAGCCATCTCCTCAAATTAGATTTAAGCCCTACACGGACAGAACCATTCCACTGCAGTTAAGACTGCCAATCTCCTGCTGAGATAGGGTTGAGGGCATGTTCCAGCTTAGGTTTTCTGCGCAGTGCGGCATTCTCTCCGTCCAAAAGCAGTGATTTCAGCAGTGATCCTGAAATTTCCTTTGTTCTTTTCTCTAGGTTGCCTTTCTGACGCTCCATGCTGTCTAGATCTCCCATCACCTCATTGCTGAGTTTCCAGAGTTCTCCCTCAGTTACTGTTCTGGAAATGTAGCTTTGCCTTTGTGGGGTTGGTTTTCTGTGCAGCAGAAGCATTTGCAGGGCACCTCTGTTCAGCTCTCTTGGCTCTGAAACCTTTGGAAATTTTGACTTCATACTGATCTAAAGGCCTTGGTATGAACTTGCATCCTTTTGCACATAGAGATTTTAAAGGACTCTGAAACATGCTGTCCCTCAAGGGCAGCTACCTACCAGCAGTCCTTGAATTGTACTGCCACGTGTACCCTCTGGGCCAAGAGGTTGGACAGGCACAGAGAAGCATTGCAATTAACGGACAGGCAGATTCTCTTTTCCTCAGTGGTGCTCCATGTAGCTCACAGCACAGATACCTACCTGAAGAGCTTTTAAAAAATCACATGTAATATATATATATTGTCTGTGTGTGGTCCTTGTCTTCACACATCCACATGCACAGGTTCCCTTTCATGGAAAGAATACTTCAAAATATTGTGCTAGTCAAATATCTGCTTGTTCTTTCATTGACTCCTTGTCACACAGGCCAGAGAGAGTCGACAAAGCAGGTAGTGCTGCTTAACCCCTGGCTCTTTGCCTGTGGCAGGTCTAGTCACCATGGACATAAGCTTTTTGTTTTCATGTGCTCACAATAGCAAAGAGACAACCTTTCCATGGCTCTGATATGGTATAGAAGCCAGGAATTCTGGGACCTGCCTCATCAAGTGACTTCTATCTTTCTGGATAACCTAGAGTGATCCATACTTGTATCAGATGCTTGGATACTCTATGTGCTCTGATCCATGCATATGTGTTTAGTAATACTCTTGTTGTTTTGCAGCTGTCATGAAATTCGCACTAACTTAGATAGTGCTTCTTCTGTGCCAAATACTATTCTCAACTCTTAAGTCACCTATTCCTAACCATTACTCTAAGCTCTATGTATTATTCCATTTTGCAGAGGCAAAACCTGCTGCCTGAAGGGGTATGATGAGTTACCTGCCATTACACTGCTGGAAAGAGCGACCTGAGCCATTATTTGCCCAATCCTTACACACAACAACTTTCTGTACACGCACACATGTCCCAGATCATGCTTCTTCATGCTTCTTTATGTCAAAAGGAGGCAGAGTGCTAGCTGTAAAACTGCGCCCCAGCATGTGAAAGCCAAGCATGCTTCTTATCAGAAAAATCTTCCAAATGATTTTTATTTATGGTCGTATTTAAAAATGGTTTTCTTATTTGATGGCTGCTGCTAGGCTTCTTATTTAAGGGTAAGGCAGAATTGGGAAAGTCTTCACAGAGGGGATTTTTCTAAATCTACCCTCTTTCGTTCTTTCCTGTTTTAGCCAGAGGCAAGCATGATGTAGAATTATTTTTGATACCAGAGACTTTCTAGACTGCCATGGCACTCGCTATTATGGCCTTTTGTTATGGAAAACACTTGCTTGCAACTTGCAATTTTGCCTTACTTATCCTCCCCAAGGGATTTCATTGATGATCTTCCTTAGTAGTTGGATACTCCAACTTTTCTCTCTTTAAATGCTGTACACTAAAAAAGAGAAATCTGAAGTTCATTTAGAATTAATTCATAGGTTAATTATAGTCTTTCTAGGCTGACACATCTCACATGAGTGTCTATGTGAACAAAGCAGGAGGGGTCTGAGTCATCGCTATTTCTGTAACCTAATTATGATGGGGCTCTATAAATGAAAATGACTTTTAGTGTTTGTGTGGAATGGGGATTATTCTGGAAATGGAGGGAGGCGCATGGGAGTAAATGTAGGCCACATTTATACTCCCTGTTAGAAGACAATGCTAATGGGTGACTCCAGGGATATAAAACCTCTTGCTTTTTCTGTGAGGCAGACTTGACCATGCTTCTCCAAGTGATTTAAGAACCCAAGAAGTCTCAACTGCAAAGTGGGGTATTCATGGCTCTGTCATAATAACTTAAGTATCTTATTATAAGAAAGATAAAAGACAAGAAATTAACAGCGAAGTGAAGTCGTGTTCCAGTGAAAATCCATGGTGGTCAGGAAGCTGAGCGAGGAGAGATTGCCAGACAGATGTAGACAAGAAACTAGATGTGATCAACACTTAAGACCATGTTCTACTCAGACATGCCTAAAAGTGAGTTTCATCAATTTGGGGGGTAGACAACCAAGTCAGTCAAGCTGAGACCACTACACCATGGATACAATCCCTAATACCGCACACTCATCTACAAAACAGTTAAAGTCTGAATTGCCTATTATCTACAAGTAGCTAAGAGTTTAATGTGTAATAGCACATTGCTGTCAATGCTTTTCTATTTGAAACCAGGAATTAAATCCCCATTTCCTTACATAAGGGAATGTCCATGTAGTACTGTAATAGTTTGTATTTGAGAAAATGGGCAAGGATTGCTGGAGGAGGCACTACCAAAGCATCATCAGAACTCGAACTCAGATCGCTGAAACGGCTAAAAATAAGGTTATTATAATTATACCGTACAAAATCGGGAAATCAGTTCTATTTTGTTACAGCACAGACAGGGATATATCAACTTAGAAGGTGAAGTGGGGAAAGGGTGAAATTTTGTTCCTTTGCTCAAATTCTGCCTGGATTTTTCCAGAGTCCGCTGAATTAGTCTTAGAGTTTCGAGGTCCTAAAGGACTGCAAAAATTAGCAGTAAAAATGCTGCTTCCATATTCATTGGGAAGTGGCCTGGCCCTTTGCCCTTACATGATAAATCAGGATGAAGCCTTGCACTCTGCTTAAAAGGAGGTCCGAAATGGATTCCAGTTCAAAATAAGACCATCTGCTCTACACGCAGGCCGTCCAGTTGGTATTGGCTCTGTTCTGGCTGCCAGACTAATTATAAATATATTTCTGAGTGTATCTTATGGAATTTTTAATTCTCCACCAGCCATGCTTTGTTTTATTAAACTCTCTTTGCCTTTTCTTTGGAATTAGAAGCTTTTAACTTGAAGACACAGGGACAAGTGTTTGGGCATTTAGAGTTTATTATTCCCTGGAGCATCTCTGCCAAACTCTAGTCCTGAAAGCTTTACAAAGAGAGCAGTTCTTTGACCCATCCAATTAACTGGGTGCCAAAATACTCAGCAATACAGATCAAAATTCAGTAAAAAATTCACTGATGAGTATAAATATTTTCAGTGAGGACAGGACCCAATGCTTCACTCCTTTTCTCCATTGCCTGATCCAAACCCTTTCCCTGGTTCCAATAAAGCTTTATAAAAATAGACAGCAGACCTGCTAACTATAACTCATTTAACTTTGTAAAAATTTGCAAAACAATCTGTGTCTTATCTACTTAATTTTGGGGTTCTTGTTTAAATATTAAAGGTGAAAGCCTTACTGGTTTCACCATGCCTTACTAGTTTCAGTGTAGTCTTGACTAGGGTCTGAGTACTTCTGCAGGGGCCTGATTAGGTAAGCTCAGCCCCCCGTACCAAATTTACTAGTGTATCAACACATTTTGGCAATATTCTAGTACTGAGTTTCCACAAAGGTGTTAGTGTGAAAAATATGAAAAAAAGGATTAGTGGTGCTTTTTTATTTAATTCTCACAGAAACAACAGAAGTGAATGACTTTTTGATTTTTTGATTACTCCAACTCGTGGACGAGAAAGCTGAAGCAATAATGAAAATAACAGTTTGCTCAGGATGAAGTGTGGAATGAAGGTGAGATTCAGACTCAGGCTGACTTGAGTTTGTAACGTTAGCGACTGCTCTCAGCTGTCTGCTTTCACTGGGAAGCAGGTACCAGAGCTGTGAGCTTGCAGGAGACAGAGTGGGGAAGAGTGCCTCCTGTGGCTATCCTGGTGCTTGGTTCTGTCTCCTGTATGGGGCCACCTGCATTTCAGCTCTTGGATTCCATAAAATTCTTCTGAATCTTTCCAGAAATTTCCAACATTGCCTTTTGCTACCAAAGTAGATTTCTGTTGGGTCTTGTCTTGATTACTTTCTTCTTGCTTGGACAGAATAATCAACTTACAGCCTGCGGCCCAGGCTGGTCCTGAACTCACTTATGGAGCCCAGGCTGACCTTGGACTCAGGGCAATCCGCCTTTCTCAGCCTCCTAAGTGCTGGGATTACAGGCATGCACCACCACGCCCAGCTTATGTGGTACTGGGGAATCGAACTCGGGTACTTAGCACTTATCGGTTGCTAAGCAGGTGCTTTAACCGCTGAGCCATTCCTCCAGCCTCTTACCATCCACAATTTAAGGAAGGAAACATTTATTTTAGCTTACAGTTTTAGAAGGTAATGGTCCATACATAAGCAGCTGGCAAAGGTGAACACCTATGGGGGTGGGGCGTCACAGGTGGACAGCTCTTGACTAATGACAGATGGGAGTCCTGAGGAAAGTAGGGCAGAGGTCCTCTTCTAGGTACTGCCCCAGCTATCTGCCCCTTTAAGCCAAGCCCCGGTGATCTACCTCCTGTAACAAAGCCCCACCTATCAACAGCTCATTGATACGTTGTAACATTCATGGCACATAAGGCTCTGGGGGGACACTCCACATTTAAGCCATCATAGTCCTCATAATACCTAAACACAACCCTGACAACATAGATCACATTTTCTCACTTCGACAGCTCTACTTCTTTTGACCATCTCAACAACCATCATGTTTTATGAATAGCCTATAATTGTGTCTACAGGCTATTTATATAACTATTCAGTAGTTTTTAACATGAATGCTTATATATGTATACATTTATACTTTTTTCTCAGCTGGGTTGTAGCTGAGATACGCTAGCTTTCTGATCCTAACTGGTATCCAGTTGTGTTTCATGAATAATCATTCCAAATACATATTTTAGAATGAATAAAATCTACCTAATGACCATTTTTATTCTTGCCTATATAGAAGAACAGATACTATCTCCAACACCTTTAATATGTGACCATATATTTTAAGCATAAAAGATGTTGGCTTTCTGTGCTGTTAACCTTGGAATAAACAAGTCTGAATTATGAGAGTCTGTAATTCTACTGACAGCCACTGACAAGAACAGAAACCACAGTGCAAAGCTCTAAAATCTTGTATGTTCACCTAGAAAAACTCAACTTGCAACTAAGGCTCAATACTGCAAATTACTCCTTATGAGATTGTTTTAGTTATGTTTTTATATTATACCTAGAATGTAATATATACAGATAAAATAGAACAGGGCCTATGGAAAATAATTAGGTGTTCTTCAGTCTACTGTAGCCAACTTGTGAGGATTTATTTTATTTTTTATAATGCATGCCGTGCTGTGTGAGACTGTGCTTGGTGTGAATGGCGTTACCTGAAGCAGGGCTTTGAAGGAAGTGATGGACATACACTAAAAATATCAATGCATGTTCTCAAGTCCACTTTGGGAATTCCTATATCCTAGAGATTATTTCTATCTAAACTAAGCATACTGGAGACTGATTGGTGAAACCCACAGTCTAAGAAATTCCTCAAAATTCTACTGTAGATCTTAACCAACTAGAGATCAATGAACAGTTATTGCATGAAATAACAGATTTTAAAATACTGCAATGAGTCAAACTTAGCACCCAGAAAGAATGGAATTTTCTCTGTGTTGATTGCAAGATGACTGCTTATGGGAAGACTGGCTCTCTTGGACAGGACCCTTTGTTACAGCTTGGATCTTAAGTGTCTCCTCAAAGTTCATATACAAGGATTGGTTGCTACCCTGTGGTGCTGTTGTGAGGTAGAGGAACCTTTAGAAGGTGGGGCCTATTAGAAAGAGGGTAGGTCTTCGGGGCATCTCCTGTCCTTTTGGTCTCTTTGCCTCTCAGATGCCATGAGGAGAGCTGCTTTCCTCTGCCTATGTTCATACCATGATGCGCTACTTTGACACAGGCCCAAAACCAAGAGCCAACCAACCATGGACTAAAACCTCTGAACCTGAGTAAAAATAAATATTTCCTCTCCTAGCTTGATTTGTCTCAGGTATTCTGTTGGGATTACAGAAACCTAATACATCTTGAAAGTGTCACAAATACAACCTTATACAATCTAGTATAGGTCAGTTAAATTCCTAGACTCAGTTTTCTTATTTTATAAATTGTTTAAAAATATATTGGGAGGATTGAATCAATGTATACATAAAGTATATATTGCTTAGCATATGGATGCACAATGACACTGTTTTTATTATTTGTTTCTATTTCACTCTTAGAGTTTATCTCTCTGCCATTATTGAACTAAATTTTCTTTGGAACTATATTACAAACCAAAATGTAAACCTGAGACAATTTTCAAGTGAACTAAAACATGCTTGGCTTTATTACTACGTAACAAGGTTTGGGTCAAAAAAAACCCAGCTTCTCAAGTGTTAGCAGGTCCGTTTTACTTTTTTGGGTTCTACAGTCTGGCTATATATTAACCTGTCCTCCCTGAATCAGGGGAAATTCCTGGGTGATGTTGCCATTCTGTGACCCTTCTTCTTGGTCCTGACTCCTGCAGCCATCACTCTTTACTTGACCATGACTTTTTTTTCAATGTCAATATCACCATTGTGAAAGACATTTTAGAAATTTTAATGTCAAATAAAGGATAAGAATGGGTTTTATCTTAGTTTCCCTTTTTGCTTACCTGAACTTCCAGCTGTCCTCTGAACTCCTTGACAGTTGTGCAATTTCATTCAACATTGTATTCCTTGACTCCACAGCTCTAGATCATATTAGGCTTCAGCTCCTTTGAATTCATAAAAATGTGAAAATTATCCAGATATTTTTAATAGGGCCCTATGTACATTACCTTCTAAGAGAATATTCTGGAAGGGTCCTTCATGGAGCTCTTTATTACTCAGCCAGTCCATTTACCAAATGAGATTATGATTACCTGAATAATGAATATAGGACCTAACGTTGCTGGTAAAAATCTCCTTGTTACCAGGACAACCCAACCTAATGATTATTAATAGTAAGAAGAACTATGAGAATGAAGCATGAAAAATAATTTAACTTTGTCTAACATTTAATATGCAAAAATAAGAGCAGATAACAAAATCCTTCCAGGTATTTATTGATTCTCTTTTGATGGAAAGAGTTTAGATATGTTCGTGGACATGTCCAGCAATTTAGTGTATTGGCTAAGGGTTATAATAACAAAAAGAAGTGGATGGATTTGATACACATTCTCTTTTTAACCAGTAGCTGTTCAGTTGATGTAAAATTTTAGATTTTTTAAAATCTATGTCAGAGAACTAACAAAATACATTAAGGCAAAATCTAACACCATCCGTATTAGAGTTTGTGATGCACATATTTTTTTCCCTGGAATGTATTTTTGAGGTTTTTTTTTTTGAGACACGGTTTCACTCTGTAACCTAGGCTGTTCATAGAATATCTTTAACCGTCTTATCTTAGACATTAGTTGCCTGAGATATAACATACAAATAATGGATTCATTGAAAATTCTGGTTTTATTTGCAATAAAATATTATGGCAGATATTAACAAGCTGGATAGAATGGCCTTATGTTTATTTATAACCTAATATGTTACCTTTCTATAGAATTAACTTCAATAAAGTATAGTTTGAATATAATAAACCACTGTGTACTGTATTTAGTCCTAAGGTGATTTAATATTTATATTTATTGATCAAATATGGAAGTTTGCTAAAACATAAAAAAGCTTATGATACTATCTTAGTGCACTTGGGGTGTGTATTTGTTATCTTAATTAACTGAAATGTGATGAAATAAATATCTAATGAGTGCAGAATTCATAGAAATCTTTAAAAAATAACATTTCTAGGTCTTTATATTTAATTATTATCCATTGCAAGTACTTAGTAAAAGCAAGTATATTTTGGGGAAAAATTTTTTCTAGATATCGAGCAGAAAACTTGGTGTATAACACCTTTTGTGTGTGTGTGTTTATCTAGCTGTGGTTTTTAGTTACATCTCATATTATCTAATATTCTACCAATGGCAGTCAGAAATCATCTCACTATAATTTTAGAGGTCTGACATTTATAATCCACTGTAAGATATGTAAAGCTGGACCTGGTGGTGTTGACCTATAATTCCAGCATTCTGAAAGGCTGAGGCAGGAGGATTGCAAATATGAGCCCAGCCTAAGAAACCTGAGGACTTAGTGAGGCGCTGTCTCAAATAAAGATGAAAAATGGGTTACATAGGAGATATATGAAGATTATTTCCATATTGTACTATATTTTCTCATTACTAAAACATTTTTTCTGCTATGATAACCTATAATCTTAGGAAATCTACAAAAAAGGTTATGCTCTTAGTTTAAAACTTCATGCAAGAGAAATTAAGTATTGTCCAGCCTTTTATTATTTAATTTCTGTTGTTTGGAATGTTCTGTAAATATTAAGGACAAGAGATGGGTAATAAGGCACTCTTAAGCAGAATATCAAGAGTGGAATCAGGGAAAGAAAGGAATTTCTTCTTCTTCATTAATCAGACTCAGAACCACCTTCCTAGCCTGGTGCTCAGGAATTAATTCTCAAATTTTAGAGCAAGATTAAAGTTTGAATTGTCTTTTCCAAAAAAATAGCTCCGTGAAAGAAGTTTTGTGGAATGGAACTCGCCTTCCACACAGAAAGGGTGTTCCAACCTTGAGTACCTCTGATGATGCTCCTAGGTTTTGAAAACCCAAAGCAATTTCCAGAAGGAAATTCATTAATATCAGCACAGGTCCAAACAACAACTCCCTAGATCCAAAAAAAAGAATTCTGCTCTTAGATCCTAAAAGTGAAGCCACAGCCCAGAACATGACACCACCCCTTGTCATCCTGCCAGTGACAGAGGATTCGCAGGTGAGTGCCCTTAGAGCTCAGGAAGGCTTTTCCATATTCTGTAACTCATTGCAGCAGAACAGCGCTTCAGTGTTTCCCTAAAACTTACATACACGATCTTTGAGAGCAGGGATCTCAGTCGCACACGTATTTTTTTATTGTTACTATTTCCAGCTGCTCTTGGGATAATAAACACAGACTATTTCTTGTGCTTTGCAGGAAGGAAAATTGGGTTGCCACCAAATCCCCGATTGAGATCGAATTAGAATAAACCACTTTGAAGCTCTCCAGTGTAATTGTGAGGGGCGTGGATTTGACATTCCCTAAGATACAAATTGAAATAAAATGAACATTTTCAGAGGCCTGGAGAAGCTTTGCATTAATGACGGCCTCCCTCATGCCGCTAACTGTTTGCATTATTCATTGTGTCATTATCAGGACTGTTCAGTGTTGAGTGATTTGTTCCCCAGAAATTGTGCGGCCTGACCAGATAAGTAATATCTGTAGCTTGTATTTATTCTTATAAGTACTTACTGGGGTATGGCTTCTTTTATCTCTGTTGTGAGCTTGCTTACTGTTGCTCAGCGGGATGTACCGCCAGTGACGTAAGCTTTATTCATTAATAGATCCAGAGCACTGCATCAAAGTATTAAATTCTTCAAACGTGGAGGGAAACTCAAAGGCTGTAATCTTCCGACTGGCAAGCGTCAGTGTACTGTGGCCGCATGTCAGCAGCGAAGTTGGGTTCCATGCCTTCGTATTGTAAGGAAGGCATGTAGTCATGGGCCGCCAGCTTATTTGTTTAAGATAGTGTCTTCCCAGCCCCAGCAATCGCTTTGCCTTTCAAACCTCTTTCATCTGCCCCAATGAAGGAAATGAAGTCTTAACAACGAAATTCCGATGTGTCCTTTCAGCGCTGACTGGTCTGTTCACAAGTCCTTTTTGATTCTAATTAAGCCAGCTTAGGAAAGCACTGTTATAGCATCTTGAGTTTCTGAGGGATAACACGGAATGGCAGAAGAAAATCAGTGCATTGTCCGCTTGAAGGCAAGGTTTAAAGATCTTGAGGCTTCCTCCTGCAGTAAAGAGATCATCTTTTGAATTTTTCGCCCCACGTTCCCTCTGCACATACCGATTTCAGTTTTATACCACCCCTCGCTGAGCGTCTCTTGGCAGGAAACTTGTCCATGTTGCAGACTACTGCATGAATAATTCATTTGAGTGTCACGCTGGCTCTCAAAAGCCTGGATTACTACTTTGGAGGAAATGTTTAATCAGATTCTTCCAAACAATTCAAAATCTAATTATGAGTTCTGTGCGTGTCACCTCTTGGAAGACTGGAATGCAATAAAGGATTGGATGGTCTAAAAGTCCAGACATACTAGAGGCAACTCGACTTGCATTGAGCTGGGTTGTAACCTAATAAAGAAGGTCAGGGCTTTCGACTGTGGTCACTGTTTTTCAGAGACATGATCCTTAAGTATAGGGTTTAGGTTAACTTCTTTTGTTAGATCATTGGCTTGTGCCTTTCTTATATAATATCAAAGGACTTGGAAGAACCAAGCAGACAAGCAGCTGAGAGAAATACTGAGTTTGATGTGAGCAAATACACCTTGCACTTAGCAGGAGGTGAGCTCACCTACTGTTACTCAATGACATTGTTCTTCAAAGAGTAGCTCCCCGTCAGCCATGCTGGAATATTCAAAGATCTTCAGTAGAGTCTGAAACTTATATCTTTCAGTCCGTGTCTCAATGATTTTATTGTATTTTTTCCACCTTTACCTCCTCTTCCATTACCCACAAAGCTGCTTTTTGGGCTTTCATCAAAGCTTGTCTTTGACAAAGTCTTAAAATATATTTATATTATGTGGTAAAGATGAATGACCTAAATTTTAACCCATTCTTACTCTCGTAGGATAGTTTTCATTTTAAGACAAGAAAAGTACAAATTTAAAAGAATATTTATGGCTTCTGAAGGTGTTTCTTTAATAACCCTGAAGAGTCTGTCTGGAGTAATAGCATGATGGTTAAAGTGCTTGTCTTGAAGGCACTAGACCCTGAATTTGATTACCCAGCTCCTCATAAGCTGGGCATGGTGGTACATGTCTGTAATCTCAGCACCTGGAAGGCTAGAGTGTGAGGAGTGCCTAGTATTTGAGGCCAGCCTGGGCTACGTCGTGGGTTCAGGACCAGCTTGTACTATAGAGCAAATCCCTGCTTCAAACAAAACAAAATAGAACAACTCTGAAAATGTTATCATTGCATGCTCACTATAGTAAGCACACTAAGTAAGAAATAAAAAAAAAATTGTATAAGTGATAATAATCTCCAGTAACATCTTTTTTTTTGACACAGTCTTGCTCTGTAGTTCAAGCTAGTCCTAAACTCACTGTGGAGGCCAAGCTAGCCTTGAATTCACAGCAGCCTCCTGGAATTACAGGTGTGCTCCACTATGACCATTTGTAATGTGGTTCTGGGGTATTGAACTTTGGACCTCCTGCTTGCAAGGCCAAAGCTCTAATCACTAAGATATGCCCCCAGGAGGTAATATCTTTAAAGATTAATAATCCATATTCATATTTTATAACTGTTTATGGATTCATCTGTAGGTTGACTCAAATATTAATACATGTAACTGTTACACTTTGGATCTGAAATGTTTCCCAAGAGCCTCATATATTTGGATATTATGGATTATATATGGATTTCCTATGCTGTTAAGACACAGTGGATCACTGGGGCTTGACCCAGAAGAGGCATAACACTGGAATAAGAAGTAGAAAGATGTTTGCTAGCCCTGCCCTTTCTCTCTCTTGGATTCCTCTGTTGCCATGCTGTGAATAGCTCTTCTCTGGCTAGGCCTCTGCCAGATCTTTCTGCAATTGCTGGCCATGTATGAATGGAATGAGACCCCTTGACCGAGACTATGAGCAAAAAAACATCCTTT
Source organism: Ctenodactylus gundi (assembly GCA_004027205.1). Taxonomy (NCBI): domain Eukaryota; kingdom Metazoa; phylum Chordata; class Mammalia; order Rodentia; family Ctenodactylidae; genus Ctenodactylus; species Ctenodactylus gundi. Next base: position 114,573 of record PVKB01001964.1, read on the forward strand.
CCTTCCTGTGCGCATTAGGTATTGTGTTCCATCAATGGAAAAATAACTAAGCCTAGAAGGAATACTCTATTATAGTATTTTAAATAGCAGTTGAATTTCAAAGACCATCTATTCAAAGGGTGTGCTCTGTCTATGTAAGTGGACTTTAAATTCTATTTCAGAGAGACTTGAAGGAGTTTGGATTGGATACTTTTTTTTTTTTTTTTTGCCTTGTAGGTGTAGGAATACCTTTATTATCCCACTTTGTGCCTCATAGGGCAAACTTGGATGGGTTTATATCAATAAATTCCTTAACTCTCTGGCATCCCACAGGGCTCAGCCAATGAAAGAATCAGCAGGAGCCCATCAGAAAGGAAGATAGTGAGATTAAAGTATTTATTCTTCCATTTTCCTCTCTTGAGAGAAAGAGATCGTTCAGCTTCTGAGTTTAGGTGTCCAATAGTTTTCTTTCTCCCTCAAGCCTAAAGTCATTCTCATTTGAGTTATCATTGCTGCAAGAAAAACTACCTCAGAACTTAGTCATTTAGGAATAGAATCATTATTATTATTGTTATTTTTTACAAAATTCGGCAGTTTTTGCTGTAGTGAAAATTCATTTCCACCTCCATAGCTGGCGGGGTGGCCAGCCTTGGGCTGCATGGACTGCTTTCTGGAAGGTTCCTTCTCATAGCTGGCACCATGGCCTGAATGTCCAATTGGAGTTTAGCTAGACTGAGGGGCCCAGATTCTTCTTCTCATGCATATTGCAGCAAGGACTTTCCCAATCTTAGACTCCCTCACAGCGTGGTAAGTGTTTCCAGAGAAATCTGGGCACATAAAGTATACCACCTTTTATGATGCACTTGTGGAAACACCTACAATCATTTTCCACAATAGCCTCCAATGACTGTAGATTCAAGGGAAGGGAGCTAAGGCAATTCTTTTCAACAACAGGAACAACATGAGGTGCTTTAAAGATACAATTAAAAAATCTGTTTTTTTGCTTCAGAGTTTTATTAACTTTAGAGTAGTATACAATTCTCGAAGCTTCCTTATATTTTATGTTCATTTTTATATATAATCTCTGTTGAATTATGCTCAAATTACTAAATCGGAGTGTACCACTTTTTTCTCCTGCTTTAATATTGCTTAACGTAGGAATATGAGTAGATGGAGCGTAGGGAAGTCAGGGAGGACGGGGACACAAAGTAAAGTCTCAGAAACCAGCCTGAACTTCACCTACTCCAGCACCATCACTATTAGTTTTTAATACAGGTATTTGGTGGTACAGTCATTCCATTTAAAAATTCTTTAGCTAAAATAATGTATTTTAACATCACAGTTTAGACCCTCAGGCATAAAGCAACGAGTTTTAATAGTTGCTTCCTGCCCACTCTATGAACTGGATCAAAAAGGTTACAAGTCTGTGTTTCTTAACAAGAAGATAATTTTTCCTTTTTATGTTGTTTATCAAATATGTATAATGAATTTACACTATTCAGTGCATTTTCAGATGCTTTAATGAAACATTATTATCGTTAGATTCCTCTGGTTTACCCATATTGAGTGCCAAAATGTCTTCAGCCTCCAACTTGAATGGTTTATTCAAGCAATGACTTCACTCTGGGTATTCTTTAAACAGATATTAACACCTTTTTTTTTAATAGCTTATCTCTTCTCACACGAAGCCCTTTAAGTGCCTGAGAAAATAAATTGAAGAGAGTTAGGATATATCCCACTCAGGAAAACATGTAAAATAAAGTGGTATTGCTACATAATTCGTCTGGTACAACTGAGTCCACTTGGAAAATATAAGGTAGCTCTGTATTTGCATGTGTAAGTATAATTTTAAGGCAGTATCTCCTTTTTTTTTTCCCCTGCTGGCCTATAAGAGACTTTTCCTGTTAGAAGCTGAACCTGGAAAACTTGGTAAAAATAATAGCAAAAATCAATGAGGCCCACAAAGCTTAGGAAAATTTAACTTCTCAAGTAATTAACCATGTTTTTGTTTAACTTTGAAAAAGTGGATATTTGAGAAATAGTCACAATAAATTATAATATAAAAAACTTTTATATTTGCAAGTCTCCTGTTTAAAAATATACACTTTAAACTCTACTGTTAATACTCAGGCTTGAAACTCCTGGGTATGTTTGCCCCCTGGGCCCAGCCCGATGGTCCAATGCAGCAACTGACAGAAAGCATAGTTATGTGATCAGAGAGGATACAATACAGAGAATGGGGTTATCTGTGTGTAAGTTGCTAACTGGTGTGGCAAAAGGGAAATTAAGAGAGTTGACAAATGCAGCAGACATCCCTAGAGCAGTGACTGTGGTCCAACTCACTCCTAACGGCTTCATTTGCTCAATGTAATATTTTTCAGCACTTGTTGCACTTATTTTAATCTTAATAAATTAGAGCATAACCTTATTCCTTTCTTTTATGGCATTGAATTTTGCTAGTACCGATAGATTTATTGTAATAAGAACTTTTCTTGGAACATGTGATCCCCTCCTACAGATTATTTAGAGTCTCCTGAAGTATATTTAAGACAATTTGTTTCTTGATAAATAATCTGTGTTACTTACTTTAGAAAAGAAAATTCAATAATTAGGATAGCTAGAGAAGAATTATCTGCACTCCTATTCTTTAGGAACTTATTTTTGTATTATAGATTATTTTACTATAGCCCCATACTTCACATATAAGCACACGGTCTTGATGTATTATGCATGCATTTTGTATCATCTTCATATCTGTCTAGCTGCCACTACCCCATCTTCTACGTAATTTCTGTGTTGCGCACAGTAGCCCAGGAAGTTCTGCTGAGCTTTCTACTTGCTTTTCTATCTTAGTGATTGCTATCATAAGTAACATGATGAGTTTTGACTCACTTGACAAGCTTGCAGTTGCTTCCAAAAAAAGCTTTTTCATTCTGCCTGAACTCCACAGATGCAATGAAGATAGTGGCACTGTTCGTAGTGATCATCCACCCCATACTAACCCACTGAGCTTGGTTCGTCTCATAAATGAGCTCATGTAATTGCTGATAATCCAGGTAAACAGGTATGTTTGTTCTTCTCATTTTGCTGACAAGAATACTGTAGTCACATAGTGTATCTAAGGGTGCACGTACATTAAGTGAGGCAGGTAGGGTCTGAGCTGGGGGAGTCTCCTTTAAAATGAATTAAATCCGACTGTCTCCACCATCTTTGGCTGGAACCACTGCCAGCCCATATGGTATCCCTGAGGTTCTTAGAGGAAAAACTTTCCTCCTCAGGGTGGACTTAGGCCTCTGGGTACAAGTCTTGGCAGGAGGATTCAGCATTTGTGTGAGTGAGGAAGGGCCACTGCTATTTTTGGGTAGATACGAATCTGAGCCAGATAAGACCCCGAGTTGGACTTTTAAACTTCCTCTTCACATCTATATCAGGCATGGTTGATTGCCATACCTCCTATACTACCGACAGCGACAATATTCTCTTTTTAACAGCATATCTGTAGAAACAAATGCAAAAGAAAGGAAAGAAGGGAAAAACAGAGCCTATTTATTATTTCTCTTTGTTCAAATTTCGGCATTAAGAAATACCACAACACTCACTACCCTATAATGCCTTGTTTTCATCACTCCTTTTTTATGTAAGAACTCATATTATTAAGCAAATTAATGGTGTGTAACTATATGGCAAATTACTCCAAAATTTAGTCATCTAAATAACACTTGTTGGCTCTTTGGGTTGGTTAGAATCGGGAACTCAGAAGCCCACAGCTGGGTGGTTCTTTATGTCTTGAGAGTTTATAAAGCAGCTCTCAGTTGAGCCAACAGTCGTTTGAAGCTTTACTTTGCCAGGATAATCTGCCTATAGACTCATCCAAGTGGCTGCCGGCAAAAGTCTTGCATTTCTCCCCATGGTGGCCTTTTCATGGGACGATTTAAATAGCATGGCCATGAAGCACAGAATCTGCAGTGACTTGAAAACATCACCTCAGAAAGCAACAACTGTTGTACTTTATTGGTCACACAGACCAATATGTTAAAACTTTCAATTGTCATACTATTATTTTGAAACCCTAAAACTTTGAACTATGGTTTTGATAAGATAGGACAGAGACTCATTCCTGGTGTTCAAAGAGCATAGCTCATGCTTCACCTAAAGAGCTTCAGTTTAAAAAACAAATCTACATTACTATTTTCCCATCATCTTAAGTAATATTTGGATGTATGTCTTGAAGAGAAAACACACTTCCCAAGTATTTACTGTATGTGGGTCCATTCTGTTGGGATACACTTAGGGTAAGAGGCTAGGAAAAAAGTTCTTTTATTTACTCTCTTTTTCTTTATGCTTTACATATATTTTATCCCCATCAAAACTTCTGTTGAAGTTTATTTCCTTGCTGTGGATGGGTGACAAGTATTTGAGCCATGAGGGTAGGACCCTGTTGAGTAGGTCAGTGCTTTCCTCACAAAGTGCGTGCTTGCTCTCTAGGGACTGGATTACTCAGAAGTGTGCTACTTTGGGGCAAGTTGTCTTTTGTCACTTCTGTCTTACTTTGTAATGTTCAGTGTGTGCCATTTTGCCATTCTCCTTTCCTGCCAGGTATGGACCAACCTTACACTTTCAATATTAATAGACATATTCTCCTGATTTTGAACTTTCAGGCTGCAAAACTAGTGTCTGGTGATAGCAACAGAAAACAGACTGTGATACCCTCCTATAAACAAAAGACCTAATTCTCTGGCTATATATATATTTTTAGAGATTATCAGTTAAAACTTGTTTATACAAAAATAATGGCAGCTTAGGTGAATTTTTCTATTTTCAAATAGATGCTGAACACGTTATATAATTGACTCCTGGGGGCTAGGATTGCATTTATTATCCAAAAATGACAACAAGAACAAACATACTTCGTGAAAAATAATTTGTCCATGTCATTCTTTTTTTAAAGTAAGGATTTATGTAAAAGAAAAAAATGGAAGTTATTAATAACTTTCTATTTGTTTTTTACATCGCCTTACATTAGGCAACATTTACACAAACCGAATGAAACGAAGCTTGTAGCATTACATTTAAATAAGCTCAGGTCCAAACCCCAATACTGCACTGTCCTCTCTTCTAGGTAATAACTTTACCTACTTTCCCAATATATATCAATGGCTTCTTGGCCCAAGGATAAAAGTAAACTTAGCTGAAACGCTTTTGGTTTACACAGGCTTCGGTATTTTATTAGCCATGCGGCATCCCTAAGCTGTGGAAACCGTACTCGGTCCAGGGCCAAGTCCCACAAGAAACTCACACAATTTTAATGAGATCACACATTTCAATATCACCTCAGATGCACTTTGATTATTTTCCATAACTGGCCCAATTATCTCTCTCCCACTGCAAAGCAGGGGGCTGAAACCCTTTTTTTCCTGGAAATATTTCAATTAGTCCAAGACTCTGCCCTAAGACCCCAGTCACACCTCAAAAATTCTAAGCAAAATTTCAGTATTCTTCTTTTTTTCTGCCTTTGCTCTCGCTCTAGCAGCTTTTCTTGGATGCATTCTGCTGAGAGTTTCCTATGCGCCTGAAGAATTCTGATTCAATTACCTGTGAAGGAAAATATCAAAGGAAAACCCAGCAACCTCTGGCCTCTTGAAATCATGTTGTCTTTAAGAGCTCATGTCAGAAGTGTAGGAGCTAAAGTCTTCTGCCTGAGATTAATTTCAATTAGAATTTTCTATCAGACCTCCTTCCGATTGTCAGTAATATACCACACAATTTTGAAAAAAAAAAATATGCCCTGCAGTATCTTGGTTGGCTCTGTTTTCCTCATCATGTTTGCTTTCCTTCTCGTTCACTTGGAATTGTCACAGCGAACAAGTTCAAGTGAACAGTCAAATTCGATTCTTCTCTTGAAAGTGTAACTTTACAGAATTAAGCCTGCAAAAATAACACCCTCTTTGCTCAAGCTTTGTGAATGAGAACTTTCTTAACACCTGTGATATCTTAGGTGCTTTCTCATCTCTGTGATTCAATATCCAACATCCCCAAATTCAGAGAGGAAAGATTTGTTTTGGCTCACGGTTTCAGAAGGTCGCAGTCAATTCATGGGTGGGTGGGTGGAAAATGACTGAATCACGTGCAGGGACAGATCCAGATAGCTGGCCAGCACCGGAATGGAGACAGAGCTGCTTGTGGCATGGCAGAATAAAGCCAAGTCCATGGAAGGAAGGGAAGAAGTGGTATGTGTTTCTCTGGGTCCTGTTCCAGTGATCCATCCCTTCCCAGTCCAGCCACATTTTCTAGGTTTAAGCTCCTAATCTACAACACACCTGTAACCTATAATCTGCTACATATCTGACTTCCACCACACACCTATAATCCAACATACCTGTAACCGACCCCTCTAGACCAGGTCCCTGCCACCTAATAGCACATGGCTCCATAGATAATGCATAGAGTTCAAATATATGAGGCTTTTGGAGGACATTCCAGATCCAAGCCACAGGAAGTGTTTTTAAGACTGTTTTATTCTTAGAGGAAAGAAATCACGTGGAAGGAGGGTTACACCATGTAATAACTTTCTTTTTGCTTCTACAGATGATGTAAGATTAGATGTCACTTAATGAGACAGCTGTATATCAATGTGGCTTCTCTGCAGAATCATCATGAAAATGCAGGCAAAGACCCTCTTCACAAGGAGAAAGAGTCTTTCCTATTTAAATCACTGTACAATATATTTAAAATCAGCTAAGAAACGATAGGTTATATAACTGTGCTTGGAGTATGTCATTTCTGTCTAAATTTTCATTATTTTAGCAACTGAACTTCAAGGATCAGCATAGTTTTTTTTTCTTCTTATACTAGATAGGATTAATTAATTGGCAGCTTTAGTTTTTAGTCACTCCTAGCACTGCCATAATGAGAACTATAAGAGTATATTATGTCATTAAGGAAAATTAGTATGATCAATTAATGATGGTGCCATAAGTATGCAAGATATTTTTAATTCCTGGTCTATCTGAAGTCAATGATCAAGACTGGCTAATAAAACATTTCTATTTTAAATATTGTACTTTAGAAAAATATTTCTCATACATTTTGAATTAGATTTTTGTGAAAATGACAACCTCGAAAAAGTTTCCCAGGTTAATGTAATGGAGAACTAAATATGGAACTTGGACACTAGGCTGATACTAAACTTATTTTTCGGCTCCAAAACAAATGGTCAGCCATAAGCAGTGAGTAGGCATTTGTATGACTGGTGTAAGAAGCACCGCCCCCCCCCCCCAAAAAAAAAAAAAAGAAAAAAAAATCAAACTCCTATTTCCTAATAGAGGCAAAAGACTATTTTAGTGCTTTGCAGTTTTTTTTTTTTTTGCATGTGAGTTTTAATATTTTTAGAGACAAATTTCACAGAAAATTAGGGGGAAATATAAACTAATCCAGAAGGAAAGAGAAAGAAATTATAGTTTAAACTCTACAGAAGGTCATAAGTTTTTCTTGTTTCTTCCTACTTCCCAGCAAGAGTTAGAATGATTCGCTTGCCCTTTGGACACATCAGGTAAGCCTCAGAGGAGATAGAAAATTACAGCAATTACTTGGATATTCATTGAATTACTTGATAATTGTTTCAAGTTTTCATTTTCTCATACCATGGAGATCTCATCATAATTTATTTCCTGGTTGAGTGATCCCAACACTTCGTGCACCACTGTCTCCTAATACAGTGTAATTGTACCCCAGGCTACACTGTCTTACAAATAAGAAAGCTCAAAGATGTTATCTACAAGATTTTTGCAAAGATGTCTGTATACCTAGGTGGGTACATACATATCTACAGAATTTTCTCTGAGTCGTCTTTTTTGTCTCTCTTTGTAATCATTTATAGTAAGCCATTCTAATAAGACAAAACTCTAAAAAAAAGTCTACACAAGTTACACTAAGTTGCTCAAGACACATCATGAGCTAACAGCTAAAAATAGCATTGTTTTGCAACATGTAAAATCACAACATATTGCAAAAGATAATTGAAATTCCCACATATGTCTAGGATATTAATATTTTTCCCTTCTTTTTTGTAATTAGATTGATGTGGGTATTCAAAAATCTGCTGCCCACATGTGTTCTAGGGTGCCAGGTTTTTCTTGAGTCATTGTGCCAGCTCACACATTGGGTTTGAGTGTTTCTGTTCCAGTGAAGTGCACGTGTGATATTTTCATACTGCTGGGATGTACTGATGTGCTGGGGATGTCAGCACAGATGTGAACGTGCCCAATTAGTATGAGGAAATAGTTCATTTACTGGGCACTTTCAGCTTTCTCTTGAAATCTGTAAGTTACTATAACCTAATCTGATTTATATCCCCCTCCCCTTATTTACCTCTAAAAATGGATGGACTTCTACTCAAGGAAGCATTTCTGAAGTGTAAATAGCATTTTAGGTCTACTTCTTTGGATGCAAAAAGTGACACAGAGACTTGGACACCCTTGCCATACTGAAGATCTGCGCTCAGAATTAAAGAGGAAACAAAGGAGGAATAAGGATAGGACTCGGGGGAGATTAGGCCAACTCAGGTCTGCAGTTTATATTCCCAGTGTACTAGTCTGCTGGGGCTGTCATAGCTGAAATCTCAGACTAGGTGGTCATAACAACAGACCCCTCTTGTCTCACACTTCTAGACAATGGGACTTCAAGATCAAGGAGATTTGCTTTCCCCGAGGTCATAAAGAAAGGCCCTCTATCAGTCTTGATGCCTTGACTTTGACTTTCTTCAGCAACACTCTTGCTGCTTCTTTGAGTGGTCTTGTCTCTTCATCCCTCAGATTTCCCTTTTTGTTTTCTAAGAACATCAGATAGGCTCGTCTCAGGCCGTTCCAACAGCCCAATTCTACCTTAGCCACCCCTTTAAAAGCAGTATCTACAAGGAGTCGTTGTTTGAGGTGGTTAGGGCTTCAACTTACAAAATTAGAGGGGACAGAATTCACCCTGCACCACAGATGAAGAGCCGTCACTGGCCGTTTCCTCCTTTGAGGAAGAAAGTCTAAAGAAACCCTCAGGGTAGCTCTGAGAAAGAACTTGGAAGCAGTAGAGAGATGTTGGCTGGGAAAGGTGATTGGGTGAGAATCTCCCACAGTATGTATCATAGGAATCACCATAAATAGGAGTATCCACTACTTCCTGAGCCCTTAGTAACATATTTTATCAAATTGAGGACCTTGTCAATTTTTAAATGCACCATTGTTTTAACTGCTGTAGGGAAAGAAAGGCGTGCCTAGGATAGGTATCTAATAGAAAGTTCTTCTGTCAAGTGAGACACAAAAGAATTAAATCTTCAGTATCAGTAATAAATGAAGAATGAACTGCTCTCCAGAAAGAACTCTAAGAAACTGTCTTGTTTTGACTTTTGTAAATGTTAAAAAAATTCTCTAAAATCTGTGTCGTGACTTCTCACTAGCACGAACTTTTTGGCGTTGAATCCACACCACTAGTCTGTCCCGATTCTTACGCACATCATCTAATTAAAACGCTCTCAGATTTGTGGTGTCCACAGATGACTGGAAGGAGCAAACACATATTTGAATGATCAGTAACGATGTCACCAGTTACAAAACATTTGCTCCGAAAATACAGAATAGTGATACTAAAGAATACAAAGAAATGTATATTCTAGTATTTTTCTCTAGATGTTGGCGATGTATAGTCTCTCACCCAAATGTGAGTGTACTTCTTGCTCTAAAAAAAGTTTCATTGAAAGTGACCTTACCCGGGCTGGAGGAATGGCTCAGCGGTTAAAGCACTTGAGCAGGCGCTAAGCCAAGCACTAAGTACCGGAGTTCGATTTCCCAGCACCACATAAACTGGGTGTGGTGGTGCAGGCCTGTAATCCCAGCACTCGGGAGGCTGAGACAGGAGGATTGCCGTGAGTCCAAGGCCAGCCTGGGATCTGAAGTGAATTCAGGACCAGCCTGGACCACAGAGCGAGACCCTGTCTCGAAAAAAAAAAAGAAAAGAAAAAAAGTGACCTTACCCATTCAGTTTTACATAATCAGCTTGGGATGTGATCGCTTTCATGCTGTAAGAGCAAGTTGAGTAGTGCAACGTAGATTGTATGACCCGCAAAACTGCCAGAAGTTACAATTTTACCCTTTACAGGAAATATTTGCAGGGGACAACACACTAGGGACACCCTCTCAGTTATCTAGTGGGAGCTTTTACCTTTCTATCTCTTTTTTTCTGTTTGAAGGCCTTTTATTCTACATCTTGACTCCTTTGTCCATGATTTCATTCTTCTACATCATGTAATATAAAAATAAAGTAAGATAAAAGAAAAATAAAGTTTTACAGGCATCTGAGGAATTCCCATTTACTGAGATTTAATTTTCACCATGATCTTTCATGGTAGATCTTTCATAGTATTCTATCTCCATGTTGCAGACAGAGAAACGGGTGCATCAAGAATTGGTAAATGATGTCCTCAGTGTCCATAGTAAGCAGCAGAAGGAAGGGCCGGTCATCGCTTTGCTGTTTTGTCTTCCAGGAGTACAAAGAAAAGGGACTGGCTATTAATAGGATCTGAATATGCCATGTTTCCATGAGTAAATGCATTAACACAGGCGGTTCTGAATCCAAGCCTCAGTATCTCTTTGAAACTAGTGGTAAAAATGTAATTGACAGTGGAGACTTCCTCAGCCTCGTCCTTCAGCATGGGGCCTACAGCATGTCCTCCGGTAAAAATGTGCTGAATCATGAATCTAGCATGTTACCCACAAGTACTCTGGCTCCCAACAGTTGGAAATACATGAATCCCATTTTTATCAGAATTTTAATTAACTGACCTACAATGGTTCTGATTACATTGAAGAAGAGTTCACCCATTATACCAGATATAGAGCTCTGGTAGTTCATGTGGGATTCAAAACAACTTACTTGTTTCCTACTGTCTACCAGAAAAGCCATTATTTTTGTTAACAATTAAAATTAAATTAATTGAAAGTCTTAGCAGCTCGAATTTAGTACCCACTATAAATTTAAAAAACATTAAAATGAAAATATTTATGTCTGTGCTTACCACTATTCATACAAAATGTTACACTTAAAACATTTTTTACCATTTTTAAATAATAAGAAATGATGTTAGGAAATAAGAAAATAATGAGAAAAATGAGTAAAATGTAGAACTATTTACCTTTAGGAAAATACAAACAGATGTTCGCTTCCTGGTAATATTAATAGCAACAGCAGGAGACTGTCTCTGGAGAATCTCACATTTCCATTGGTGGAGCCAATCCTGCCTCGCCATGCAAATATTCTGCACAGTGATTGTTGCATGTACATAATGTGCTTTTCCAAGTGTAGCCCAAGATAGAAGTCCTGTGAATTGAGTTTTTGTGGCTAATGGGTGTTTTAGCGAGGTAACAAGGAGGAGAGAATGGGCTCAAGGAAAGGCGAAGTGCAGAGACCTATAAACGTGTAGCACTGCAAGAAGGCCAAAGAATTCAAAGTGATTTGAAGTTAGCAGAAGCTGGGGTGGATGTTGATTGAAGAATCAGGCCTAAAAAAAAAAAAAATGGAAGATCTGAAGTAAATCAAGGTTTTTATGCCTAGATTGGGGTTTAACCCATGAGCCCAAGGAACCCTGGATGAATGAAAACAGCAAACTGGAAAGCTTGCTTATGTCATGGCGCATTGCCATTCCAACGATGACCCGGAAGGGGTGAGGGTTCTCTGAAGCTTCTGTTCTGTTTTGCTCCCTGGCATTGCCTCCCTCTGCGCACTCCCTAATGTTGCTGATACATGGCAGCCAGTCCTCAGCTGGCTCCCCTCACTCTCTACCATCGCTTTTATTCATTCTCACGACTTGCAAAGCTCTTCAAGCTAAAAGCGTCCTGGACCTAGCAGCCAGGAATCAATCTACTGCTACACACTGGGAGAAACTTGGGGCGGGAGGAGCATCAACCTGCACAGAGGACAGATTTTGAACTTGTTCTATTTCAATTTTATGGATTTTTGGTGGCTTCCTGGTAACATTCATGTCGTCTTCAAACAGACAGTGTTTTTCAATCTGTGTGTCTTTCTACTTGATCTCGTCTTTTCAAGATATCTGTGTCACCTGTCCTCTCTGCTTCTTGCCTCGTACCTGCCAGCCATTCCAACACGATGGTAAACAGTAGTAGGGATTGAGGCCGGTCTTACCTTGTTTCTGACTTAAGGAGGAACATGTATTTATTCACAACTAAGTCCAGTGTTAATTAGAGATCTTCGGTGACAGTATCAGGACAAGAAATTCATCTATAGCTGTAACTTGCTAAAGGTTTTTGTCAAAATTTAGTGGTGGATTTTTATTTCTCTCTGTGAGTGAACCGATACATGACAGCATTGTTTTTCCTTAATCCTGATAATATGGTTGATTTTGGGATATTGAACTAGGCTAGCATTACTGTAAAATGCCTTATTTAGTCCTGGAGCATAATTATGCCAACATTGTTGTTTTTAACTCTCTAATTTCTCTTAATTCTTTTCTTCCTTCCTTCCTGTCTGTCTGTCTGTCTGTCTGTCTGTCTTTCTTTCTCTCTTTCTGTCTGTCTGTCTTTCTTTCTTTCTTTCTTTCTTTCTTTCTGTCTGTCCTTCTGTCTTTCTTTCTTTCTTTCTTTCTTTCTTTCTTTCTTTCTTTCTTTCTTTCTTTCTTTCTGATACAGTGTCTCTCTGGAGTCCAGGCTGATCCTCAGCTCACCGTGTAGCCTGGGCTAGCCTCGGACTCATGGCAGTCTTCTTTCTTCAGACTCTGTTGGCTAAGATCACTGGTGTGTACTACCCTGCACAGATTGATGTTTTGTTGGGAAATCAAACCCAGGTCCTTGAGCTTGAAAGGCAAGCGCTTTAATCATTGTGCCATTCCTCCAGCCCCTTAGACTGACAATCTTAATTTATACCATTTGCTCCAATTAGTGGTTGACCAGACCATTTATTTCATCAAATGGACAATCAAGGAAATTGGAGACCTTCCTAAATTTCCCTCTTTCAATCACCCCTTCCATTGTGTCTTTTCGTTTCAAACTGACACACGGATTGTGGTAACTCGGCAGTCATTCATCTTTAACAGGATACATTACGATAAAGGAGTTGTAAAGTTTGCGTGCATCGGGGTGTGAACCAGAGCACACCAGCGCAACTACAAATGGTACAACCTGCTGCCTGCTGGCCAGTGTGTCAAGGCCTGTTGCTACGCAGCCACAAGTCTGTACATGTTACATTTCTAAACTTGGTAGATATCTGTGGCACAGTGGTAAGCTCTTTTGTATCTAAACATACTGAAGCACAAAAAAAAAATAAAGTAAAAATACGAGGCAGTAGGAAATTTTCAGCTTCATTAAATTCTTATGCGATTCCTGTTGCCTATGAGATTCTTCCTTGAGCAAAACATTGTGATGTGGCCTGTGATTAAAGTGTCACTCTGTGCCCCAGTGTGGGGTCTTCTAGATGTCTCTATATATACACTTTGCCCTTCTCTTATATATCTTCTACATTTTGATAAATTTATTTTAAAAATCATGCTATTTCTAACTTCTGTGATTTTCCACTGTTTGCCAAACCAAATTAGGACATTTTTTAATGTCCTGAAATAGCTGAAACTTACCCAGGGAGCTTAAAAAAAAACAAAACTGTAGATGTCAGAACCCCAGTGCTCAGAGTTCTGGGTTAAATGGTCTGGTGTGAGACTCAGAAGTGTTGTCTTTAAAAAGTTCCCCAGGAGCTTCTGATGTAAAGCTGAGCAAGAATCCATTCTGTGAGTGACATGCTGGCCAGAGTCCACCGTGGCCCACACGTCCAGGTCTCTGTCTCTGAGGCCATAGCGTGCTTTTCAGCTACAGGGAGAGAAAACGGTGAATTCTTTTATTTGCAGATTTCTGGCTTGGACTTACGCAACTCTCTTTGCCTGCATGGCCCAGTGTTCTCCTTCATTAGATGCCAGGTTCTTCTTTTATCCTCCAGGCTATCTGTTTTTTTCCCCCCACATTTTAGAGTATCTGTCATTTCTGTCATTTAATTATACTTTTTCTTCACTTGTCTCCCTGAACTGGAAATAACTCCATTGAAGAGTCAAGTTTAATCTCATTCGTGCTGGAATCTTACATCTGAAAGAGTCATTTACCCTTTGTACTTATTCTGACGAGGCAAGCCTCTGTCCTGCATGTTGTTAGGTGTTTAGCAGCATTCCTGTATCTGCCTGGTAAGTACCAGTATCATCCTTCACCCCCTTAGGACCATCAAAATTACCTCTAGGTATTGCCTCTGCTTTGAAGTAAGGAAAAAAGTCAATAGTGAGAATGGCTGAGATGCTGTAAGTGATCAAAAGAGCAAGGTCACAATAGAAGTGTGGCAGACTGCCATGTTGATGGTTTCTGGAAAGTGAGCCTCCTAGTTACCTCTTCCTGCTGACCGAAGACTTAGTCATATGACTTGCTTGAGCCAATAGACCACTGACAGAAGCACCTCCCTTGGACCATTGGAAAGCGCTTGTTGCACTGGGACTTGTTTTTTTTTTTTTTCAAACTCACCCACCAGATATGAAGCCCAGCTTACCTACTTGGGTATAAGGAATATAAATACTCAGACAAAAAAGGAAAACAAGGCTTGACTTTTCCAACATTCCAACTGAGCCCAGGAGCATGAAGGACCCAGGTATAACTTTCAGCAGAACCACAAGCAAACCACAAAATCAAGGGAAATACCAAGTCACTGCATTAAGCTACTAAGTCGTAGCATGGCATCATTTGTAAAAGGTGGAGGTTATTGTAAAACCCTAACCATGTATACGGCACACTCCTGTAACTTAGCACTTGGAAAGCTGATGAAGGAGGATCTCTGTAATCTTGAGGCCAGCCTATAGTACATCATGGGTTCAAGTCCAGCCTGGACCACAGAGCTCGATTCTATTTCAAAAAATCAAATAATAAAATAAAAGGCCAGGGAAAAGGACTAAGAGTCTAAACTAGGTAGTGGGAAAAGTAACACAGGAATTTCTTTGTTCTTTGCCAAAAAGTCTGCTAAGAACCCTGGAGGATTCATATTAATAATGTATGATTTATACTTGTGCATCTCTTTAAAGGTTTGGAGACCTTATAAACCTTGGGAATGATTTTTTAAGTGTTGACCATTTCTAGAGCGCTTGGCAAACCTTCGTTCATTTTTTTTGTCCTCGTAATGCTGCAATGAAGTGAGTCACACCATTATCTGATTTTATAGACGAGAGAACCAAGACTCATAAAGTACTGCGGTTTATCAAGTAGTGAGTAGTAGAATCAGGTTCAGACTAAGCCCCGTCTAATACATGTTGTTTTCAAATACTCTTCTACGTTTATCAGAAGCCATACTTGGTTTATGACCAGCTTCAGGGTTTCTTTTTGTGTGTAGTACGGGGAAGCTATTTACCATCCCCTTCATTTCTCAGCAACCCCTTTCCTGGGATGATGATTCAGTTTAATATGGGATGCTCTGTGAGTGAGTACAGGGTCAATTTATGATATGTCTTTACTCTTGAATAGCACAGCTGAGAGGAGATTGGATGCGGACCTGGATTGCAACTGCTTAATTTGTCTCTAACAGATCCGCCTCTTAGTTCCTTTTCCCTTCACTGTCTAAGGGAAGCTCTGTCCGTGCCGGCTGCCTCCAGGACTTTCTGTGAGGTAGGAGTGGGAGTTGGGAGCAGAGATGAAGTCAGAAATTGCCTGGTCAGAAGCCAGAGGTGGGTCCACTGAAGGTAGGGGTAGGAAGGGGAAGGACAAGCCATCTCTTTTAGTGGCCGCCTCACTTGTGGCCTGGGGCCCATCAACGCTGTAAATCCTTTTGCTCATTCTATTTAGAAGCCTTCCAAGTGTCGCTCTCACCTTCTGAAGTGACATATATGTCAACTTTTTTTGACACAACATTACTAAACTTCTCCCCATGCTTGACAATGTCCTAACTGCCACCCTAATCTTACCTATATATAGCTGTGGGACCTCCCTGAAAGATTATCTCCTTCCCACAATCAACAGCTATATCAGAAAATTTCACATGAGAAAATGTACTTCTGTTGCCGTCACTTAAACATATCATCTTTGAGATGTCAAATTAACAGCAAATAATAGTCCTGGGTGTTCCATGAGAAACCAAGGCATAAAGGGCCCAGATAACCTCCGTTTTAAAAGTTATTTACCATGTTTACATTTTACCCTAGGATTCTAACATTAACAATACCTGACTGAATTTGCTAAATGAGGAATAATTGAATATTATATTTTTCTTCCAGTTTGCAGAGCTGGCTTGAATATAAGGATGTCTCACCTATGTAAGAGGGAACTTAACTTAAAATGATAACATATATTGTACATTGCTTACATGCCTCAGATGATTTTTAAAATAAAATAATAACCAATTTTGGGCTTGTGTTCCTACCAGTATCAGCAGCTGTTTGAACTTTTTTCTTTACTGTGTAGTTCAAAACATGAACAGCAGAGGGCGCTGATCAAACGTCGTTGATTTTTAAATGCAGAAGCCTTGCACTGAAGAGTTTATGAGTGGGATTAGGTGATTCTTCCTTTCAGGCCATTTTCTAACTGGAAACGAACTATTGAAAATGATGTGTATTTGGCCTCTGTAAATAGCTTATGGATTTAAAATAATCATTTCCAACACATGTATACACTGTATCCTCTCTACTTTCCTGTCTGATAGAGTAGCAGCTGGTCATGAGCTCTTGAGTCGTAGGTCGTGCACAGTGGCATGCCCTTCTAAATGTAAAATACACAAGTTTAAAGACCTAGTGACAAAAAATTTCAGTAATTTAATATTGATTTTTAAGCCCAAACAATAATTTGATACATTGTTTAAATAAAATATTAAATATAGGATTGTTTTCCCCTTTTGAGAAAAGTGGCTGCTAGAGCATTTTAAATTAATAATGTCCCTTATTTCATATATCCACTGAGTAGCTCTGTCTAATACTCTTCCAAAATGCCCCTTTAACCTGAGGCCCTTTTGTGCTGTCTTGTTTTGGTGTGAAGTGTGTATTTTTGTTTTCCCACGATGGACACACACTCACACACACACTCACACTCACACATGCACACTCACACATGCACACTCACACACGCACACTCACACACGCACACACTCACACACACACACATGCACACACACACACACACACACATGCCCTTGGTTAAATGGTAGAGTTTCCAACCAGCACTTCATGATAATAAACATTCACTGAGCCTCCAGCACAGGCCAGAGGCTTTTACATAATTATCTCTTTTAATTTTCATAAAAGCCCAGCAAGTGTCACAATTTTTGCCAAGCTACTGATAAAAAATGGAGAATCGTAGAGGTGAGGCAACTTTGCAGAGACCACACAGCTGGCAAGTGGCAGAAGAGACCCCAGAAGCCTCTTTGTTCAGCCTGCTGGATGCTCTCTCTGAAGGAGGCTGGCACATCAAGAGGAGCCCAGGTCCATGATGGGGACAGGCAGGCAACAAGGGCCTGCTCCCTATCAGGCGGTCATTAGCCATATGAATGAGCTGATGCAGGCAACAGCGACTCACAGTCAGGGACAGCAACATGCTCTCGGACAGATCGGTCATGTGTGAGAGGGAGCAAGAGGAAGGCATAAATATGATAAATGTTTTTATCATTCTCACCTGTGGTTCGGGCCTATTTTCAGCAACAAAAGAACTGCTGGAAAACTATAAATACTCTGCTGATTAGACAAACTGGGCTCATTAGAAAGAAGAGGCAGAGAAGAAAAGTTAGAGAGAGAGAGAGGAATTTATCAGCAAAGCTCAGACTCCCAGGCTTACTGTGGTGTCATTTTATCCACCACCGGCTCCCTGAAACAGCAAAGCCATCTTTTCTGTCATCGCCCCTCTGGTCTCCAGTGTAGAAACAGGGAAAGTGTTGCTGTGATTGTGTGCATGGAGTCTTTCTAATTTTCCTGGTTTTGAATGAACCAGCCCAAAGCAATGCAGATTAAACTGGTTTAGGCAAAATGAAGCTCAGCATGCCAAGAATTATGATTTTTCGTAGTGGCTGAGCTGATCATAGTAGCAAATATTTTTTGAGTACTGGTGATTTGACAGATTGCCTGCATGTCTTACTTCATTTAATCTGAACTCACCTTAAGAAACCAACCCTGTCATTATTCCTTTTACCAAAGAGTAAACTGAGGCTCAAAAAGTTCATGTAATCTGTTACACATCAGAGGGCCCACTAAAATTCAGTGACTCTCAAGAGCTATACTTCATCAACATTATGAGGAAACACTTTCTCTTGTAAAAGGTTGCTTTCTTTCTCTAGCCTATTTCTTGAAAAAAAATTTTTTTCAAAGATACCTGCAAGGCACTGTACGTTTTCATCCATCTTTATTGTTTTGATAAAAACAATTCCAAATGTAAATCCGTGTATTTTTAAGGCACTTGCTTCCTGTTGATCTCATTTTACGATTTGCTTTCCCTTGAAGAAACGAATAACCGAGAGTAACCTTCCCCAGTGAAATTGGATTTTTTGCCGTCAGGTATGGTTTGGGACAATTGTATCCCAGGAGAGCTAATACACATTTTTGGGTTGAGTTTTATGGAATCTATTTTATGTAACTTTAGATATCTCAAATTTTCAATTTGTGTATAACCTGCTGGGGAAAAAAAGGGAGGTTAATCTGAAAAAAAACTTCTAATCTTCTCTTCCATTCTTTACGGTAAACATGCCCATCTGAAATTTGCATTTTTAGGCATCTTGAACGTTGCATAAAACTTTTAAAGAAGCTCTTATCTACAGACTGCAGGAATCTGAAGAATAACTTGGTCTCCAAAATCATGACTAAAGCGCTTTGCTGTCCTTTGCGTTGTCTGGAGATTTTTGTCATTTCTTTTAGCATATGGCCTTTTAAAAATTGTTTGTTCAAGGCCCTCAAATATTGTACCTATAATATTAAATAGAAAGAGAAATCTTGGGGAAACTGTCATTATTATTACTTTATTTAAAACTAGGAACCGTTATTAAAAAAATAAATAAAAATTTGCATCCTGCTGAGGTGTCCACAGGGTTGGAATGGATTTTTCAGTTTGTTTGGGGAAGTTAAAAAGTTTGTTAAGTGGAGTTTGGGGGTGAAACAAGGACAACAAACATTTTGCTGGTCGCCTACCAGTTTCCAGAGAAGATAGAACTTATTTCCTTGCTGTGGAAATTCACTATAATTTTCTGAGAAATTGTAAAATTCTGTTGTGTTCAATGTGAAAGGACCCTAAACAGAAAATGTAATCCCTAAATGTAATTCCAAATATTTTTTCAAGGAAAAATATTTAAAAATAGTATTTTAAATAAAAAAATTAAACAATGATAGATCATCTCTAGAGGAATTTATGGTAGAGTCTTCTCATGATAGAAAATAGTATTTTTATTACTAGGCATCAAGCGATTCTGTGGATTTGTGTTGTCTACCTTAAGAGTTTGATTGGAAGTGTAGTTTTCTTTTTCTTTCCTGGTTTATAATGTTGTAGCCTGGCTGCCCCAAACACTCAAAAACTAAATTGTCACTGATGCATCTCGAGGACCTAGAGCAACGATTCTCTAAATTTCATCCATATATGGTCCCCTGAACAGACTGCAAGAGTGAACCTACTGAAAGTATCCATTCCCAA
The DNA here is from genome assembly GCA_004027205.1 of Ctenodactylus gundi. Taxonomy (NCBI): domain Eukaryota; kingdom Metazoa; phylum Chordata; class Mammalia; order Rodentia; family Ctenodactylidae; genus Ctenodactylus; species Ctenodactylus gundi. Next base: position 134,210 of record PVKB01001964.1, read on the forward strand.
TATTGTCACATCTGCCCAATGGCGTACACAGTACTCCAGCCAAGCCGCCGGCGTGTTTTTCCTAATCATTATCCTTGCTTCCCAACTGATGTCTCCCGTCAGTCTTTCTCTTGGATTACATCTTTCCCATTAATAGCATAGAGATCATTTTTTAAATCCAAGTTACATCACGCCAAAATTACTACCACTTGGACCCTAACTCGTTAATATCAGATTCTCAGTGCTTTGCCAACTTTAGTAATTGCCTTTAATATCTGGTCCTGTTTTCTGTTTCATCCTACGTGCTAATTTTCTCTGCCTTCTACGCAATTCCACTTCAGTGGCTCACGTGTTCTTCCTCTTGAGCATCACGTGCCTTTCGTGGTGTCCTTCTGCCCCAAGCGTGTCCTTTAAGTCTTTGAATGAGTCACGCCTGCCATCATCATCCCTGTCTCTGTTCTTCCAATACCTGCTCTCCATACAACCTCTTCAAATCCTTTATTCCAGCTAGGGATGTGGAGTTAATCACTGAAGCATGTAGTGGCTTAAACCAAAAATGTTTGTTTTGCTTTTAAATCTTTAGTCTAGGAAGCGATTCCTAGTCATTTTGACATTGGCTGAGAAAAATGGCCGAAAACTGAGGAGTGGAATCTTCCAAAGTCTCTCTCACCCCCACGCCTGACACCTGGACTGAGGAGACACAGCAGCTGGGGCCCCTTGGGCATCTGTCTCTCTCTGTGAGCTGTAGCCACGTGGTCTTTTTTCTCCCAGCTGCTTCAGGTTAGCCAGACTCCAAAAACACAGGTGGAGAGCGAGAGAGAGTGCCAGGTGGCAGCCAAATGGCCATGTGCAAACTAGCTGCGGAAGGTGCTCTCCTGGCGCCACTTCTGCGTCATCCCCTTCTGCCAAATTCCCTGTGTTGGAGGAAATTCAGTGGGGATGACCCAGATTCAAGGGGAGGGGAATTACATTCCACTGTGAGAAGAGGAATGTCGAAGAATTAGCAGACAATAAATGAAAAACACCAAGTATCCAACTGCTAACCCTGCCTCGTTTTTCTTAGCGCATTTACCATGTGGGCCCACACCGATCGATCTCTTGCTCATTCTCCCACTAGAGCACAAGTCTCACCAGAGGAGAATTTGGTCTTTATTTTTGTAACACCGATGATTCAGAACTTCCGGGCAAAGCACAGGCGTTCACAAGTACTTGTTGAATGAGTATTTACATAATAAACTTATATCTCTTCCAAATTTGTTTGATGTCCGCTTAATTCTCTTACTATTGAGTTGAATTAATATGTCGAATCTTAGAATAGTGCAGGCTCCACTTCCGAATCCAGTTCTAGGCATACTAAATACTTCATATGGATTTATTAGTTTCTCAAAAAAAATTCAATGACATAAAAATTTAGTACTCAGTTGGTGTACACTTACTTGTCATACCAAGTGGAGTTCTGTTTGATTCCAAGACATGAGCTCTCGGTCTTCCTTCATGGGTAGGTTTTGACCATTTATGTCAGCAATGTGGCAGCAGAGTAATTTTGGATTGCGAGAAGGCATTCCATCGTGGTGTCTCTGTTTCACCTCTGTGACCTCAGCATCCTTACCTGTAGAAACAAGAAAATAAGAAAATACTGGAGAATGGACTACAGAGCCACTTAAGCTGCGTATGTGAGAATCTCAGCCAGGATGCGGTGCTGGTGGAGGATGTTGCCAAATAAGTTCGTTGAGAGGTCATTCGACTGGGGTGGCTCCTGGCTTTATGTCAGCAAACTGAAACGTAATTTAGTGTAAATAGTAAGAAAAACAAATGAATAAATGAAGACAACAACTTACGCTGAACCATTCAGGAATTGCGTTCTAGTCTCTAATTTTAACCTCTCCAGTGAGTAGTCTTCACCCTGGTTGGATATTCCACTTAGGTAAAATTGTTTCTTTCCCTTCTTCCCTTCAGATGGCGCCCCCACTGCTTGCAGTAAGGAGCTGCTTGACTGGTTCATTGCTCTCTACTCAATTTCTTTATATTTTAAATTATCTTAGTTTACCTTTTGATAATAATATAATCCTTCATATTCTAATACGTGTCCTATATTGCTAAATATGTCTATGTGCGTGTTTTATTCTAATTTTTAAGTTTTTTGCTTTCAAGATCCAACTGGCCATATTTACCTATTCCGTAATGTTAAAGGTTTGCTTAGCCTTTGAGAAATTAATGATAGGTCTAATGATTATGGTGAAAAGAAAGTTACTTTAAAAATGAATATTCTTTTGTTTTTGTGACAAAGTCCTGCTCTGTAGTCCAGGCTGATCTTGAAATCACTCTGTGACCTAGGATGGCTTGGAATTCACAGTGATCTTCCTGCCTCAGCCCACTGAGCACTGGATTATAGGCATGTCCTACCATGTTTTCCTTATCTGGCAGTGGAGAATGAAACTTGGGACCTTGAGCTTGCTGGCCAAACACTTTAACTGTTAAGCCATGCTACCAGCTCCTACAAATGCGTATTCTTCATATTTGCCTTGAACTTAAAATGTTAAATTCTTTCATAATAGAGTATAATTAAATGAAATGCACTTTTTATTATGCACAAAATCAAGAAATTGGAAAGGTGGAATCAGTTTTGGTTCCAAATTCTGGTACACTTGTTCGTAGGAAGGGTGAGCAATTTCTGACGTATTAGTATTTTAAGCTTCTATTTATTCATCTGTGACAATGCCAACTTCATAGAGTTGGCTACATACATAGTAGTAATTTGCAATTCAGAAAGATTTTATAAATTTAAGGCATCAGTATGGATCCTTCGTAATCCTAGAATCATCTGAAGAATAACTTATCATTTTGGTTACTTACAAAGTAAGCCACTAAAGAACTTTCTAGAGATTCTTAGCAATCTGTATTTTAAAACTTAAAAAGCAAGGAGATGGACGCTAGATTGTGTGGTCAGCATCCTCGAGGATCTAGGTTCAGGCTCCAGCTCAAAAAAGAGGACATCACAAAAATGAGTACATGAAGCTTACTATGGAGTGCAGATTTTTTACTCTTTTGTTAAAAAGAAAAAAAAAAAACTGCTCTGATGTGAGGATGTTACCAACAACTGCAACAGAGATTTTGTAAACTGTTGATCGTCCCATATCTTCTGCTACCAAGTCGGAATAAGGTCTGACCTATGAGGAATTCTTGGAGTCATCATTCACTTGCCGTCCCTCCCCCGCCCCCAAGCTGCTTCCTAGCTAAAAGATGATTGATTTTATTTGGGGTTGTGTCTCTGCGTCTGTGTTAAGAGCATGGTCCATGTGTGAGAAACATATGGGGAAAGCCAGATGGTTATAGTTAATAAAAGAATAGACAGTAAGTTGATAGAGATGAGATGAATCTTGAAGAGATAACAAAATTCAAATTTAGGTTGCGATTTTTATTATTTAAATATTAGAGAGTTGGGCAGATTTTGTATGAATCCACCCTGGACCCTGGTTTAACTACATTTTCATTGCTTATAAAACCAGGACAAACAGCAAACACAGGATTTGTCAGTTTCCTTTCCTTTAGACTAACGCTGTACAATTGTCGGCAATACAAGGACAGGGTTAAAACCGGACCGCTTGATCGAGGAGGCATCATTGTCAAAGATATATAAAAAGGGACCATTTCTAATGTGGAAATAGTGACAGAGCCACCCAGCTGGGATTACAGTTCTTCCAGCCAGCTCCTCCCTGGCTGATGTTCCCTAAGGGCTACTGCCAGTTACTTTGGGGCCTTTCTCTTTGACCACAGATTGTCCTACAGAAGAGAGGACTAGCCAGTGTTCAGCTTTCAGTCCCCATGGGCCACTGAAAGTCATTTAAGCTGTTGTTACACTCTCTTCTTGAGAACGGGTGCATTCTTAGAAACAGTAAGAAATTTACATATGTATAGCGATATATGTCAGGTTTGCAAAATGATATTTCTGGTACAGATGACTTTGTGTTCACAAAGACAAAAACACTTTTCTTCCTGGGTATGTAGCCACATTTCCCAGCCTTCTTTTGGTGGAGTGAGCTCAAAGACGTTGTGTTCTGTGAGTGGAAATGCTGGATGCCACTTCAAAACTTGTGTTCTCATATGTTCCTTGCCCTTTCAGCTGGTTGGAATAGCTACAGGCTCTAGTGCAAACTCAGAAGCTACCTCAGTGTCATGGGACCACAGAACACAAAGAGTTAATGCCTGTTTTTTACTACCTGAGGGAGAGCATCTGACAGAGTTTTGTACAAGCGAGAAGTAAGCTTCTCGTAGGTTAAGCCTCAATGATTGCAGGATTGATCTTTAAAAACAGTCAAATTAGTAACACTTGCACTTGCATTCATAGTAGTAAAATCTGACATGTATTTATTGAATAAAAATCACTGTATAACTATTATATCCTGTGTCTTATTAATTGAATTACTAGATTGTGTTGTCTCAGCTCATAGACGAAGAAGGAATCTAAGTTTCAAAGCGATTAAAAAACTTCTCCTAATGACACATAGATGTCTCATTAAGTCCATTTATGAACTCCCAGAGTCTTCATCTAAGAGATTATTAAGGAAAAAACCTGGGAGGTGTGCCTCTTCTAAGTTTCAGCCTCAGAGTTTAAGTAAATTCCATATTCATTTGAAATCTACCTTTCTAAAGCATTTAGGAAAGATATAGTCAATGGTGTGATCGTTGATACTAGCATTTTAATTACCTGAAAAAAATGAGATACTTGTACAGTGTATTTAAGGTCCAATTCTTGAGTATCTTTTAAGCAATAAAAAGAGAAACACACCTTCCCATTGAAATAAACCCAAGACATAAGAGCACGCCATCTAATGAAAATCTTTCTAACTGACCTTTTATTTAGTGCATCCTCTTTGAAATGAGAAGTCCAAAGCCAGTCCAGCTTGACCTAGGTGAATACGCTGAGGTATTGCGCGATCTCAACTGTTCATGTAGTGGTTCATCGGAAAGGCAATGGACTTGCAAGGAGATTGACAACAAATGGGAAAATGGTGAGGAAAATGGCCTTCCTTATCTGCTACAGTACCCTTGATTGCCAAGTGTAATTTTATGGTTCATTATAAGAAGGGAAAGAGTTTGACCATTAGCTTAAGTCCTCCTACGTTGTACTGACACAAAGAAGTTGCTGGAAGCACACTTTGTTTTTGATGAAGCACTGTAATTGTGTGGTTTTAAACATCATCGACTGTCATCGGTTTTACTCCTGTTAGAGTCTTATGCGGGTACTTGTTTAAAAGTCATCAAATGCCATGGCATGTTGAAAAGCCAAAAGTTAAAATTACACAGGAATGACACGATCTATTTTCTGAGTTATTGTTTTACATAGCATAAGATTTGACTGACTAATTGAGTTACACAGTCTTGATGTTATAGATGTCACGATAGATCAGATGGGGTCAGAAAACATACCTTTAATTGCCCTTTCACAGGGGCAGAACTTCTGTAAGGCTGTCTGGGGAATGCCCCATTTCTATTTTTTCCTTTATGCTAACGGTGCTAAATGATAGTTCCCCAAAGGGCACACTTCTCTTCAAAATACTTTAATTTCTTCCCATCATCTAGAACTCTGCTGTTTAAAACTGCTATCTACTTGTGGATATTTAAGTATAAATAAATTAATACTAAATAAAATTTTCAATTCAGTTTCTCAATGACAGTATCAACATTTCAGTCTTCAATGACTATGGGGCTCATGTAGCTAGTTTGTTAGACAAGGACAGTGCAAAGCTACACTGTTTCTATCAGCTCACAACATTCTATTTAGGGACTATGATGAAGCATGGGGCTCTCCAACCTTGCAGACATGAGCCAGAAATGAATATTGCCTACCTGCGAAACGTAGATGATCCAAACTGAGATAAAATACAATGCAAAATATTCACCAAATTTGGAAGGCATCCTGAAAAAGAACACTGCAAAATGTCTCATTAAAATGCTTACGTGTCAGTTGCATGGTGAACTAATATTTTGTTATTATTTTAAAATTAGTAAAGTTAATTTGATCTATTATTTCTTCAAATGCAGCAGGTAGATATTTAAATTTACATACGTGGCTTTTCACTGTAGTTTCTTTGAACAATGCTGGTAAACAGTAATAAAAATCTATCTCATAGAGTCCACAAGGGATGCACTTGGAGTTTACAAAAAGTTAGGATGTTAACTGTCTCAGCGAGTCTTTGCAGCAAAATAACATGGTTAGGGGCCAGCAGGAAGGGCCAATATCTCACGAGAGAAGTCGTAGTTTTAGTAGGAATCCGGAGAAGAGTGCAAATGAAATAAAGTGTGAATGATGCGGAGTCACGGTGGGCGCATGAGGGTGGTCTGTAAAGGGTTTAAACACAGGCTTGGCGAGAGAAGGGGACGTTGCAGAAAAAGGGAGACTATGTAGAGAACTGCACAATGTATATGAAACCCCTCGAGTGAAATTCTGCAGCTAGGTCAGAAAGTGGGACTGCTTTAGTGTGTGTGTGTGTGTGTGTGTGTGTGTGTGTGTGTTAAGGTGACTTAAGTCTAGTTGAAAAAGGGACACTTCAATCTTTTTTCTTCAAGGAAAAGACATCAAATCCTTTCATTATCAAAGGTCATTTTTTGTAAGTTCATCATAAAATGAAGCTCTTACTTCTTTGCCCAACGCTAAAGATTACATGTGTTACAAATGTAGCAATATCAGCTTGCTTCGTTTCAGCAATATCTCTTATTATTCTTCCTGACACATAATTGATTATGTAAAAGAAAAAAAATGGCTCTCAAACCATGCCTTGTGTTTGTCCCTACTGTGTTTCGCTCATAAGAATTCTTCAACCTGAAATGCTTTTCTGACTCCTTGCGTTGGAATCCTTTACATAGCAGAATTTCTTCTACAGACTACCTATGTTTTCTTGCCTATAGTTAATCAGGGATCAAACAAATATTCCAGATAACTAGATTTTGACCTTCAGAGCAATAGAAGGGCACATTTAGCACTTCATGCCATGGCCGTTTGGATGAATCTATGACTTCCATTCTGCTACACACAGAGCTGATCCTCGGGAAGAGGGTGCGCTCTCTATTTTCTCGGTCTTTCTTAAGCCCTGTTCTTTTTATGCACTAAGCTTTTAAAAATGTGTAATGAGTGAATGATTTTATTTTCACCTTGTAAGTTTCCAAAATGTCTGATTGATTATTCTAAAAAGACAAAATATAATTATATTATTAATGAATGAAATTATTTCATATAGGTTAGATGTAGGTAAATGCCAGGACATCCACGTTCTTTTTTCTTTGCAGACACTGGTAATTCATGGGTTATACACAGAATGAAGAAATGATGTCATCAAACCCTATCTTGCCTTTACTTGAATGTATCTAATTAGTTTGGTGTGTCATAGCTGGCTTTGTTTTGGCTAAGTAGAATGCACACACACATGCACATACACACACACACGTGCACACACACTGTAAATCTGAAAATGAGAGAGAGAGAGAGAGAGAGAGAGAGAGAGAGAGAGAGAGAGAGAGGAGGGCCAAGACTGAGCATTGTTTCCCAAACTTTCTGAATCTTAATCATCATAAAAGACTGCCAGAACTGATCTTTGAGGATTATGTCTCAGGGATTTTAGAGAGGTCTAGAAATACTTTTTTTGTGTTTTGTTTTTATTGAATATTCTGATGATTAGGGGAAAGTTTAAAAGATTCTCTAATTCTAAATTCGGTTCACATTTTGAAGTGTGTAAGAATTGCCAGGTACCTGTTATTTCTAGCAGAACCTCAGGCATTTTGTAGAGCTAAATTGATGTGGTAGGGTTTGGGGGCATTGGGAGGCTATAGGAGAGCAACAAACAGAGAAGGGAAGGAATTGTAATGTTAATGAAATATGTATACAATACCCAAGGTCCTCATATCATTTTGTATTACACACACACACACACACACACACGTGCGCACGCGCGCGGCGCGCACACACAAGGAAAATAAAGAATCAGGAGGAATTTTGACAAATTTAAATTGTGGCATCTCATCTCTAATGATTCTAATCCAGTATATTTAAAGTGGGTTCCAGAGATCTGATACTTTAGTGAACAGTTCCAGGTAATTCTAGTAGAGGTTCACAGCCCACGGTTTGGAAAATGGAGCACTCTGATGTGTATTTGGGAATGCTAGGGATTATGTAGTTCATGGCAATCCTTTCCACTAGTAGAGTAGAGTAGATGTTCAATAAAGAAAGCCATTTTGAATAAACTCCCTGCAACGTGATCTCTTATTGTACTTAGATAAAAAGCAGTTGTGTAGAAATGTTAACATGATTCATTTACCAATGAAATAACACTGAGTAATCTGTTTCTGCTGTATCTCAGTTTCTTTGGGGCTTTGATACTTCCAAATGATTCAGTCATGCAACAAATGCTTTTTGATGCCTCCTAACAGTCATGCACCATGTGAAAAAGCAGCAAGTAGATACGATTCTTCACTTCTAGGAAGTCATATCAGAGGTGGGTTTTCTAATCTTCTAATGGTCCAGCCAAAAAGATATTGGCTTAACACCATACAAATCATGTGCCCTGGATGAAAACAATAATACATCTTCTCCTTCATACAAGCTTCAGCAGCCAAGAGGCTGAGCAGCTATTGAAGCTGTGAGATCTGGTTTCAACTTGGTGTTGATTGTCACCAGGGAACTAGTATGGCTGTTAGCTGGGTCCTGGCTCCCCTCCATGTGGCCTTCCCAGTAGCTTCTCGGGGGAGGTTTTTGGGTGCTTGGATGTCATACATGAGGGCTGGCTTTCCTCAGAGACATTTTTGAGAACACTGTGTAAATTGCAATGCTTCTCTGAGTTGGACCTCTGAAACCACGAAATGTCACCCCCATTGTTCTTTGGTCAATCAAGTCACTAGAAATGTCCCAACAAAGAGAGAGAGAGTGATGCTATCCTCTGACTCCCAATGGAGGAAGTGGCACATGTGGGACCATCTTAAATTCTCACAGAGACAGAAACTTAACAAATAACTTAATACACTTGCATTAAGTACTCCTAAGAAAAGTATGTGATACTATAAAAACAAAAGCAGAAGGAGGTAATTAGAAAAGGACCCTTTCAGGAGGCCATGTTAAGGATGAGCCAGGACCCAAGTCAAAGCGCTACAATAAAATGTAAGCAGATAGTAATTAGGGAAGCACATAGAATAATTAGGGAAAAACGATAAAAATCCAAAGAGCTAGTCTTAATTACTTGTTTCCTTTGTGCCAGACACTGTTTATAGAATTTATATGAATTAATTCACTGAAGCTGAAAAAAAACTGGGTGATAGTATTCCCACTTAATGCAAACCGGGAAATAGAGTTTTCCAAGATTACACACCTGAGTGGAAGAACTGAGATATTAGGATCCTGTTTTACTCAAGAAATTTTTGAGTATGGACATTCTTGTACCAGTGACTGTCACAGTCAGGGGCCCAAGGTAGCTCAGAAATTTCCTACAGGGAAGGAGACACCTGGGGAAAAGCTATACACAAAGTCAGACTGAACTAATACCAAAGACACACTTTACCTCCTGCCCCCCGGCTCTGGTAGAGGGTTGTAATTTCTTTCACAGCGGAGTTTTTAAAGTAGATTGAAAAATAACAGCTGGACTCCCATTTTTAAGTCAGAAAGGGGAGCCCTTCCTTTAGATTCGGCTCCATTTTCTCAATCACACATACTTTTCTAAAGCCCAGAAATAACCAAACAGCTTCTGTCTCTGAGTACAACATACATGGATTTTCTTACTCAAAATCACACGGGATTTGCTAAATAAATAATATTCCTTTAAATAAACCTTGAAAAGTCTGTGTCAGTTGTGTAGGTTATCACGGATCTGGTGACAATGTGGTAAATGTATTACCCAAGCGCTGTGGGTCTTTGATCTACAGATGTAATACTTCTTCTAGACCATTGTGATATACTATCAAGTCTGTGTTGCTCTGATGATGTATTACTTGATAAAATAGGATTTGCTGTCAAAAACTCATTCCAGGGGACTCAGAGTTGGGCTGGCAAAAAATTCATTTTAGGCCTTAAAAAATACATTTTTCATTTGGATGGAGGAAAAGATGACATGGCTGGAACCCAAAAAGTTGAGGGCTCCGTGGACCCTGGTGAAACTTATGTCTTCCTGGGCAAACAGTTCATGGGAAAAGCAAGGCGTAGACCGAAGAACACAGAGCCCTTCCGGTTTCAGTATTTTGGGGAACCAATCACATCAAATTGTCGAATGGATGTCTTTTTATAAGTTTACACTGCTATCTCCTTAAGAACCATAAGGCATAAAAACTTTTTGGGTTGTTATTTCATAAATTTTTCTAATAAACATCTGGAATAAGAATTTTGTATATAGCCTAAAAAAGTCTCATCATTTTGCATAGGTCTATTTATGGATGCTCTAGCAACTGTTATTTTACAGCGGGTGGTAATGTATTCTAAAATGATCTTTTAAAATCTGTTCTTAAATATGTGTGCATCATGTGAAATATTTATTTTAAAAAAACAGTCTTGTAATGTTTTCCTTGCTTTCAGATGTGCTGACTAATCTTGAAGCTGGTTTTACATTTGTCTCTAAATCCAGATTGTTAGATCTGCCTATTTTTAACTTCGCTTGAGACTAATATTTCCCAATAATGTGATAGTTGGCATTAGATTATTCAGAGAAAGTAAGTCTCTAAGAATAAAACAAGACAAAAATTTGAGTGCGCCTAAGGGAAGACCCACTTCTTTTATGTCAAGTCAACAAGTCCTTAGGAAGTTTTGTAGTTTTAAGCTAGGCTCTGGTTTTAGGGACAAAGGTCATCCCCCTGCCACTGAAGAAAGTCCGAGAGTCGTTCCCTAAAAGATTGTTAGCTAAAATAGTCAAATAAATACTGGTTGCAAATCCAGTATGTTTGTTTTGTTCTCTTTTTCTAGGAAATACAATGGAGGTGGATGTAAAGCATGTAGATTTTTTGTTTTCCATGTTTAGAGGGTGATGTAAACTGTGTTTAAATTTTATCTGCAACAGTTGCCCTAATCACTGTAATTAAGTTTGGATCTTGATGCCCTCTGCTGCATTGGGTATACAGATGAATTGCAGTGGGTTATGGTAGAGTGAGAGGATTGACCCAAGTAATTATCTGATGATGAATGTAAGGAAGAGACACATAAACTCAATAATATTTTTAAATGAATTCATGTATTGACATTAATTTAGGCCTTAAAATCACTCTTCATGAATAAGAACATAAACAGTAATTTTATTGTCAAACAAAAATTGTGATTTCTTACAGAGTCCCTCAACACATATTTGCTGAAGGAAAATATACTCTGAGCAAAGAAGGCTTTTAAATCTATCAACTGGTAGATTTTCATTTTTACTTTTATTCAAACATAACTTTATTTTAAAATGCTAGCTTTTAATTTTTAAAGGGAAGGCAAATATAACATAATACTGTATCAGTCTTTTAAAAAATAAATCCCCTCATTTTATTAATATTTTATACAATATATAATGTTTACATTGATCTGGAGTATTGTATCTCAGTCTTTTTAATTAATATGATACATGTCTTAATTGTTTAGTATTTGGTTTTGTGGGGTTAGAATTAGCAACTTTTTATTGGTGATATTTTGGGTTATACATTAAAACTGATTTAAATAATAGTAAAGATGAAGTTTAAAATAATAATGAGTTATTATTTTAAACAAAAAAGTGAATTTTATTTAAATGCCCAAAGCCAACCCATGATTAAGATTAAAAAAAAATAATGAGGGTTGGAGGAATAACTCAGCACTTAAAATGCTTGCCTAGCAAGCTTAATCTCCTGTGTTTGATTTCCCAGCATCACATGAATGTGGGAGTGTCGGTTGCATGACTGTGATCCCAGCCTTAGAGAGGCTGAGGCAGGAGGATTGCCATGAGTTCAAGCCCAGCTTAGGCTCCATTATGAGTTCAGGACCAGCCTGGGCTACAGAGCAAGACGTTGTCTCAAAATAGAAGCAGTATCCGTATACATATATGCATATATATAATAAACATTTATATACAAATTTATATTAAATAATTGCATGTATATTTTTTATTATAGTAAGAATACGATAATGCAAGGGATCAAAATATTATAAATAGATTAAAAAGTAATGAATGTATAGGTAAATATTTTTAACCCTTGGAAAGTCAGTAAGAGTTTAGGAGTATTTTTAACTGATTGCAGTCCAAGTATCTGAAGGCAGAATAGTGAGGGAGGAGGCTGGCTGGGAGGACAGAGGAGATCTGGGGTCCTCAGTCAGAAATCCAATCTTGGGTGAAAGAAAGGAATATCTGAGTCAGATAGTCTCACACTCGGTAGGTCACATGTGAGTGGAATTTTCAACAAATTAATGCAGGGAATATATTTAGCATCTCCGGCCTATAGGCAGGCCTGCCTGCTGCCTAATGGAACAGTGTATTCACAGCTTGAGTGCTTCAGTTTGACTAAGGTAAACAGCTGAGCAAGAATCCGTGTCTGAACTGAAAGAATGACTGAGGCCACCTCACTCACCTGGTGGAAGGTCAGAGCATCAGGATGCGTTATTAAGGGAGGACAATAAGGACATTGCACTAACAGAGTACACTTCAAGCATCTGCGCCTTGGGTTTACCTTAAGGAAAGTCACAATTACCTTGCAAGAGAAGAGTGAAACCCTGCTCACTTGTCTAAGGGTCATGGCCTTCTCTTCAGAGCTAAAGACAGGTTAGTAAGAAATAAGCACAATAGTGTTATTTAATTAAAGTTTTACTCATAGGGGAAACTTTGGAACGAAGACTTGTATGGTCAGGGTGAACTATTAATTTTCACATGACTTATGTAGAACCGTGGTTGGAGGAAGAGGGTCTGAGCTGACGATAACAGGCTGTGGGTGAAATCCAGCACTGTCTCCTTGGCCTTTGATGTCGCTTCTCCCTGAGTATTGGTCAGGACCTCGTCTACAACGAGGGTCTGATGATCTTCAATCAAATAAGATAGTTCACAGAATTGTATTTACAACCAGTTCCATGATAGAAAGATGGAAGAAGAATAAAATAATGGTTTTAGGCTTTATGGACAACTTTGGAAAAAAGGGGTTCTGGTTTATTTGACACCTTGAGGAGGGCTAATTACAGATTCTGTGTCTTGTGTGTGGCTGGTGGAGTGTGATGAGAGAAGCTGGCATAGAAGAAAGACTGCTGAACACTATGCCTTCAAGGATACTTCTGGAGGCCTTCATTCAAAAATATTTGTTTCCTAAGCCTCAACTTTTTAAGGGAGAATATTTTAGACTGACTTCCTTTTTATTAAACGTCTCCAGGGTTTATGGAGCAAGGCAAGCCTTCTACTAAGACTATTAAGAATGACTTCAGAAACTATGCCATAAACGTATGATTTTGAAGATACTATCATTTACAATAAGTCCAACTCAATACTTAAGTATTTTTAAGATGTGAGTCAGTAATTAGAAAAAATAATATCTATAGAGCTCACCAATGTAGCAAAACTGGGCAAGAGGTTAGAACACTGAGATTTGCAAACCTGGCTCATACCTGTGTTCTTCCAATCTTTTCCATCTTTTCCATCCTGGCTACTTGTATCATTCTGACTTGCCTTATTGACTCAGTACTCACTCTTCTGTGACCCTGACGTAATTTGCAGGGATCCATGCAGAGTTAAAATGCAGGGATTGGTGCTGCAGACTTTACTATTTAAAGATGGTGATGATAGAGATTTAACCAAAAAGGTAGAGTGGGGTTGAGCAGAGAGCCTACTTCAAATTGTGAGAGTCTGCATATTATGACCTTCTGTGCAATCTCTCTCTCTGTGTGTGTGTCTCTCTCTCTTTCTCTCCTCTCTCTCTCTCTCTCCCTCTGTCTACTTTTATTGAGTTTGGGACTGGGCGTGTAATCATTCACTGAGCAACATCCCAGGGAAGTTTCTGGAATCTCCTCCTTTCTGTGGCCAAAATAATTTCTCAGATCCTCGCCTAGGTGCACCTGTAACTCCACGGAGGCCACCTGCTTGTTAAGAGAAATTTAGCGGCCCACCTATCAAACAGGAGTTGACGCAGCTGAGAAGGTGGGTGGGGGAGAAGGGCGTGGCTTTTCTTCCAGGTGTGGCTTATTTATAGCTGCAGAATCTAAGAAGACACGTTCTCCGTACCTCGTGCCTCCTACCTCTCTCTTGTTTTGTTGTTTTCTTCATTTTGTCTTTGCGCCTCCGCTTGGAGACGTCCTTCGAGGTACAGCTTGTGAAGTCCAGGTTTGTGCTCCCTGGCTACTTTGTTCGTACTTTTCCAGAAGGGATATTCAGATTTAGGCCTCAAGTTGCTGGCTTGTGGGACTTTCCTACGTCCGAGAAGCGGAGAGGAAGGACTGGTGATTGTTTACTGCTTGTTCTATCTGTTCTAAGATCCTGGCATGAAGTTTGCGACTGACATTTTTGGTGAGTGATGATTTATCAATTAAAATATATAAAGGTAATTAAAGTTGTCTCAAAAAACACATGAAATTATTTAAAGCATCTTTATTATTTTTGACTTGCACTTCATAGTTTTCCTGTGGGTTTTTTGGGGCATTTATCCGTCATCCTGATAATTTGGGCTTTGGTGGTAATTTTTACATAAATGATTGCTTTTAAAAATGTTTTCTGTATTCCTTAAAGTTCAATTTTAAAATGCATTTTATAATGACAGTTTTACATACCATGCTAATAATTTTATTGCAGTATTTCTAATTTACATTTATCATAGATCCTAAGTTATATTTTAAAAAGTCTTCAATATTATGAAATATATAAACCATGATTCTGATTTTGGTTGGTGATGTAATATTTGCTGTAATAAGGAGGATGGGTTACATTTCATAGGGTAAATGGTTAAATATAATTCACAGTGAATTTCAGAAGTATAATATTTTTTCACTTTCTTTAATTTAGTTCAAGAGTTTTTGGGACTGATGGAGATATCTATAATTGCTTTCAAAATGTTCCTTGCCATCACTGTAAATTTTGTATACTCTGTATTCAAGTACTAGTTTGGCAAAAATACTAATTAGTGGTTCAATGGGTCTGTTTGCTTGTGGATAGAAAAGTCTTAGATTGCATGTGATTATATTACTCCATTCAAGTAGAAAATTCAATGAATTTTTAACTATCTTGAAGGATGTTATATTAAGAAATTTTGAATAATATAATATGATAGCTTAATTTATGAATCATAAGCAAATAAAGAAGAGGTCGAGTTAGTTAGGCTTGAGAAAACATGATTCTGCCCATGTAAGATCTTGTGGAAAGACTTTGGGTGATTTGCCAAGGGGATAAAACTTTTGGGAAAAATGTATAAAAATTACTAAGATTCATAGTGAATATTTTCTGTGTTTTCCCTTGGGAGCCAAGGTATTTGAACTGGTTTTTTTTTTTTACTTTATTTATTTATTAAATTTCCATATTGCATTCCCTTCCCCTCCCCGCTTTTCCCTTTTCACAAAGTCCTTTTTAGCTTCTTTCATATCTTTTACATTTTTGTGGTTTGATTTTCTCTTTTTAGAGAAACCATATTATATTTATTTTTCTGGGTCTGATTCATTTCACTGAGCATAATGGTCTCAATGCGTACTCATTTGCCCCAAAATGACTCAATTTTGTGATTCTTTATGGCAGAGTAATATTCCATTTTGTATATACACCATATCTTTATTGACTCATCTGTAGTCAGACATACTGCCTTTTTCCAATATTTGCCTATTATAAATTATTTTTTGTGTGTCACTGTATCCTTACTGAGATTCTTTAACATGGTTACAACTGCCAGTCCACATTGAAGTGAGGTATATAATGATGAGGTTTTAAAGCTAGAATATGTAAGAAAAAGAGGGAAGTTAAATTTTAAATTCCTTAGCTGAGCACTGAAGATAAATGTGTGTACATGAATACAGCATTGAAGTTATCATTGTCTTAGTCTGTATTCTTAGGCTAAACTTATATCAAAGACCAGATAAATGAATTCCTACATTAAATGAACTTAAATCTGTATCACTAAAGTACATAAAGCAAAGGGTTGAATGGCTCACTTAGTTATTTAAGATTTTTTTGAGCGTTTTCCCAAAGAGGAGCAGGAAGAAATAATTTAGATCATTATTACAGACTGAGTTACAGAGTGTGAGATTGCAAAGTAAAATTTAAGAGTCACAGGTTAAACTAATAAGCAACTAAGTTCATAGCCCATGGACTTAGGCTGCGTGACTTTAATCTTTACCACTCAGGAACACCTGAAGGCTAAAGATAACAAGAACCACTTGTTTACCAACTGACGCTACTTAAAACCGAAAACATCTCAAAACCACTGCTTTCTGCAGCTCCACCCCCAGCTAAATAGCTATACACATCAAAAAAGTTTCACAGATTAAGATTTTATACAATTTCCCATATTGTATATAATTATTATATTTTGAAAACGAATATATTAATGAAAATAATTATGGAGGGAGGTTTCACAAATTTTATGAGAAAATATTGTTTTGGTGGGATACCACTTTTTTTTGTTACATTTTCTCTTCAGATCTTTCCTCCATGTTAGTTCATGTTGCTTGTCTCATTGCTAAGATTTTCTTCAGTGTTTTCAGCAATGCTGGGCTAGTGCTAGCAAATTTCTGTAGGGAATCTTGGCAACAAAAAAAAATTTGCTTCTTCAATTCTCAGGGATAATTTTGCTAGATACAACAACTTTGGTTGATACTTGCTGTTGTATAAACTTTGAGAGATTTTGCTCCAAGGTCTCCTAACATTTAAAGTTTGCACTGACACATCTGTAGTAATTTGAATGGGTTTGCCTTGTTGAAGTACTGACATTTTCCTCTGGCTGCTTTTAACGTTCCCTCTTCATGTTCTATTTCTGAGGTTTTAATTATGATATGTTGTGGTGATTCTTGTTGTTGGTTTAGGTTATTTGGTATTCCATAATCTACTTGTACCTAAAAATTTCATTTCCCAGATTTGGGAAATTTTCTTGAGTGATTTAAGTAAATAAAATCTATACCAAGGAAAAAAGAATCTTTAATTTTCTTGTAAAGTCTGTGTCTGCTTTTAGGTTCAGGGTAGTGTTAGCCTAAGAATAATTTTAGAGGTTTCTTTTGCAGAAGTTTTGAATATTTAATATTAACTATTTATTGTAATTCAATAGCACAGGTACCTGAACTTAATTTTCTTAATAATTTATAATAGTTTTTAAAGTACTAAATATTTTAAAATATTTCATTTGTGTATCAGTTTTGTATTTATTTTAGTTTGTGTCTTCTTCATACAACTTAAGTTGTGGCATATAGTAGTTCATAATTTTACTGTATTGATATCTCCTCTCTCATTATTTCATTAATTGATTTTTAAAAATATTTCGGTTAGTCTGAATGATTTCTCAGTTTGCTGATTTTTAAAAAAAGACATAGATTCGCCTTCAGTTCCTTTTGTAGTATTCCCTGTTTCATTGGTTTTTTAAATGATTTTTCTGGCATTTACTTTGTATTTAGTTTCCTCAGTGACTGGAGTCAACCACTAAATTATAGAATTGGCTTTTAATTTTTAAAAAATGTTTTCAAATCCATGAATATCTTTAGAAATGGCTTCATTTGAATCACACATATACTGTTATGTTTATATTTATATCAGTATTTCAAAGGTGTTGCTGTATGGCTCTACCATAGTTACATATACCATAATAATTTATATTATCTGTACATAGAAGTCTCAGTTATATCACAGCTTAAAATTTGGAAACGGTTTGATTCATTTAGAAAATAAATGCCAATATTGTTTGCACATCCAAAATCTCTTCAGTCTTCCATTATTCATTTGGAGTTTGGGTCTTCTTTTAAAATACTTTTATTGACCAGTGAAATATTAAATATGTTACTACAGAGCCTAATTTCTGTAGGTTAATGATGCAGAAATGACTAGGGAACTTGAGCTGATGTTTCTTTCTCTTTTCTTCCTTTCATCGTTCTTTCCTTCCTCCTAACCACTTAAACCATATTCCAATTACTTTATGAAGTGTATAGTTTCAAATAAAAAACCCAGAAAATCAAGTAACAAAAAATGGACTACGAAAAATCTCGAAACCTTAGCTTTCCCCATATTTGCTGTATTACTTAAAGATATAAAACTATGACAGATGTGAAAAACTATGTGTGTATATGCTTTTTTCACCTGAAGATGACAAAAATAAATGAAATTTTTGTCATTTTATGTATGTTTTAGCAAATACACAAATAACATACCTTTTATTTAGCATATGCATAAATAGCATACCTTTATATATACATACATATCGTTTTATTTTAATCTTATACAGTATGATCATCCTGTATGCATATTTTTATAACTTGCCCCCTTTTTCTTTTTATTATATTTTTATATTTGTTCAGTTGACAAATATAAGCCCAACTCATACCTTTATTACTGTTATGTTGTATTTCTTTCTCCCATGATGTTATAGTTTATCCTGCACTGCATTTTCCATTTTCAAAGACAGTGATTTATATTTTTGCTTTTCTTTTATATGTTTATATAAATTTCTCTTTGGCTAGTATTTCTTTATTTTTAATTTTTACCATTGCGCACATAAATAAATAAAATTTGTTGTTC
Organism: Ctenodactylus gundi; assembly: GCA_004027205.1. Taxonomy (NCBI): domain Eukaryota; kingdom Metazoa; phylum Chordata; class Mammalia; order Rodentia; family Ctenodactylidae; genus Ctenodactylus; species Ctenodactylus gundi. The sequence goes on from PVKB01001964.1 coordinate 152,833, forward strand.
TTCCGGGATGTAAGAATACCTAGCTCACTGTATTCAGGTTTAACTTTGGGATTTTAGCTGACTTGGTTACTCTCTAGGGACAAGGAATACTGGAGATCAAGACCTCAGGAGCATCCACGGTCTGTTCATATAAGACATAAATTCAGACATCGTAGGGCATTACCAATTAATAGAATTACTAGTTTAATGGGTATTTCTATTTATTTACATATTTAGTTAGTGAGTTAATTATTTTGAGGCAAGGTCTCACTCTGCATTCCAGGCTGTTCCTGAACTCTCTATATAATCCCAGGTTGGCCTAAAATGTATGTCAATCTTGATGTTTCAGCCTCCTGAGTGAGTGCTGGTTTAATGGGTATTTGTATCTTCAACGGATATGATCAGATTTTTATTAAAAAAAGTACATCAAAAAAGGACGGAATTCATTTAAAAATTATGTGTTCATTAAAATAGTATTTGTCCTTTATTTGTTAGGCAAATGGTGAGTCTATCTATAATGATCAAAATTGTTTCTTCCTGTTAATCTTCCTGATTAGATTTTTATTTACATTCTTAACACTTTGCTGACATCACTCATGTTTATTTGATCTGCCCATTGTTTCATAACAGAATATCCAACTGAATTTGTGTGTTTATTACTCTCTCAATTCTGTTATTTTTTCTAAATGTCTATCATATTTTTACATTCATAATGGTGCATGATTGTTGTATACTTGGTGGCTTTTCTCTTTCTTATCTCCTGTCCTAATTCTCGCTCTGTTTCGTGTAACTATTGTTATGACTCTTGTTTTCTGACTGAAAGAGCAGAGCTCAACTTTTATTTTATTGTTAAACCTTTTGTTGATAAAATTTTTATCTTTGAAAATATGAGTTTAAATGATTGCTCTGGAGATATTTATAAATTCAGACCCTCTTTTATTTCATATAGCCTATTCCCATTGACTCCTCTTTGCCTTTTATAATTTCATTTCTTCCTTTGTTGACTGTAATATTTCATATTCTTTATATATAGAATTTTTTGATTGTAGCCAACAGATTTGGTTTGTAGTTATGCTTAAATATATCACAGACATGATTAATTATAAATTGTCCCCGTCATATTTAAAATTATTTGGTATTTATATTCTCCTTCTAAATGTGACTAGAATTTAAAAATTTGTATGCAACTCTTCAACCAAATGATCTTTGTAAACATTTCTTATTCATCTTGATGATACCTTAGTACCCCCGATGTAGTGAGATCTGTTTCTGTACCATACATATATCTGTGCTTTATATATATTTTAAAAATACATGCTTTATCATCGTAAGGAAATAAAATCATACTTTTCTCCTTCTTGGAAGTAATTTCATCCCTGTGGAGAGTATATGTACTTTAATCTCTGAAATTGGATGTTTTATCCTTTTAAATTTTTATTATTACCTAGACCTTTAAATTTATTTTATTTTCATACATATCAAATTTATTATATTGTTGCTTTTTACAGCTGGAAATTTTATTACTGGAAGTGGTATATAATGTTATGTGCTTTGTTACAAAGCAACCCAGAAATATGTGTTAAAACATGAATGCAGATATTCCTTGACACACTAATTCAGCTTCTGGGAATTGATTTTGTGCATGAAGGCCTGAGTGTAAGTGTTTTTTGCTATATCAATTATAGTGAAAAACACAATAATAACAAAACCTTTATGCATCCTTACATGTTAAAGGATGCCACAAGAAGTCCAGCTCCCTGAATAAGTCCACACGTTTTCGTGTTGGAACGTTATGAAGCTAGTTGAATTAACTTGGTAATTTTCAACTAGTGTGAATAACCCTGAACACTTTTGGAAATGCTCAGGAATATTACGAGTTCCACATTGAGAGAGGAACTGTGAACATATGACTGACATCTGGGGAGAGAGAAACCCGAGATGATACAAAATATTCAAAATTCACAGGATAATCTTTTCTTTCTTGAATGGGAACAAATGATCTAGCCCAAAATATCAATATTGCTAGAATCAAGAAACTCTAAATTAGAATAATTTTCTAGAAATATATAAAAAGAGAAATACATGAAAGAAATCTGTACAGTATAACTCAGATCAGGGAGACGTGGGACGTTGTGTCCTCCTGCTAAGTTTATTTCTTCATTAAAATGTGGATCATCCTGCTAATTAAATGAAGAAATGGACAAAAAAATGCTGCTTGATATAATGCTCCCCATCGAAAAAATGTTAGCTCTTATTATGACTTATTATCTTAGGTCCTCTATGTTTCAATTATGGATATGTATTTTAAAATACATTATGCACCATTTGAGTGCAGGGAAAGTGTGAAGAATCTTGCTACCTCCATTGATGGCACTGGTTAGTAGAGGATGATCTTTTACATACCCTGTATTATTGAAATTTTAGGTAAGATGGCTCTTTGTTACGGGAACAAGACTGTGTTGCGGGAGTTTGATAGTATTCACAGCTTTTCACTACTAGAAATCAGTACGTTTCCCATCCTCGATGTTGTAAAATTTGATATAGCTTCAGAGGTTGGTAAATGTGTCCAGGAGTGGGAGGTAAACTACCTTGGTTGAGAACCACAAATAATTTGACAAATAGCTAGTAAATTTTAAGATATTTATTAAAGAATCAATTCTTGGGAAACTTTATTGAAGATCTACCATCACAAGATTCTCTAGTAGTTTAAACACTTTACAACTGAATCAACAGATCTCTTGAAAGATGATTGAAACTTCCAGTGAGTATTGCTTCAGAGCTGATTATCAGGGCTCAGTACTATTATTGTTAAAATTTATTTTCTTTACAAATGAGAATATGCACATGATATTAACATTTGATTTTCAGATATGGAAGAAGTATTTTGAAACTAAAATGAAATTTCAGAGATAGATCTTGTTTAAAATCTCTATAATGCCTTCTCTGTTCTGTCTCAGATAATAGTATAACCAATAATGCAAATTTATGAAGATGATGGTCATGATTTGCTCTTTCAAGGCCAAAACCATTGGCCAATTTGAGAATAATTACAGTCATACATGAGATGGCTATGGATTCTTTATAACTACAATACATATGTTACCTAATTTTTTCAACGTTTTGTTTGGTTGTTTCGTGTTGGAAACCAAGGACCTTATTCTAATTTTGTCTTGTTTGGCCGTGTGTATCTACTAATCTCTGTGTGCAGTGAACACTGAAGTTAATTTCTGCTCTCAAAAAGTCAAAAAGAGATTTTGCTTCAAACTTAGGCTTTCAACCTGTGCTATTGTGGGTGTCAAGTATTAATAGTTCTGTCTTATTGACAGTAAATCAGCGGGTATATTAGTTCAAGAAAACATATGAAACTTGGTAAGTTATTTGTAAACTATTGGGTCAATAAGAGAAAGCCTGGGTTGTTTGCACACAATGTAGGTAAAGGCATTTTAATGAGGGAAATGATCTCTTATAACAACTATTTTCTCTTTGATTTCTCTACAGGATGGTATTTATTTTCTTTAAGAGTGAGGTAGCCTTTCTCTAAGACATCTCCTGAAAACCCTTCTCCCTCACTTCTAACAATTGGAAAGGCAAATGGAATTATGGTGATAGACTTAGCATACACCTCATCTCCATGCAACTCAACTTATTCAAACACAGATCATATGGCTGTGCAAACCATGGGAAGTGGATGGAGGAAATCTGGTCCTTCAATGGCCATCATTTGCAGTGTACAATACTTTGAGTTTTGTTCATCTTGCTTTTTCCTGTGTGGAACCCAGCTTCTCCCCATCCACATGACAACATTGAGCATCTGAGCACAGATGTGACCAAACCCCCTACCCGCAGATGTTTGATTCAGAACGGGGTGAGTTTATCCCAGCTTAGTCAGTCAAAATCCTTTCCCTGCAAATTGAGAATTAAGATAAGAGACTGTACTCTTCCCTTGCGTGCTTCCTTGAAGAAAAGAGATAATTTTTTTTTTTTTTTTGCCGCAGAAACCAGTGGTCATTTCTTATTTTTTTAAAAAATAAGTACCAGTAAAAGCTGTTATATGGGGGAAAAAAGAATACTTGCATGTACAAAGGAAATCAAATGAAAATATAAAATCATTTCCATTATTTTTAGCAAGCATCTCTGTCTCAAATCCCAGTGTGCTGAGACATCTCAGCATCCTTATGGTGAGTTTGTCTTCATGCTTAAAGTAAACTCAAGTGAATTTTCACTGATTGATCAAAAGAATCTGAAGGAAACAATATGTTGCCTAAATGATACACTTTTTCTCCACAAAAATAAATCTCCCACCCACAGTTACTTGTACATTGTGCATAGGCACCAGTTGAACACAAAGGCTGAAAAAAGCGATGTTTAGAGTTCAAATTACTAAGTTATCTCACTCTTACAATAGTGGAGTGAATGCCAGATACATTAAAACATAATAAAGCAGGTCTTTTTTGTATTATTGTGTTGTGGTTTAGTATGATTATTACAGGAGATACACGTAGGCAGAAACTGGTGATGATATTCAAGTAAATATTCGTACCAATATCCCAAATATTCATAAAATTTTTCCTTACCCTGCTTTCCTCATGACATTATTTTTGCTTCTGTCCTAAGATCAAATTTAGCTCTTAGATCAGCTGTATATAATTTCTGACTTCTCAGCAGTTTAGTGACCTAAAGAGTTGGAACAATCGGGAGAGAAGGATTAAGGTATCTTAATGTTTCTGAACCATGATAGAGAATCAGTAATATTTTGACCAGTGAGTAAATAAATCATTAGATAAGCAGGTTATGTTGATAAATACTACAAATGTTCTATTCTATACTTTCTGTCATCAGTGCTTTTTTTAAGGACCCCATAGGTATTTCCATAAAACATAAAAGTTTAGAATTTTAAATTTTTCATCATCTGTTCTGGGATCTTTTGGATCGTTGTTCCATGGCATGAGGGCCAGAGAGCCTGAACAGCTGCTTCATTTGTAACATTTTGGATGTTGTTAAAGCGTAGAATCGTAGGACTCCCTCCTATGAATCTAATACTAATCTGCAGTTTAGAAAAGGGAATTACCAATTATTAAAATGCACATTAATTTGTTTAGGAAGTGTTGGTTTACATGATGTTTTCTTGACGTTCTTTTAAAATTATGAGTGAGAATAAGCCTCATCTGGGTAAGATATCACACTGTATTTTTCACTTGAGCTGTAACATTTATTTCTTGCCACAGATATTTATAACTAATTTCACTGCTAAATCACAGGAATTGGTAATCAGATGAGATTGTCTCTAAACCTAAATATTGATGAAAGTAATATTATAAAGCATAATAAAGTTTTTTTTAAAGAAATGGTACACTCAACTATAGGGTGTCATATAGATAGTTTTATGTTATTGAATTTATTTGTGGGAAATGGATGGCTCTTAAGTGAAATACAGACGTCTGCGAAGCTATCTTAAGCGTTGGTCCTTCTGTTTGCTAATGTTTATATGTAACTCTGGCGTTGTTCGAGACACATCAGTGGGTTTAGTACATCTGAAGATTTAGTGTGTGGGCAATAGCGTCATATTTCTTGACACTCACAGGCACTAAACCTAGAGAAATAACCTACTGAATCTGCAGGTATGCATGAATATTTTTGAGTGTGCCATTATTTCAAATCTAGAAGCTGTCGTAAAAGCATTTCCTTTCAAGACTGAGGTTGTATACTGTGTGCTACCTGTTTGTAGCTTTTAGCAGCAAGTGATCTTTAACAGTCATCCAGTTTTAATCAATTAAATGGATACACAATTATCTACATTGTATTAAAATTAGTCATGTTCATAAAATTCTAGGTAAAATATTCTGCACCATGTAAGTTAGATTCTGATAGATAGAATTTTTCAATTCATGTTTCCACTGTACAAAATTAGTTTCCTAAGGCTTGATGAAGGAAAATTTCTTTTGATAAGTAAATCCTAGGAGAATATAACCACTGTTTTTTTTTAAAGAAACAAACTAGTAAGTTATTTTAACTAGAATAAATTCTTTTAACGTAAGTGCTCTGGACTCTTCTATTAAGAGTGGCATTCTGATTTTGGGTGGGGAAAAATTGAATTGCAAAGAAGCAGTCTCCTCTACCTCCATAGATCACAAGGACAATATGTATATATAGAATGGTCTTTGTTTGTGAAACCATCATTGAAAAGAAAGGCTCCTCATAGAAGCTTGTCATTTTTCTTATGTTTAAATCAGTATATCTGATTTTGTATATGCAGTGAGAGTAACAGGAAGCCTCTATTAGCCTGTGATCTTTTGCCAGCTAATTTGCTAAGCACTTCAATGTTACGACTGAATTGAACTTCCAAAAAATTCCGAAAGTTAGATAAAATGCATTAATTTCATTTTGCACAATAAAATTAAAGACTTAGGCTTGGGAGACCTTGTCTGAGATCACAGTGTCAAGAACAGTGGATTTTGAAATCATTGCTAGCTTTCAGGCATGTATGCCTGTGTGTGTGTGTTCATGTAAGCTCTCGATTCTATTGAATAGTGACCAAGTACCAGATAAAGAGACCTTCAGAAACAATACAGAAAAGCTTGTTTTGAAAGCATCGTTCCTGGACATAATAGCTCCCACTTGCCATCAGAAGGATAAATGGTGTCGTTTGAGCCTCTGTGCTCTGCAAGCACCAGGCACCTGTTTTTTGCCTCCTTTGTGAAGAAGGGTGCGTTTCATCACACTCAAGACCGGCCCTTTAGCACAAGCTACTGTGCTGTGACAGTGCAACGATTGCCATCTCCCCAAGGCTGGAAAATGGAAAGAAAGTGTGAGTCTCTTGAACACGTGCTTCAGAGTGCAGCCGCTGCCTCTACACCTACTCCCTTCTCTCTGCACAGCTTTGTTTTTCCACGGGGTGCGCCTGCGTTTTTCTCTCTGACTTGGTGATTTTTCTTGGAAAAATAATAACACCGGGGAGGACTGAAGACAGAGAGGCCTACCTGAGAGTGGCTGGTGGTGTCAGACGTTGACTTTTTTTTTTTTTTTTTTTTTTTTCATTATCACACAGCCAAACTTTAAAAGGAGCAAATGGAAGTCAGGGGAAGATGCTGCCTCCTCTGGGACCTCGAAAGTGACCAAGGTATTCTTACTTTTAAACTCACTTGGGTCCTGTTAAAACAGAGGAGTGGCTATTTTTATCTAATTGGGTTAGAGTCAGACTCCCCACAGAGTCATGGAGTGTGAGAATCTAGAAGATCATTTTGAGGAAGGTTCAATTGAATGAACATTAATGCTTGAGGCTTGAAGCAAGAGCTGTGTTTGTCTCAAAGGATTTAGAGGCTCTCGTATTGAAGATGCTCGCTTACTCTCCTCTCTGCCCATACTCTTTTTTTGTTAGCTAATAAAAGGACTACTGGGTTTTCCTCTGCTTTTGTTTTGGCATCGCAAGGTTACAGTTGTCACAAAGTTTTATATTTGTGGGCAGTTTCTAGAATTTTCTAGAGTTTAATGTGTATTTAGACTCAGGCATCGTTTAGCACCTCATGTTTTTAACTGGAAGATCTAGTGCACTTAAACCAAACCAATCACACTCTGCCTGTAAGTAGTATTTGTTAGTCGACTGACACTGATAGCTACTTCACATTATTTCACCCTTTTGTCCTCCTCCTCTGCTATCAACGACTATCTGTATTTTATTGAAAGGAAAAGAAAATAAAAAAGAAAGGGGAACACATAATCTGGTCCCAGTGCTAAGTGTTGCGGGCAAGAGCATCCAAGAAACCAATTGTGGATGTGGTTTTTTTTTTTTTTTTTTTTTTTTTTGGGGGTAAAATAATGGGCATGTAAGCAGACTCTCTGTAATTAACAGGTTCATTTTCTGAGTGATAATGAAGTGATGATCAGAACATTACCCCAATAATGAAGCCCACCTGTTAGAAACAGCAAGGCGATGCTCTGTGACATCCTCCAGCATCAGTGGCAAGCTTTGAGGTCACTCAGGTTTGGTATTACTGAGTGTGCTCTGCAAACTCAGTCACCAACCGTGGTGTGCTAGGGCCAGTTGGTGTGTCGTCTCACCCCAGTTCTGGGTTTAGGGGTGTCATCTCCTTGGCCTGCAGTGGACAGGCCATGGTGGAAGCATTTGAACCATGGGGCTTAGTACCAATCAGGGCTCCCACCCTCTCCTCTCCTCCAGGGGACAAACCATTAAGTATTTACTGTGCTATGACAGAGAAAAGATCACCTTCTGCCTGAGGCTGGAAAATGGAAAAAAAAGTGAGAGTCTCTTGAACACATCCTTCAGAGTGCAGCCACTCTGAAACAGGGTCTCGGTCTTGTGTCCAGACTGGTCGTGAACTCGCTGTGTAGCTCCAACAGGTCTCAAACTCATGGCAGTCTTCCTCCCGCAGCCTCCCAAGTGCTGCAATGACAAGTGTGCACCATCATGGCCAGGGATTATGTGGCGTTGGGGGATTAAGCCTGAGGCTCTGTAGGTCCTAGGCAAGCAGTATAATCCCTGAGCTCTGTCGCCAGCCCTGAAAATGGTGCATTTAATACAGACAAGCTGTTTTTGGAAATTATATCGTGCTATTTTTATAAAGAGTGTAGGAAAAATTTTCCATTAGAAAAATGAAGAATTTATTCAAGATATGGTACTAAAGTCAAGTTCCCACTGGATGGCTGGTTAAGTGTATGACCTTAGATCACTTACTCATATTTTAGAAACTTCATCTAAGTGTGGAGAGATTAGTAACTATCTTGGGATCATTGTTAAAATCCAATTAATATGTGGCATACAGTCTACATTCAAAACTAATAATAGTTATTAATATAATATATTTGTTATTTTTAGAATTATTGTTAGTTTAGATGTAATAAAGTGAGGACAAATAGGATTTATAAATGTCAAATAATTAGAATAAAAATGATATTTCCCCAGTGGTGGTCGTTCCAGCAATTCATTTAACCACACAAAACAAATCCAATGATTTGGATCTCCAATTAAAAGTCAGAATTCAGGTAGGATTAGCCTAATCACTTCTGTTACAAAGTAATAAGATTCATTTTTCAATCGTCTGGCTAACACTGTTTATTTTTAGGTCAATAAAAGATTTAAGGTAAGAGTAAATTTACATGGCCAAAGAAAAGCAATTCTCTCAACGTCAACTATTACAGAGGGGTTTGAAGGCCTTTTTTAATTCCTCAGCTAGAATGAATGATAAGTGGTTATGTCACCATTTTATTATATTATTTAAAAATACTTTCTAAAAAGCAGTCATGGAAATAGAACAGGGAAGGCTGTGGGAGAAAAAGTAAATCACATTACTGCCAGTTTTTAGGCTAATTTGATATCCAGAAAGAAGAGAGAAAAGGGGAGGAAGATAGGTACAGTGAGTGGGAATGAGGGAAGGCCCAAAAAAGAAATAAAGGGCAAAGGGGTACTCTTCAAGGTTTTATGCTCTTCTGTGTTTTCTGATATTTTCAACTTGAGTGATCTTACTAGTTTTTTTTTTTTTTTAACATCTTGTGGTTGAGATTGTAATTTAGGTAGATTTGGCTCTTAGGGAATGTAACTTCTGGAAATTTTTCACTAATTTAATATGAGGAATTTTATTTTATATTCTAAATGAAATCAAATGCAGCCCTAATATTAGTAAATATGTGTCTTTCCTACCTTTAAGGAACTGCAGGTTGTACACTTACACAGGACTGAGTTTGCTAAGGGGATGTGCAATGGCTAAGCTTGCCATAGAAACTCCTGGGATATAAAATTGTACTTGAGACTATACTTGAGTCCAGTGTATTATGTAAAGTTATTTTTCTCTTTATAATTCATATATTATTATGAGGGCAACCAGGCATAAATAATGAAAACTCTTGGCATACCAAAAGTCAAAAGGACTCAACTCGCTAAGGAAATTTAGCAAGACATTTTGTTTGAAAATACCGGACTGATACAAATAATTGGGTTGCTCTTTCAGACACCGTATGTGATGACACTTTTCACACTGAGCTTCTGTGGGTAGAATTATGAACGCTAAAATTCAACTTGTTGGTCTACATTTTAGCAGATGTCTGTTTTTTAAGCTATTCAGTTACCAACAATACCAGCTATACAATATGTACCTTGACTGGATATAAGCTTCCTTGGACATACAAAAAGTGGTTCATTTTTATCCCAAAGTTCCAAGACCTTGATTTTCTTAATAAATTAAAATTCCAGTCTTTAATGTCAGGCCTAGAAATTGAGTATTTTGTCTTAGTTCTGTGTTATCAAGTATTCTTCATTCTTCAAAAGAGTATTTTAATATCTCTTTTTGTCAACAGGGTAAAATACCTCGTATCTATATATTAAAGGGGAGATGTTTCTTTTGCCAAATAATTTCAGGGAGTCTAGTCTATGGTAGGTGGAATCTAAGAAACAGTATGGCGGATGAACATGGTGGAGAAAATTGCTCTACCCAATAGAGAGAAAGCAAGAGTCCGAAAGATGTACCCTCCGAGGGCAGGCCCCAGGGACGACCCCCTCCATCCATCCCTCTCTTTTGCTTAGAGTACACTTCGCTATGTACTTGACAGTGGATTAATTTATCAGTGAGGGCAAAGCCCTCGTAACGTAACTACCTTCAAACACTTCACCTCTGAACAGACCTGGGACCAGGGAGATTGTAGCTCTAAACAATGCCAGTTATATTTAGAAAATTATAAAATATTAAGTCCTAAATGCCATTAGTGAATCATCCTTCATCATACTAAAATGTAAACACTACAGTTAATGCAGTTAGTATTAGAGAGCAAACACATAATCCGTACATGTGTCCGAATTTATCCGGGATATGGAAATCATTGGAAGGATTTTAAGTAGATAATATGAAGATACGATGGCACAGACAACAAATAAAAGCTTAAAATTTGGAAACAAAGAAGAGGAAGCAATATGGATTAGTAAGGGGAGATTTAGGTGCCCTTCCTGGGGCTGGAAAGAGAGAAAAAGAAAAACTCCGTCCACTAAGGAGCCTCACAGCTGCCTGCTGGAGCTATTATCCCACAGCAGTGAGAGCATAACGGGCATAGAAGTCAGTCCAGGAAGAAAGACAAACTCCTTCCTTCTCCATCGCCACACAGTGGGGCAGTGCATGTAGGAGCTCAGTCATACCCGGTAGTCACAGTTCACACGTCTGTCCGTGTGGAGCTCCTCAAAGCTGTCCTTTTTGAATGATTGCACGTGTCTCTAATGATGATTACTTTGCACAGCACATTTATATGTCTCCACTTTTGGGGCTTTTACCGCCCAACGAAGTAAAAAAAAAGTCCATATTTCTCAGAGCCCATGAATAGCATATGTTCATTTACGCCCTGGTTTACTGTTATAATTACTGCGCATGATAACACGGCTGTGATTTGCCTGTGCTGTAAAACGTGAATCACCAGATGTTGATTGCCAGAAGATTAGATCAGTCTGTGCTACAAAGTTTCAAGAGCTTTCCCATTAGGGAAGTGAAGGATGGTGGAGTTGTGACCGTGTTATCAGAAATCTCAAATTTTATAGTACGCAAATGGAAATTTATAACACATTCTAAAGACACTCACCTTTTAATGCGACCTATAGCTGGGCTTTAAGGCCGGTGAATTGTGACGTGGAGGGAAAGCTAAGGCATATTGAGTACCTACTCTGTGCTGGGCACTATGCAGATCCTTTGCATGTATTTTCTTATAAATTACAAGGCAACTGTTAATGTGTTCTAATTCCTATTTTCTCTTCTTTGCAAATGGATATTTTGAAATGAGTCCACTGTGAGTTGGTGCTTCCTAACATTATCTTACTTTCCTCAACCAGTATCAGTTTTGTTTATACATGAATTTTTTGTTTGTTTTATTGAGACAATGTCTTGCTCAGTAGCCCAGGCTAGCTTTAGACTCATGCTAATTCACCTGCCTCAGTCTCTTGTGTGCTGGGTTACAGGCATGTGCCACCATGCCCAGCCTTATGTAGTGCTGGGGCGATCAAACTCAGGGCCTTGTGCTTGATAGACAGGTGCTTCACCTGCTGTGGCATTCCTCCAGCCCTCTTCATGTAATTTTAAGAGCAAATTTTAAACTTCACATACAAACATCATTCTACTCATAATAGAACTTTGAGTTATCTACTCAAATGTGAATGTTTTAGGGTAAAGACTATTTCATTAACTGTTGTTTTGATAATAAATGCCCCACAGAAACTGATTTTAGGGTGTGTGTGTGTGTGTGTGTGCGCGCGCGCATGCATGCATGTAATATGTGTGTGCAGGTACCTATATGTGTCTGTGTGTATTTAGTACATCGATCGCTTATTTGTAGGTCTTTGGTCATGTACCACAAAGAGATTTCTGTCTTAGAAACTCATTTTTATTTTGTTTCCCAATTACTCTTATAATTACTTTTACATTTACTAGGTAAGGAAGTGTAAGCAAGTTGTGGTAGCAGACTGCTTTAAATTTAGCACTCTGGGAAGCCGAGGCAGGAGGATTAGAAATTTGAGCCCAGTGTAGCAACTTACCAAAACCCTGCCCTAAAATAATAAGAATAACAATAATAATAGAACTAATTACAAAGGACTGGGCATATAGCTTCATGTGACGGTTCTGACTATGATTTCTAGTACCAAAAGATGGAGAGGGAGAATGGAATGAAAGAAAGAAAAGAAAATGTATTTGTTTCACTTGGATTTGGGGTTTATTCATAAAAATAAAGTTTAATGCCTTGAGTATTTTCTCACTGTAACTCATAGTAACATGCGTAACTCACAAAGATTATCTTTCTAATTACCAAAGAAGAAAGAGATGCGGAAAAAAATGCTTGTTTGAATTTTTTGTTTTGGTATAATTTTTCTTTATTTCTCTTGTGTCCTTTGTAAGGCAGTACAATTAGAGGACAAAGCTATCTTCAGAATACCACTGGGATGTTTCAGTCTGCAAGAAACCTGACAGTTCTGACATTCTCCTCACATTTTTTAATAAAGTGGTGTCTCTAATTTTAAAGTAGTCTTTCTTTGTCTTAAAACAATAAGGCCGTGAAGAAGATGAGCATGGTCTCTGAACAATTCTTGTCAGTGGAAAAAGTGTTTGCGTCTTGCTAATAACACTAGAAGCCTCTCCCTGGAGACAGAGATGTTGATAATGAGGTTTGTTGCCTAAGAAACTTAATATTAATTTTGCATAACTTGGCTTGAGACCCTGCTTTTGAGCTGTTATGTGTTGATAATTTTCTTTTGTTGAGACCTCAGGAAGAAATTGAGAATTGTGTAGAATAGAAAATGATGAGACAGCATCTGTAAAGCCACGCCCACACCTCGCGGTAGTTCTCCACTGAAAGCTAGCATGATACTTGGTAATCAGCTGCTGGTAATGAGTCTCCATGATAATGTATCCTGGTCTTGAACGCAAGACTTTTTTCTTTCTTTCTTTTTTTTTTTTTTTTAATGCTAACGTATTCCTTCCGGCACGTCTGTCTCTATCTACCAGTCAAATGTACACGCATGAATTCATGTTTTCACAATGTGTGTTTTATTCACACCCTGCACTGCACTTGAAACTTTCATTCTGTCAGTATATTATTTATCTCTGCTGAGTTTTGTGTTCATACAGATAAAAGTTCAGCCAATAACAGCCTTAATTACAGGTCAGCAAACCTACTGGTACTGGATGTACTTGATAATCTAATTATTTCATTCATGGGGGAAAAAGAGCAAGAAAGCAGATACTTAAAATTTTAATTGAGCATCTGATTGATTTACCATTGAGATTGGTGAAAATGTCATGCAGAATAGAAGACATTTTGGGTGACAAATATGCTAAATTATCCTGTAATTTTAGACGTATTAGTTGACTCTGTCACTATGACAAAATACCTAAGATAGTCAAAAGGAAGAAAATCTGACTCTACCTTGTGGGTTCAGAGGTTTAAGACATGAGCTGTTTAGATCCAACCTATACCAGGAGAATACTTTTCAAAAAGTTGGCTGGTGCTACAGTTTGGATCTGGAATGTCCATAAAAAGCTTCATATATTTGGATGTTGTTGGTTATCTGTAGGTTTTGAGTGTTGTTGTTAGGTTGGAACTGGTAGGATGTGGAGGATTATTGGGATAATCGTCGCAGCTTTTTCCTAGTGCCCTGATCCTTCCTCTAGGGATTCTCCAGCAGAACTTTCCTGCCATTGCCAACCGCCATAAATGGACTGACACTTCCTGAAGCTCTGAGCTAAAATAAACCTTTCTGCCTTTAAATTATGAGTGTCGACTATTGTATCCCAGAAACAAGAAGTGACTAAAACATTTTGTGAAATTGTTCTTTCCTAATACCAAGAGAAAAGGAGATGTTCACTCTAAGTGATTGAGGTCTTTAATTTAGGGAATCCCTGCATGTATTTTACGCATATTTACTCATCAGAGTAGCAATTGGATGCAGGATTGAGGAATTCTCTCCTATATGAACATAGAGAACACTTAACTTCCAATGATGCTTTCTACGTTAATCTGGTCCCAGGAAAAGAACCAGGGTTATTGTAGGGTAAGTGGAATGTTTTAGTGGTTCCTTGGACAGCTGCCATTTACTCCCCCGCGCCCCCTTTTTTTAAGCCAGAAAGACTTCCCGTTTTATTCAGTTATTCCTCCTCCAATTTGACAGACACTGTAACAGAAATCCAGATTGACTTTTACTAGTTTTTTGATCTTACAGCTTTAAAACCTTTGAAAGCAAAATGTCTGGAATCTGGGAAGAGACTTTTTGTGTATTACCACCGAAATCAAACAGAGGTGGAAACTGGCTTCTCTGTGTAATTCAGTGATAGTCTTTGCCTTGTTCATAGGGGATTAAATCCTTTGTAACCTTCTTCAACTTGTGTTACCTTTGTAATGTAAAGAGACAAGTTAAATGCTAATGCAATTGATAGGGGTGAGCAACTGGTCAATGACCAGCAGGATGAGACTGCATAATGCAGCTGAAATGGCTAAAATATTCAGGCCCATTGCAATTTTGACAGAAAATAGTTTCCTGTTGGGCTTTGCATCTCCCTGGATAATATTAAATGCCAGGAATGTTGTGTACCACATTTCTTTGGAAAACAGTTGAGAGACCTCAGCAGCTAAGATACTTTAAAAATAAATTCAGGTATTTCAAATTGAACCAGGGTCTGCTTTCAATGAGAGAACTGATAGTACATTATCATCTTGGCATTAAAAGACCCCTGTTTATTCTGCTATCCTGATCCAATTACAAGTCATATGTTATAGGTGAGTGTATAAGTTTTTGTTTAGGCCTAGATCCTCTGGATATTTTGAAAAGTTACCCAGTAATGTTGTGACAGGCAGTAGGAGCAGGGAAAGAGTGTGTGTATTTAATGAGAATCTTTCAAGAAACCGAGTTCCAATTTATGTCAGTGACGTTAGTGGAGATCAGATTTTTTTTTTTTTTCATATCTAGCATGAGGAATACACACTCGTTAGTCTAATCTCTGTATTTTTGATCATGTCCTTTGTGTGTCTAGTATGTGTCCTTTGTTCTTTGCCAATTATGGAATATTATCAGATTACCATTCACCCATGCTGCATCTTTGGGCTGAAAAAGCACCACTTCCTCTGTGTACGCTTCCTGCTGCATACCACGGTCTTGCCATGTCGGGCTGTATACTTTTCAAAGTCTAGCACAAAATGAAAATAAGCTGAAAGTTGTTAATAATTGCAAGGGGCATGAGCACAGCATCACCCCAAGTATAGGACCCACCAGAATTGGGCCTCACACCGCTAACATAGGCCACACGGCTGGGGAACCAGCTCTGGCTCATGGTAAGAAGGGAGGAAAGCTAAAGTTTGGAACCAAACGGACCCCTCCAAGGCTAGATAACTTTCATTAGGAATAGCGTAAGCCCTATTAAAGTAATTTGGTAATACAATCTAGCTTTACTAGGAATTACACAAGTTGAGCACATTTTAGCCCGGCCTGGTGGTGCAAGTCTCTTATTCCAGTACCTCTAGGGGCTGAGGTAGGAGAAGACCAAGTTTGATAGTCCAGGCTAGGCCTCTTAGCAGCTTAGCAAAGTAGTCTCAAATAATCAAAAGCAATGGGGGATGAAGCTCAGTGTGGAGGCCCTGTGTTTAATCTGCAGTAGTGCAATAAAGAGGGAAAAAAAAAAAGAACACTCATGCACAGGATTTTGGACCTTGCTCAGTGTGTCTCAGTCCTAACTGTAGGCTGCCTTGTAATGAAGGAAAAATTGAGCAACTTCTTTGGCTCACCGAGCTAATCATTCAAACATTACTATGAATGTTTCACCCACTATAATCACATCCTTTCTATTCCTTAACACCTAGGGCAAGGGGGGGGGGGGATGGAATTCAGGAGTTTACACTGAAGTCACATCTGATAGTGAATACGTACTACATAATTTTCCAATTGGGTAACTTGCTTGCATTAACTTTTTCTTACACAAAATGGAAAAATATCTACAACAAAGAACTGACATTTGGATTAAGTCAGAAAGAGCTCTCTAATGGTTATTCAAGTGATAACTTTGATTATATAAATGCAAATTGTTTCTCTTAATATATAAGAATTGTATTAAATTTTATGAACTGTTGTTAAAGACTGTATCTCAAAATACATAAATGAGCCTTTGCACATCTAAATTCGAAAATATAAAACAAATAAAATAAGATCTTTCATCAGCAAAGAAGACGATGCGAAATCAGTGAGATGGTATCAAACTTGAATATGGCATGATCACTTTCTTTAATAAAGCTGTAATGTAAGCTTAAATAGGGACTTTAATCAGAATGAGAGAGAGAGAGAGAGAGAGTGTGTGTGTGTGTTTTCTGGGGGTAAAATTGTCTTGTTTTAACTGTACTTTCATTTAGGAGACCAATTATTTAAATAAACATTACCAAGGAAATTAAGACACTTACTGTGGGTGAAGAGTACAAAAGTAAATAACTAGTACTCTATGGGGAAAAAAAAAGTATAGTCTGGAAAACCTTGAGCGTTAGCCAGTTAACATATTTGCTTTGTGAAAAATGATTTCCATAGCAATGGGAGTTTGGAAGTCTCCAAGCAATTTAATTCCAACATTTTAACTCATTTCCTAATATATTTTATCTTGATAAGAAGCCAAAATTCCTGTGATATGAAATGATATAAATATCAATACATACATTTTTTGCCAGAAAACTATATTTTAAGTAAAAAAAAGTCTATTAGTTATAGTATTGGATTTGGATCCAAAGAAACTACTTAAATTCCAGCTATCAGCATTGAATCATATTCTTGTAATTTGGCAAGTCATTTGACCTTTTTAACCAGAGATTTTTTGCAAAGTTGCAATTAGAAAAATAGCGCACGGTTTACAAGAACTGAATTAAGAATGGAGTATAATGTATGCACGTGGACTTACAAAGTAGTTGCTGCTTTAAAATGATAATAGTTGGTATTTAATAATAGTAACTTTTTAAAAAGAATATTCTCTATTGTTAGGTACTTACTCGATATCAGAAGTAGACATTAGCATTCTGGGTGCCAGTGTCAGAGTCAGAATCTTTTTGCGGTTTTTGAAACACTCAGCACAACTTTAATGGCCTAATTAGGCACAGAGTAGATTGAAAATAATTTATTTGCCTACAAGAGAAGAGCTGGACTGTACTGCTCTTAAAAAAAAACTATATTAGTTTAATTTATTAGTTACTTGAGACAGAGTCTTGCTTTGTAGTTCAGGCACAGCAGTTTTCCTGCCTCTGCCTTCCAGGTGCTGAAGATCACACACATATGCGTCCCGGCCCACTTTATGTGGTGCTGACGAATACAATTCAGGGCTTTATGCTTGCTAGGCAAGCGCTCTCTCTACTGTGCTATTCCTCCATCCCATGTATGGTGTTTTTGTGGAATATTAACTTCAGCTCTTTTGATTCAGATACGTGTTTGTTTATTGGATACACAAATCCTCTCCACTTCACCAAGGTTTATTTATTCTCTTTCTTTCTCTCTACCTCCATCTTTCTCCTAATGTTAAGGCTTTCTTAGTCTTTCACTTTTCTACATATGGTAGAGTCATATTCTCAAGATAAACACACACACTTGTGTGAGGACAGTAGTACGTGCAGTCCATTGCTAGTGGACAGTGTGTAGTGCTGGATTCTTCAACACAGGGGAGGGCCTGTGCCCATCTGGAGGGACAGCTTCCCTTCTAGTAACTGGAAAAAATTCTGTTTTCCTCTTTAGTCCGGGTGCCTGGATTCCTAAGACGACTACTGTGGAAAACTTAGTCAAAATAGTGGTAACAGTTTAGATTTTTTTTCACTCATTTTTATTTGCGTGTAAATATGACACACAATGTTTACATCAAAGTTGAGAATTTTGTGGACATATATATCACAACTTTATATTTTTTTCTCTGCTATCCTTCTCACCCTCTCACCGCCCAACTTCTGCTCCCTTGACTCCAAATATTCACTTATTTGACTCTATTATTTATTCTCTGTGTTTCTCATATTAGAGAAAACACACAATATTTCATCCTCTGAGTCTGATTCCCTTCACAAAACATGATGGTCTCAAGTTGTGTCCATTTACCTACAAATGAATGATACCTATTTCTATGACCAAGTGGCACTCAATTGTGTATATTTAGTAAATTGTTTTAATTCATTGGTCTATTGATAAAAAATGAGCAGTTGAAATGAACAGACAGTTCTTAGAAAAAGTACAAATAGCCAGCAAATTCATGAAAAAATTCTACATTCTTAATTATTAGAAAAACAACCCAAGATACCATTTTACGCCAGTGAAAATGGCTTAAATTAAAACTAAAAAAGCAGTAGATGTTGGCAAGGATGTGGAGAAAAAAGGGCTGTGTTACATTCCTGGTGGGACTGTAAGCTAGTACCGCCAGTAGGGAAGACAGTATACGCCTTAGAACTTTGCAAGCCTCCAGTAACAACGATTCTTAATGACTGCTAAGGAGGCTTGAAAGGCTGATTGGCAAGATAGATAAATAGGAATGCACCTAAGTGGCTGTGGTTTCACAGAGAAAGAGAATGCTGGGCCAGGTCCCCAAGGTATCTGCCAGCACCTCCCAGTGATTTCTCATCTCTTAGAATACCGAGCATTTGGAAAGGAAGAAAGAATTTGATTGTGCTCCTGGATTCAGGGGAGCCTGTCAGTGGTCCCTGGGCTGTATGGCAGAAACACCACGTCCAAAGGGCCAGGCAGCGCAAAGCTGCTAGTGCGTTGCAGCCACGAAGCAGAGCTGGGCAGCAGTGCCGGAGGACAACGGGACAGAGACGCATGCTGTACCAACAATCATGCTCCTCTGACCCACCACCTCACACTCAAAAGTGTACTTACTCACTCCTTACATGGCTCTGCAGCCAGTTAAATTGATAATATTTAAGCTGAATGACCATGGGCATATTTGCTCTCCAAATTAAGCGAGCAATAATCAGTGCTCCCCGTTGCAACAGTTTGCTAACCCAGGCCCTCTTTCTCCGCTCTCCTCTCCATATAATTATACACCACTCTTCAGTGTTTCTTGTTCTTTCTTTTCCTTTTTCCTTTTTTTTCCCTTTTCACCTCATAATTATACTAGTGCGTTTCACTAATCCTTGGCTTGTATTTATCTTCCAGTTTTGATAGCTTGTCCTTTAGCTCAGTCTCCTCCGCAGGGAAGAGCTCCCTGAGTTTCTTCAGCCTGTATGGTGTACTTGGAAAGCTTTTAACTCATTTCTTTGTTTAGCTTTGGGACCACTATTGTTTAGCTTTGGAACCACTACCCGATGGCATCTCCCTCAATGTCATGGCCCCACATGGGTCCATTCGACTGTGATCGCATTTGGTGGATTGATGTGATGCAAATAAACCTCAGTGAGGCGTTTACTGGGCACTCCAGTTAGAAGAGTTGAGGTGATTGCAGATAGTGTGGGGAGGAACTACTCCAGTCTTTCACATCTTCCATTACAAATAACAATGTTTCTCCTATTTCCTCAGCTTCACTGTAAGTTGCCAAAAATCTCAGTGAATCATTTATTTTCAATTTAAAAAAATAACAAGTTTTTTGGAAATTTCATTCATTTGTCTCGTGTCTTCTGAAATTAGAGCTCGTGCTGTCTCATTGGTGATATCTGGAAATGATTTATGCCTTTGGTACTAAAACTCTACTAAAAGTGGGTACAGATTTAAAATAGAATTGCAAAATTTCTCTTGTTCTACACAAAGCTTTTATGCATAACATTTCAGTGAGGATTTGAAGTGTAATTGCTTGTGCAGCTTAATTCTCAATAGTAGGTTAATAAAATTTCTAATCAATTATTGGGAGAGATTTATGTAATATAACATTCTAGGCAGGCAACTGAAGTATCTGGCTTGAATATTTGATTTCTAATTAGCTGTGAAGTTTTAGCACTAGTGAGCTATGCACAGATACAGATAAAAAGGAATTCTTTGATGAGAAGGCTGAAGCTTTAGAATGAACAATACTTTTTCAGTGTTTTGATCAACATCTGTGTCTATAATTTCTTATTCCCATCAAAATTGAGTAGAGTTCAGGACTAAGGAAAACTACTAACATTGATTATATAAACTTTATAAATGTGAGGTTGTTGCATTTCTATTTAAACCCAAAGATAGAATGTTTGATTTTTAATGAAGGGTTTTATTGTTCTTTTAGAAGGTTGCTCATTTTTTTTCACACATGTAGCCATGTACACACTCATGAGAAGTAGAATGTGGAAATATTTCACTTATGGTCAGTGAGTGCTCCACAAAATAATTAGTTTTCTATCCAAGTCTTACTGTGATAAGACTTCAAGTGGAAATTCTTACCTATAATGCTTGGATACCTTAGTGAAAAACTACACTAAAAGTAACACAGGCTGAGGCAGTAAGATTGCCGTGAGTCCAAGGATAATTTGGGCTACATACTGAGTTCAGGACCAGGCTGGGCGACAGAGTGAGACCCTGTCTCAAATATATATATATATATATATATATATTTGAAACAGAGTGAGACCCTGTCTCAAATATATATATTTGAACAGGAGAGCCATCAGTAGGTATCCCTATTGGATGTATTAACTAAAGTCATTATTGATAATAGTAATAAAAGGACTACTAGTTCTTCATAATATTTTGTTCTTATTTATTCTGCTTTTTATTCAATTTCAAAATAAAATTTGATAATAAAATAGCCTATTTTTAAAAGCCCATATCCTTAATAGGATATTCCTCTATGATTATCTATTTTCAGTGTGGTGAAAAATGACTAATATGAGATCTATTATCTCAGTAAATATTTTTAATGTACACTACAGTGTACATTAAAATTTATAGCTAATGATAGCTATAAATGCGATGTAATACAATGCATCTGTAAAATGTTTTTTCCATTTCTTCACCCAGAGAAACCATCATTTGAAGACTCTACCCTCCTTAGATATGCTACATTAGGTGTGATGGTACAATATCTGTCACCTATCTTAGACATGCTGTGGTAAATGTAATCATGCAGTGCCTGTTCTTGCATGTCAAGTTTGTTTTACTTATCTCAATGTCCTACATTTCATCTATGTGATGGACTATAGCAAAATGTTCTTTTTTGAGTGAATAATATTTCCCTCTGTAATTGAGCCACATTTACCGCTCTCTCCCTCCATCGATGGGCGTTTCGTTTCAAGGGTGTCAATATTTGCAAGTTTAGTGATTCTCCTTTTCTGGGTGGCTTTCGGTGCAGTCAGGAAAATCCAGTTTTCAACGAAATACCACAAGAAGTAACCACAAACATGAAAAATGTGGACCACTGAAGGAAAAGACAACAACTCAAAAAAAGACGATGATGGCATGAATCTTTTTGAAAATGTTACCTGACAGTGACTCTCCTCACTAAAAATAAGTTGAAGAAAAAGCAAGAAAGCGATGTACAAGTGAATGAGAAACATCAATAAGAAAGTGAAAATCTAACATGAAATCAAAATGAAATTTTGAATCTGAAGAACATAATAAAAAATTAAAAATTACTAGAGAAATTCAAAGGCAGATTTGGGCAGGCAGAAACTGAGCTAGCAGATAGGGCCTTGAAAATGAATGTCTGAGGAATGGAAAGAAAAATGTCGCCAAAGTATAGAAAAAAGAAACCACAGATATGTGGTACGCCACTTGTACTGGCACACATGTTGTGGCAATCCCAGAGGGGGAGAGGAAATAAAGAAGCAAGAGAAAGTCTAACGGAAATAACAGAAAATCCCATGGGGCATGAAACATGAACACAGTATCTAGATTTTATAAATTCTAAGCAAGACGAACTCAGACAGATCTAGAATAATTCGCCAGAAAAGTAAACTGTCGCTTTAAAAAGTTAAAAAAAGAAATCTTAAATTTTTCCAAACAATTCAAGATGAAAAGTTATCTCCTAATGCATTCCATGAAGATTGCATCATTCTGATATCAACATCACAGTAAGACACTAATAAAACAAACCAAAACCAAATGATGTGTTCACTCCTTAAAGACATATAAATTAAGAAAATTTGATCACAATAAAAACCAAGTTCAGCTGCATAGTAAAAGGGTTATTGATCAAGACTGGTTTGGATTTCTTCCGAAGATGCAAATTTAACATATGAAAAAAATCAATCAATATGCCCCAATGTAGCAAGAGAATGAATGACTAGATTCCTATGATCATCTCTATTAATACAGTAATATCACCTGACAGAATTCAACACTATGATGAAAACTAAAGAAATCAGCCTGGCAACTTAATTAGTGCCACATACTTAAAAATGTTGTTGTCCTCAGTTGTGAACCAAAAACCACAGCAGAGAAAGAATCTCACACTCACTATTTACACTTAGCATGGTGTTAGAAGTCGTAGCCAAAACACGTATACAGTGCAAAAGAAAGAAAAGACATCCAAATTGGAAAGGAGATAAGTAATATCTCTATTGATGATATAACTTTATAGGAATAAATATCTCATATTTTCATTTTAAAATAGTGGAATTAATAATTCAGTAAACACAGACGCTTACTAAATAATAACATAAGTAGTCAGTTGTGCTTACGTGCACTAAGCAATGTAAAATATGAAAAGACAGTCTTACCAAAAGAATTAGTAAGAAGTACTTGAAATTTAACTTCGAAGGGATTTGAAAGACATCTATGCTGAAAACTATAAAGCACTACTGAAAAAATAAAATGGAGAGACAAAATGAAAAAATCTATAATCATAGATTAGAAGTCTTAGTATTATTAATTTGCCCATGCAATTTAAAGTGGTTTACAAATGTAATTCCTATAAAAACCACTGTGGTGTTTCTGTCAGAAATAGAAAAAAAAATCAATCCTAAAATTCCCATGGATTGACTAGTGATTGTTAATAGCAGAGTTTTATAAAGTAGAACAAAACTGGATATTTTGACTTCATGATTTCATATCTTCAAAGCTATACTGATACATTTTTTTAAAGATGTGTTCACTGGAATACAATTGAGAATCTAGGAACAAACTCTCACAAATACAGTCTAATGATTTTCAACAATAAAAACAAGGTTGTTCAATGGAAAAAGAGTATTTGAATGATGGTAATAAAAATATATCCATGTGCATAACACAGATGGATTCTTGTCTAACATAATATGCAACATTAATTGAAAATAAGCCCTGTGAGTTGAATTGAAAATCTCAACAAATTTTAGAAGAAAATACAGTGTGATGTTTTCGTATTAAGGCAGGTAGTAATTTATTAGATATGCTGAAGGCACTTACAAAAATGAAAAAAATAGAATTTCATTTAAAAAGATTGAGAAATATAGATAAAAAGCACTGTCAACAGGTAAAGGCAATCCATATGAGACAAAATGTTTAAAATATGATTAATATATATTTATATATACATACTTATCTGATAAGGAATTAATATGCAGAAAAAAGTATTCTCTGAGTTCTACAACAAAACAACTAATCAGATTCTAAACTAGGCAACAAACTTAGGCAGTCACTGTTTTGCAAAAATATGCAAATGATCAATAAGTGTATGCAAAGATAATACAAAACTGCAGTGAGATATCCTTGCATACCTATTAAGATGGCTACTTAAAAAAAAAAAAACAAAACCCCCAAAAAACTAGTGAAGCAGGCCTGCAATCTCAGCACCCTGGAGGCAACGACAGGAGGAACACAAGTCTGTGCTCAGCCTGAGCCCTTTGGCAGGAACCTGTATTGCTGTCATAAATTGCCTGGGGAAGCAGTGCTGTGCCTAGTCCTCAATACCACAGTAATAAAGACAGACATGTAGTCAAACTGAGGGCCTTATGCGTTGCTGGTCATGATGCAGAACTGTAAAACTATTTTGGAAAGCAGTATGTTCCTTGATAATTTTAAAATATGATTAGTATATGATCCAACTTTTGAGTATATTCTCAAAATAATTGAAGATAATTGAAATGCTTATCCGTGTTAAGAACTGCTCATGATGTAAAAGCAACCCAAGTATTTATTGACCAAAAAATGGATAAAATATGACATTTATGAGTTAGTGATAGTTCTTAGAGAAACAAAGTTGATAGGATTCTCTCTCTCTTGATCTCTCTCTACATATGTGTATATATGTATATGGATACATATATACACATAATATATGTGTGTATTTGTGTCATATATACCATTTATAATGTATACACATATACATATATATTTAGTCAGCTTATAGAGTCAGAAGAAAGTCTGGAATGGCCATCTGGATATGCAGGTGGTAGAAAATCCAGTTTCATTGAGACACGGAGATGGAAGAAGACTGATTCTGGAAGTTGCTCTGTAGAACACCTGATGGGAGTCTCTCCTACAGATCAGCATCCAGAGGTGAAGGTGAGATCCATGCTCAGAAGCAGTCGTGAAGACAGGAGCGAGTTTGGGATGTGCACGCCATCTACAAGCAATGACGAAGAGCAGGACTCCCGCAGAAAATACGAAGGCTTTCTTCCTCCCTCCCTTTTATTGAGTTCCAGTGTTCACTGCATTGGTCGGGACCCCCTGTGTCTAGGGTGAGGCTTCTTGCCTCAGTCCCCTGGCCTACTTGTCATCCATGCCTAAAACTCAGCTCTACCAACGAGCTGGGTACTTCCCATCCCATTCAAGCTGACAAAACACAATAAAAAGTCACAACTTAAAGATGGTTGTGGAACATGCTACAAAGAGGATGAATCTTGAACTTATTACGACTAAATAGGATATAGCATTGCGTAAACACTAATAAGGTATGATTTCCCTTAAATGGGGCACTTAGGGCAAGCCCTTAGGAAGGAGAATTGTGGTTCCAGGGGCAGAGGAAACAGTGAATAGTTCAATGGGTCAGTTGGTACAGATTATCAATTTGCAAAATGGAGATTCTCGAAGGGGGTAGGGGTAGAAATACAATTACTACCACTGATTTATGGTATTAAAAATAGTTAAGATAATACAGTTTTTTGGGGGAAGCTTTTGGGGAACACTCCAGATCCAAATCATAGCACTGTCCTTAAACACGAAAAATAACTTTTTAATCTGACAGATCTATATAAACTTAAAACAGGTTTTATATTATTTGGTGACTCTTGATAATGTGAAAATCATCTAAGAGGGAACAAAAATCAAGCTCCTCCGTCCCCCCGCCCCCCCCAAAATAGACAGTTCATGGTGGAATTTTTAAAGATAACTATTCCCTTGTCTCTTAAAATTTTGCAATATAAACCTGAAATTAGTGTTAAATGGAGACCACGTTATGAGTTCCCAAAGACCTTCCAAAACCAAGAAACCAAGAATTCTATTTCTTTGGAAACTGAGGTACAGGAAGGCTTTTAAAATTTTAGGGTCTTTTTTTTTTTTTTTTTTTTTTTTTTTTTTTTTTTTTTTTTTTTTTTTTTTTTTTTTTTTTTTTTTTTTTTTTTTTTTTTTTTTTTTTTTTTTACAAATTACTTCTGTTAAGGTGTATTTGCCTTGCATACTGAGACTCTTTTCATTTCTAGAAGTGTTATAAAAATAAATGAGCTGATTTATAAAGAAACACAGAAAACACATTTTATTATTCTTCTTCTCATAATGCTTATATTTCCTTGATTCTGAAGTGAGTAATACATGGTATTATTTCTTCACATATTCCATTTGTTTTTTAATTTGTTGAGTGGCATTATACAGAATAGTAAAGTAAATAATTCATATTAGAAAACTGATTCTATCATGCATCTAGCTTTCACCATGACTTGGTGCTTACTGCCTAGACTATCTGATCCCCCAGCACACTCATAAGTTTTGATGGCTTTTTAATGTTTCCGTTACTATGGCTGAAAACTAAATAAAGTATACATACCATTACATTGTTTTTTTTAAATTAAATACATTTAATTGGCACATTTAAATGCTCACAGCTTAAGTGAAAATGTAGCAGTTATTAAATAAAATATGAAGAATAACTTGTAAGGGACTTCCATAAAACTGATGTTTGACATTGCAAAGAATTGTGTTTCAAAATGGACCAGAAAGCTCTTGCTTTATTTTAAATAATATGTTGATATTTAATGAGTCATGGCTACATTAAAGAATTTTATTTCCATTTCAAAGCAAACTCTTTCCCCCCCATTTTATTGATATGTATAAGTGCAAAATTTAAGGTTTACAATTAAATTGAGCATTTTGTGCACCTACATATCTTGTCAAGGTAATAAGAACTTTTGCAATCTCCTTTTGTCCCTCCCACTACCCACCCCTCTCTTCCTCCCCACCCTACCCCCCTGTTTCACTTTGTTTTTTGTTCTAAGTTCCACAAGAGTTGTGATCTGGGTCTCTCATATCAGAGAGACCATTCGATGTTTCACCTTCTGCTTCTGACTCACTTCACTAAGCATGATGTTCTCAAGTTTCTTCCATTTGTCTGTAAAAGCCTCCATGCTTTTGGACTTAATAGATGAATAGTATTCCATTGTGTATAAATGCCACAGTTTGTGTATCCATTGGTCTGTTGATGGGTATTTTGGTGACTTCCATATTTTAGCTATTGTTAGTTTTGCTACTATGAACATGGGTATACATATGTCTCTGTTATGTGTTGTTTTGGCCTCTTTTGGGTATATTCCCAGGGGGGTGTCACTGGCTCTAAGGGTTATTTATTTCTAGTCTTTTGAGAGATCTCCATACTGTTTTCCAAAGTGGTTGTATGAATTTATATTCCCAGCAGCAGTGCAGGAGGGTTCCTTTCTCCCCACAGCCTAGCTCCAAGGTTTTTGACATGAAAGTTGAAAGTTAATGAATGTATATAAAGTTTAATGTTGGGTATGTAATCATAGGAGTGTGGTGTGAATAATCAGGAGACCCAAAGACGTTCTCCATTCTATCTTTCCCTCAGTGTGACAGAATTTTAACTGTGTTCTCGCCATTGAGTCTCTCCCTTTTCTTCATCCTCGTGGAAGATGGCTGGACTCTAAACTTGATGAAGTTTAGCCTGAAGAACTTTCACTTGCACACATCAGTTTCATTAGTCCCAGGAGATGCAAGGCCTTTTGGAGTTCATATTTTGAAACTTATTTTCTTAAAAATACTTCCTCTATTCTCATCCCCCCACTCTGTATGGATTCCTGGAATCATCACTAGTTACAATACGTTCTTTTAAGTTTGGCTCTAGCTTGTAATTCACTTCTGTTGTGTGAATATTCCATTGATGGTCATATGTAGCTAAAACAATTTGTCACCCATAGTATTTTTTCTTATAAGATATTTTTGCTTCTCTTATAAATCTTGACAACAATTAAGATTTATTTTCAATTAGATAATGTCAAACTCTGGGGATCTCCTGTATGCATCAAGATTCTTCAGGGAACCAGAACCCGGAAGTGAGTCCTGAGAGAACACAACAGGAAATGCCCCAGGTCAAGCCATGGGGTGGGGGGAGGGGGAGTAGAGGGGGAAGAAAATCCCTTCCTTCACTATTTCTTAGATCCTAAATAAAATAGATGCCACCCACATTGGGGAGGATTATGTATTTTGGGAGAAATCTATCAATGCAAATGCTGAATTTACTTGCAAACAACCTTACAAGTACACCTGGAAACAATGGTGATTTTTGATACCTCATGTCTTACTCCCATTGACACATGTAATTAACCATCACATATGTGTCCATTCTTCCTTTTTTCTAACTATGACCAGTTGGTTTGTTTTTGTTTTTAATATGATTTGTCTTGTTTTAAGGAAGATTTTTAGAACTGCATCTCAGATTTACTAAAATGAAGGGGGAAGAGATGTTATATAAGAGATCTTCAAATTGAACAAATCCCTCCATGTCCTTTGTGCCCACAGAGCTTTAAGAGCTACTGACTTAAAACTGTTATCTTGAAGGCGTGTGTGTGTTTTTTAGAAGTGAAGTTTAAAACAGATGCCAAGATAATGACTTTGTGAACTATTTTCCAAACAAACAAAAAATGATGAATTTTGTTGCTGCTATCGTTCAGATGACTATACTCTAAAGGTTCCTCTGTTAAAAGGTCAGTCTTCAGGATGGCATGATTGACAAGTAGTAGGATATTTGAAAGACAGTTCGTAATGGAAGATTTTTATGTAACTGAGGTTTGTCCTAGAGTGGGGTTTTTTTCCTGTTGGTCTCTCCTTTTTGCTTTCTAGATGCTAGTATAAAGAATTTGTGCTGGCATGAGGCTCTTCCCATCATAATGTGCTGCTGTCATAAGCTCAAAACCAAAGAGCTACCTGATCTTGGACTAAAAACTCAAGAAATATTAACCGCAACATTTTTTCTCTTTTTAAGCTGATTACCAGACCTTTCACTAGATTAAAGGGGAAGTGATTAGTTCAATTATACCTTTTTATATTTTTCTCCTATGCCTCTTTCTCCATCCTCTTTTCTCTATCCTCAGAGCTAGGCTTAACAGAAGAGACAAAAATGTGTGGGGTAGATCTGCTTTCCTTTCTCCTCTTGAGCTTTTTGTACTGCGAGCTCAGAACCAAGGACAGATGAGAAAGTATTTCAAGAAGATAAAGGGAAAAAAGATACAGGTAGGGAGTGTGACAGCTTCATTGGTACTCTAAAGAGAATCTTTGTTCAAACTTCCCTTTTAATACAGGAAACATCTCCATGTGTGGGCACAGAACTTCATATACATGCACACAGAAGCTATTTCTGGCTCATATCCTTTACATCTTTTCTGAGCTCCATGAGTGGTAGATCCTCATTAGAGAGCCTGCTGCCAGCCACAGGTCCATCATGGATCTCAGGATGACCTAAGCAAGGGCAACATAAACAGAGCAAGGGCCAGGGACGAGGTGGAATCAGTCACTAGTAGCACCTTCGAGAGTTCCAGTGTAGTTTGGAATCAAAAGAGATCAGTTTAGAAAGCTGTAGTGGGATGGGTCACATATTGTCACATAATCCCTATCCCTTGGAAGCTCCTGGGAAGTGTGGCAGAACAGATTTTAGAAGAGATTTCTATTCTGAGAAATCATCAAATCTATAAGGTTACATTTAGAAGAAGTTTTCACAGCTGTGTGACATCTTTAGCTATTCTTTTAGCATAGTTCTTTGAACAATTAGCTTTATAGATAATAAATCGGAATAGAAAAAGGACAGGATGCAGTTATTTACAAATTATCAGTCAGTCCAGGTGACTCTATCCCAGAATCCCAAAACTATGACAAGCTATGGCAGGAAGGTGCCAAGTTCAAGCCCAGCTTAGGCACCTTAGTGATTTTGTGACTGTTTGAAAATTTAGAAAGGGGTGGGTCATCTCTCAGTGGCTCAACCCCTAGTACCAAACACACACGTATGTACACACAAAGTAAAACTAGTGATCTCAGACATTGTGTTGTATTCACAACATTTTGTTTTAAGCAGCTCAGATTTCATGCTGGACATTGAAGGATGTAATTACACATTGGATACGACCAGCAAGCCGGTGAGCAATTATTTGTGGTGTGTGTGTGCGGCACAGAAGAATGAGTATTTCATATGCTCTGGTGTGCCTTTTGCTAAATTCAAAGCTACACTTCCCCAATAATTGATACCGAGTATCTTTTTATTTAGTAGTCATGCATTTTACCATGGATTTTAAAATGTAGAGTTGTTTCAAGTGTTCTTTGGAAATTAAATTCACTATAACTGTTCTTCTTTATTTTCAAACACCAGAAAGCATAACAGAAATAAAAGAAGAAAGTAAATTAATGTTGTTAAATGTATAGATAAATCTATTTTCTTTAAGGAGATATTTTTAAAAAGTTCGGATAAAAAATCTTTTTAATGAAAACAAACTTAAAAATCCAGGCAATTACTTCCAGTATCAGAAAAAAGTGATGGGAAAATACCAAGCTTGAGTGATCCTATATATCTTCATTAATTAATTACCCTGAGTGTTTATGCTTCTTGGGATATTTCATTTAATAATTCAGCGAATAACGAGTAATAGGAGTTAACACTAAAGATAATATGGATGTGTTTTTAGTTTTAACATATATATATATATATATATATATATATATATATATATATATGGAATAAGTCTTTATTATCACCATTTTTTAACCAATTTTATATTTTTATTTTAGAATTAGTGTCATAAAAAATGTAGGAAGTGTACTTGGAAGTCAGTTCACCTATTTCTATGAAGTGTTTATAAACATGTTGTTGAAACCTGTAACCCTTTAAGAAGGTTTTCTACATGTCTGTGTTAACATTTTCTTTTGTTTTGATAAAAAAATGTTTTTTTACTACAAAGGAATGCACACAAAATGGCAAGTGTTATTATTGATTCTTTTAAATAGTAGCTTCAAGATTTAAAGACATTCTATCAGGGTGTGTATCAGTAGGTAAAACTGAGCCTTAGAAAAAGAATAAACTGGCATTTAGAGCTATTTGAGGAAATCATTTTGGAAGGTCATGTCCACAATAGTTTTATTTTTTATTTTTTATTTTTTTGTTGCTAGAAGGCTATGTCATTCCATTTTCTGGCGAGAGGATGAAAAACGTAAAGCAGAAGGTTGTATAAAGCAAAGGGTTACTTAGCTCACCTTTGTGGAGATGGCCAGCCTGGCTATACAATCGGCTGAACTCTGAGGAAGGAGGCTCTGGTCGCATGTGGTGGGGGGGGGGGGTGCGGTGGAAGCAAGAGAGATGAGACCGTGAGATTAAAGACAAAGAGCATTGCAGGGGTCAGGCATGTCTCTCTTACTGTTAAGTAAGAACTAACCAGACTCATGACAGTTACCTGCCTCGCTTCCGAGGACAGAGCCCTGAATGGCTTGTACACATTTCATATGATTCAACTTCACTTCCCAGTGCTGGAATACTGAGGACCACGCTTCCAACACGTGCTTGGGGGACACCCTCAGGGCATCAGAACCACGGCAAGGGCCATCATTTCTGCAGTGGACGATGATGTAGGTTTTTGCTTTCGACTCTGATGACTGTCAAACATAAGTTCAAAGTAAGTGATCAGTTCTAATGTTAAAAAGCTTCTGAGTTTTACGGGGTCTCCAGGGGCTAAATAAGAAGGTTGGAGTGCTATCATAAGTCCTTTTCCACTATCAAAAATATCTTTTTGTCTATATGTCAATGCTGACTATACAGCTAATGATGATAGGATTTTTATTAGAAGTTCGTATTCACGGCCAGGCAAGGGGGTGCACACCTACAGTCCCAGCATTCTCTCACGTGATGTCTCCGCAAAATATATTGGTTATATGACTTTCATCTCATTTCCTGTTTATATGCATGTCTCTGTATAGGCATACATACACATGACAAAAATAGCATATTTTATTCAGTACTGACTTCCTTTCATGCCTATAAAAGTAGTAAACTGTCTATAAAATAATGTGGATACATATTTTTGACAATAACAGGATTACAAGCCGTAATGAAAACTATAAATTTGGATACTTGTTTAGTGTCTGAAGACTATATTGGGATCTGTGATAGCTATTAAATGCATTATAGCATCCATAATAATTGCAAATAATATCAAGGCAATCATTATGAATAGTGAAACACACATAAACTAAACAGAAATTGCTATTCATTATTTTTTCGGTGGCTTTTTCTGGTGCCAGAGGATTCTCCCCCACTGTGATAATGATACGAAACATCAATGGAAGCTATAAAATATGAAGCAATTTTCAAGATATTTTCATAATTATTTCATTACCCACGTAGTCATTTTCCCAAAATATCTTAAAATATAGGAAGCATCTAGTGGAATTAATAAACTGGACTTTCCAAAAATTAGAGCGCACCATACTTCACACAGTAATTTGTTCAGTAAGGTTTTATGTGGACTTTTTGCATGCAAGGCTCTTGGCCACGTTTTAAAAATAAGATTACTAAGCATGTATCTTATTTCAAGAGGTTCGGATATGATGGTGGAACAAAGCATCTATCGATATGTATACCAGAGAACATGCCAACACCATAAAGAAATCGTGACCCCCTTTGCCTTGCAAGGGACTAAAAATATTTGTTGCCGCCTTTGACCCCCAGTCACAAGTAATACAAGTACAGTTCGGTTATTTTAACCACAATGGGCAGTAAATTTGGCATAACTCAGAGAATAACACCAGAATTTAGTTTCTCTTTTTCTATCTTTCTATCCTGCTTCCTCCTGGGTGCAATTGGCTCCAATTGGTAGTCTAGGAGGGCATTAGTCTCGAAGACTTAAGTTGATAGAAACAGTGCCCCTTATTTCCGAAGTCCTTTCTACAAATATGTTTGAAAGTCATTAGACTGTGCAGAAATCACAAGCCCATCCAGGAAAGCAATCGCTCTAGACACTGAAGTAGAATATAATGAATAGTCACCTGTGGGTGGGATGCCCACCTATGGTTCTGAAGAAGAGAGTCCTCCCAGTGCTCCTGGAGTGAGACTCACGTATTTATATGTTGTGAATTCATGTGCTGTAGAGGCTGGCCTTGTGGGTTGGGATTATAGCTCGAGGGTTAAAGTGTTTACCTCACGTGCATAAGGCTCTGGGTTTGATTCCTCAGTACCACGTAAACCAGGCATGGTGATGCACACCTTTAATTCCAGCAAGTGAGAGGCTGAAGCAGGAGGATTGCCGTGAAATCAAGGCCACCTGAGTTACATAGTGAGTTCAGGACCAGCCTGAACTATACAGTATGACTCTGACTCAAAAATAAAAATAAAAATAAATAAATAAATAAATAAATAAATAAAGAGAGATGGTACCTGGTTGGAGCGGGTAGATCACTAGGATATGTATGAGCTGGAGGGATATATGCTATTTCTACTCTTTCTCACTGACTGGGTTTTTTGTTGCCATGCCAAGAACAGATTTCCTTTGGCTAGCCCTCTGCCTTATGTCAGCCAGCCATGAACGGACTCAGTCCTTCTGATAATATGAGCAAAAGTGAATCTCTCCTTCCTTAAGTTGTGGATGTTGGGTATTGTGTCCCAGGGCAAAAATGTGACTAAGACTCAACAAAGGTTCCCTCCCTCCCTCCCTCCCTCCCTCCCTCCTTTCCTTCCTTCCTTCCTTCCTTCCTTCCTTCCTTCCTTCCTTCCTTTTCTTCCCTCCTTTTTTCCTATAATTTTGTTTGAACTGCTGTCTTCCATATTTCATTGGTTAACTCTGGATATAAGAAAATATTTATTTTCATTAAATCAATTGAAGTAAAATTCAAAAACAATTGGGATAATATTCCAATATTTGTATATTCCCCAGCCAGATGTGTGATGCTGTAACTCTAAATATGTGCATTTCTTTTTTCTTTTCTCCTTCCACGATTTTACTTTGAGAGTAGTTAAAATAGAAAAGTAGACTTTACATGTGTTTTTAATTTGCTCTGCTGACTCCCACAAAATTGATCAATTTCCTAAAGCTGAATCTTTGCAATAGTATATTATTTGATTCATGATGTGATGGGCTAAGTTTTGTAGCAGAAGAGAAACCTTAAATTTAGTACTCAGCACTCACTATCTCTGACACAACTGACTGGAGTTAGACTGAGCCCCGTGTGTATTTGGAACAGGTCGTTGGTATCCATAGATTCAGTCTCTATCGTATGCTAGCCTGGCAGCTAATTCTCTTCACATAGCATCAATATACTTCCAAATCAGCTCTCATGAGAATACAAGAAATACTAGATAGTCTAAAAGAGCAAGTCTTTGATTACACTTGTGTCTAACTTGAAAGATTCAATGTTGCAGCTCACCTAACAGTTAACAACTTTGCAGTATCTTACGCTCGGAGTTCTTCAGCTAGTCCTTGGGTACTTTGAACAGGGCATTAGATTATTGTTGCCACTTATGGATACATATTAGATGTAACATCTGAGAAGAAAAGAAGTTGCGAACACAAGCTAAAATATCTATTTTCTGAGAGGAAAATTACTCTGTCTTACAAAGCATTTTATCTTACTAAGTGATAATGTTTTTGTTCATTGGTTTTTACCTTGAGCCCATAGGACGTTCCTGAAGGATAATATTTGCACTATTCTGCCCATGTAGGAAGTTTTGTCTGGTGGGAAGTCTAATCTCTGTAGTGATAATGATGATTACTAAATATCATGTAGTGTGGCTTTTGTGCAAATAAAAAAATTTTTTTGAAGAAAATCTCAGTACATATAAGGATTTCTTTAAATTCCCATCTAAAGATTTTTACTTTTCCTGTCTCTGCCTTCGGTGAATGAAGGGAAAGCCAGTCGTGCTATTGTTGAATCTGACTAAAAAGTTGTTTATGGGCCCTTAAAAAACAAAATCAGAATTTATCTCTGGCATTCACATAGCCTGAAAAGGGAAAGCAAAGCATAGCAATGGCTTTGATAAGAGAATTTGTCAACATCAATTACATATACCTTCTTTACATTAAGGATATAAAATATATGATTATATTATTATTATATAATGTATACATTAGGAGAAGACCAAAGGAAATTACCCAGAAAAAGTTTTCCTATAGGCAGACTTATCATCCGCAATACTAGGTGTTTACAGGTCTTCAGCACAATACCAGTTCCTTCTTGTTGCCAGGAAAACTTTTAGAACTCGACCTGAGCTACCTTTTCTCTTTAACTGTCTTTCTTCTACCACCGCATTTTCCAAGCATCAAGGTCCCATTCTACATCCTGTGAATCTATTGCATGCTGTCAGATTCTATCTGTCCTTGTTCACCAGTGTCATGCCTCGACACCCTAAAACTTTTTGATGGGTGCTTTTTGCTTGGACATTAAGCAGTTTCCACATTCCTGAAAATCTCTGTGATGTCATGCTTGTCCACATTTTCAGATTAATTTAGACTATTCTTCCTATTATCCTGCACGGAAGTCTTTCAGGATTTGAAAAATTCATTTCCTGTTCCCTAAAACCATGCTCATTCCAAGAGAGAAAGATGATCCTCCAGATTTTTTTTTTTTTTTCTGTCTGCCATGCCCATATTCACCCTTCTGGGCTCAACTGAAGTGTCCTAATTTTTTTTCCCTACTACCCTGCAATTTTCATGACATTGGAGATCTTGATATTTATCTCTCTTTGTCCAGTATGGCTAGCATTAGTCAAGTGCCAAGAGACGTAGGAATCATAGAGTGCTACTATTGATAATCTGTTCAGTCATTATCTCCAAAGACTGATTTACTCTTTGTAGAATCACTGAATCATCAGAGATGTTGGTTAGGATAATACACATAATTAGAATTCTTATACCCTGCAGTAAAGCTATTTATATCTTTCATTTGGTCCACATTATATTCACATAGGAATGGGCCAGAGACAATATCTCAATGGTAAAATGTTTGCCTAGAATATGCAAGGCCCACGATTTGATCTTTAGCCTTGAAAATAAAAATCAGTTTAACCATCTGTTAGCTCCAAGAATTAGCATCATGCCAGAAAAGGGTTCAAGATGATGTCAAAACTATTCTTGTGCCAGTGAAAATTATTTCATTTGGAACTTGAAAATACATAATGTTTAGTTTGTTATTCCACAGGATATTTTTCTTCCCCACCCATCCTTCTGTGGTGTGAGTGTATTTTCTTGCCTCTCAACACTGGGTTTGGCTGTTAATTGTTTTGTCAAGGGGCATGTCGGCAGATGTGATATCTCAGACTAACATATCTCAGTGGGTATGCTACAGTTTGTATCTGGGGTGTGTTCCAAATGCCTCATGTGTTTGGGTGTAGTGGTATCACTGTGAAACCTTGTGCTGTTAGGATTTAGGGCTTGGCTGGGGGAGGCAGATGCTTGGGGTTTGACCTGGAGGGATTGTGTCAATTTATTGAGATTGGGGGTAGAGGCCTTTAAGGGCAGAGCTTTAAGGTGTATGTTACTGCTTGTGGGCCAGGAAGTGAAGAAAGGCTTCAGTTCCTGGGTGTGGGAGTCTCAATTGACAGTTTGAAGTAATTCAAGGAAGGCAAAAGAAACGTTGTTACAGGCTCTTCATGGGGAAGCTCTACCCTCGCCTGAGTCTCCAGAAGTTGACTTGGCTCGTGCTCACTTGGCTTTTGTCTCTAATGTTGTGAGCAGGTCTCCAGCCTCTGCCATGTACTTCCACCACTGCTGCCTGCCTGTGGATGGACTGTGTGAGGCCTTCTGAAACTGTGAGCTGCATAGATCTTTCCTTCATAAAATTGTGGATATTGGGTATTCTGTCCCAGTAATAAATAAAGTAACTAGGACAAAGTACTTGTGCATTGGGTTTTAATCAATGTGCTTCTAGTGATTTTTGGAAAACTTTTTCCTGAAAATCATTATCTCCTTAACATGGATCCTCAAATAAACTCATAGGAAACAGCCATTTCAGATGACCTGCTGACCCAGTTCAAAATTTTTGCTCAAGGTCATTGTGACTATGTGGTTGTTGTTGTTGTTTTTTTTTTTTTTTTTTTTTTTACACAGCAATGGCTGACATTGAAATAGTTCACACGTCAAATTAAGAAAAGAAAATGTGACAAGAATGGCATTCGTTGCCTGAGAAGACCTCTATCAGTAAAACCTCCTTACCTTTTGACATGTCATTCAAATAATTAAAGATTTTAAGGCCATGATAATACTTGATTAATGATATGTGACTATCTCATAACCCTACTAAACATTATAGAATAGAAAGATAGAATAAGTAGAAAAGGCAATAAAAAGTGGCTGCCCAGATAAGTCCGCCCCTTTCCTCTTAGTTTGCTTGATCTAGTTGACCTCTATCTAATCAGAGAAACTGACTGAACTGTGCCTTACATGTGTCTATGTACTTTCAAGTCACTTGAATTGATCTGAAGGCCAGTGAATCTGTAACTAAGAGGAGTTAGCTGGATTTGTTCTAAAATTGTTATACTAGTGTGCGCAGAGATTTTTGCAAAGCCTCTAAATAATCATTAAAACACAGCAGCGTGTGATCTTCTCTTCACCATCGTAAAGCATCAAAAGGCATTTATAACACGATGCCATAATTCATAATCAGTGAAAATTTTCAGTATGTTGGAAGCTAAAATATGCTTTCAAAATGAAATTGGTACTCTCCTTCCATTAATGAGTGTTTTGAAATGTGCATGGAGATGTTTCTCCTCATTTTCAATAATTCTTCTTGTTCATTACATCGTTTGAAGGGGTAGAGGGTGGAAAGTAAAAATACCATTTTGCAGGCACAAAAAATTTAACTCGCAGCAGATGGTGAGACTGTGAAGAAGCTGTTCCTCGCATGAACCTTATGGAAATTGGTCTCTTTCTGCTACAGTCACACATCATTTAGCTCCGGGAGCAGGGGTCAGGGCAACCAGTGCCATATTTTAACCTGGTGTATCTACCTTTTGCAGGTATTGGTGCTAGATTTCAAAAATTTTGATGGCAGCTAAGGCGTGCTATAATTTTTATATTAACAAGCTGTAGCCTTTGCTGACATTTTACCACTGCCCAATAATCCTCTGGAGAGCTGGAAGCTGCTTGAAAATGTAAAATTAAGCTTCACTTTAAGTTTTGTTTAATATCGCCAAAAATTATTATCTTTTGTTGTGTAAGTGCTGTAGTTTGGATGTGAAATATTCCCCCAAACCTCATGTATGTGGATGTTGTGAAATCCTGATGGAACCATGTGTTGTTGCGAGGTGGGTCTTGGTGAGAAGCACTGGAAGAACGCTGGGCCTTCATTCAGAGGTGACAGATCACTGGGACAAGCCTGACGGGTAGCTCTGCCATTCTTTCAATCAGCTGTCCGTCTGCCATGCCCTGAACCGCTTTCCTTTCACTACAGCTCTGCCGTGTGCTCTACAATTGCCCGGCTACCCATAAATAGACTGTGACCTTCTGAAACAGTGAGTTAAAATAAATCTTTCCTTCCTTAAGTTGTGGATGTCAGATATTCTTTCTCAGCAATGAATAAGTAATTAAGGAGCCTTGTCTTTTTTTCTGTGAACTAGGGACCTGGATGAAAATGTATGTTGGATATGTGTATTGATGGGGGGGGGGGAAGGAAAATGCCTTACAATAATAGATAGGTTAAAATTTTATGATCCCTCTAGTATAATTAAAATATATGTCCACAGATTCTTAAATATACTTCCCTTCAAATTTCAAACGTGTATTTTTTCTTCTTGCTTAATGTTAGAGTTTGAAATTTTGACTTGCTAGAAATGAATAGAATGTGCTATAGATGACTTTGTGAGGTCTTTCACACTAAGTTAGAACTTCTGCCTGGCTTTCGTTTGGATTGTTTAGTGTAGAGAAGGAATACTGCCATGCTGTGGGGTTATCCCACTATCCCTGTGGGGATGATTCTGGAAAAAGAAGCTGAGGGCTTTTGCTAGCAGGCAGGGCTGGCTCGACAGCTATGAGACCCCCAGTACTCAGATTTTTACCCCAGTCAAACAGTAGCCCTGTTGAGTAGATACCTGAAGTTCGTGAGACGCTGTGAACTGGATATTTCCAGTGAAGACACGCTAGGAAACTCGACTCACATTCATTGTGACATGACTATTTTAATCCACTAAGCTTTAGGATTACTGTTAGCCAGAAACAAGAACAACAAAATAATTATTATACACAGGCTTTCTACGGTCATTATCACATTTTATCACTTACCAGTAAGGTAGATGCTACACCAATATAGAAGAAAAGCTTCCTTGTCATATGTATCAGAAAAAAACTAATGCTTAGAGAATTTAAATAACTTACTGTGTTAATCAGCAGATCTACTTAACAATAAGATTAAATTTGGCTGCATGCAGTAGAAAAGTAACACAAAAGTATTAGGAAGAATGCATATTTTCATTCATAAAAACATACATTAGGAAATTGATGTCTGATTCTTTTGCTCATGGGCTGTACTGTAGATACATCATAATTAGCATAGGGAATTATGCTAATGATGATATGGTAGTTGCTGTACTATCAGGAAAAAGAATCAAAACTCAACAGATTTTCTTTTGTCTTTGTGTGTCAGAAAAAAAAAGTACCTTTACCCGATACTGTATTCATGTTAAATTGCCTCTTGTAGCTACAAGGAAGGGGGAATTCATTGACCTCTGGAAAAATGTTGTTTTAATTAAGTGATGAATAATGGTATTTCCAGGCAAGTAGCCATAGTTGTCATGATCTACAGTTTGGTTAGCTTCATTATATTTGGTTATTTTATAAATGCTTCTCTTCCATTTTCAATTTTGCAGATACAGTTATCAAAAAAAAGTAATAACCTCTAAGCCTCCTTTAGTACTAACTTCAGCTCAATATCTAAGAGCTCTGGGCAGTATATAGATCATTTTGTTTTTCTCAGAGCTAAAGGTAAAACTGTGTAGCATGCAAGCCTACTGTTCCGTAGTTGGAAAAGAAGCGAATGTAATGTTTATTACCGTCAGGTAAGCAGTTTACCATCTTCAAATAAAACAATTCATATTTCAGCTTGTGACTAGCGTAAACAAGTCATTCAAGAGATGTATTCATTTTCTGATATTTAAGTTACATTTTGATGTAAAGCCAATTATTTGATTTATATAGTCTTGAAACTTTCATATTTGTCTAGCTTATAAGTGAAATGGATTATCATACACTGAAAATTGGAGTAGCCAATTTCACGGGAGTAATAATTCAGATTTTTATTAAAATGCATACTTATTATCAAAGAACAGTATACAATTATTGTAAAACTTTCTAAACTTGTATAAGGTTTAGTTTAATTAGATTTGAATGGTTGGTTATGAAAATGTTTGTATTTTCTTAATTAATTCTTAATCTGCTCAAAGCACTTCGCAATAGTTTTCATGAAAATAACCTATTATAGAGCTGGCAGTTTTAAGATGTGTTTTTAAAAGCCCTTTGAACATGAAATTACAAACAATCAACAGAACACATCATCTAAGATTCCCTCCTAATTACATTAAATGCATAAATACATAAATTATAACCCACAAGATAATCAAATTAATCAGATCTCCAAATATAGATGGAATTTTATGAAATAGTTCATATTCTGGATTTACTGGGTTGTTGGATGAATCAATTCAATTAATAACATTGATATTAATTAATTGTCAGAATAATAAAGTTATGGGCTAAATTGTGCCCGTTTCTCATTTGTATGTTAAAGTACTAACCTACAGTACTTGAGAAGGTTGTGGATACAGCAGTTAAAGAGATCAGTCACATTTACATGAGCTTATTAGATTAGATCATAGGGACATCAAGAAGCCAAAGAACGACCACAGAAAAAAATCCAACTCTGATCTTTGAATTCTAACCTCCAGAACCGTTCAAAGATTCATGTATGTTTTCTAACTCGCCTAGCCTGTGGTACTGTGAATGGCAACACTAGTTATTATATGCAAAAATGTTACAATTCAGGAAAAAGAAGATGAAATGAGTAGATGCTAAGGGGCTTATGTGAACTTAATTCATCTTATTAAAATCAAAGAAAAAATAATAACAGAACTGGGTTAATTTTTTTTAAAAGCATGTAATGAAAAACATTGGTCATGAATATGAAAAGAATTAAAGTAGTTTATAAAGATGGCTTCTTAGAAGTAGAACTAAAATGAACAGAAGATGACAGGTAGTTATTTAAAAATACACCATTCATATTGGTCAGTTTTTGTTGTTTTGGATAATCTGTTTCAAAATATATGTTATATAATTAATTAGAACTACCTATGCACAAATGTTCTGAATTTGTATCTCTTATATTGATATTTTTCTTAATATTTTTTATTTCTTGAGCATTCTGGTTTATAGTATAAAACAATGAAATGCAAAGTGATTTATTCTTTGGTTTCTTAATATGAGGATGTGTTCATTACAACACCCAAGGGAAACGTTGAAAGTAAAAGATGGACTTCAGGGGAGATGTCATTGGAAAAATCAGACTAGGAATAAAATGTACTGTAGGTCAAGTTTGAAAATTGTAACCACAGCCATGTGAACAGATGGTGTAACAAGTGGTGAATGCCGTTGGACAGGAGAAAGCAGGATGACCAGTTCCATTTCAGGGATGGGTTTTGGTTCAACACAATTCATTTAAGAAATTTGATAATATTTAAAACAATCGCCAGACAGTTCTATAGACACCGAATATGCATAGAATTCATTTCTCAATGATGTCAGCTTTTCAAGCTGAGATGACTGTCTATAAACAAACTAACATTCAAAGATCATCATGAGACCAGGTTTCAAATCAAATGTTGTGCTTACAAAGAAATTTTACATGGGTGAAAAAAATTAAAAATGAGTGTCTTCATGTGTTTGTATAATAGAAGTGGAATTCCTTTCATGTAAAAAACACATTTCTAAATATTTGTCAAACCGTTATTTGGCTTAAGTCAGGAGAATTTTAGGAATTATTCATAAACACTCTGGTACTATTACACATGGACAAACAATTTTCAGTAAAAATCCCAGACATAAATCATTCTTCAATAATAATTTTAAGTTTTTATTTTTTTAATAGACTAAAGTTTTCTTCTTTGATCCTATGTAAAAAAAATTGTCAACATCAAATCGCTGGGAAAGATTAAATTCCATCATGTTTGTGTGTCACTTGAGACAAATGTATGATAATATGTTCTATCCTTGCTAACTCCATTTCTTAATGTGCTGATTGCTTCGTGTTTCTAGAAAACTAGCTTTGATTCTTGCAGTATAACGGAAATATTTTTAATAGATGTCCCAAAGGCATCTATTAAGTCCTATAAGTGTTTTGTTTTGATTCATCTTCATTTTATTTGACTTGTCAGTAACTCTGAGGTCCAGATATATCTATCTAAAGCTCTGATTGCTATTTCTACTTCTAAAATACCTCAAAATCAGGTGCAGAATTGAATCCACTTTTTC
The DNA here is from genome assembly GCA_004027205.1 of Ctenodactylus gundi. NCBI lineage: Eukaryota > Metazoa > Chordata > Mammalia > Rodentia > Ctenodactylidae > Ctenodactylus > Ctenodactylus gundi. The sequence goes on from PVKB01001964.1 coordinate 195,085, forward strand.
AGTCCTACCTCTTTAAATCAATTGAATAAACCAGAAATTCAGTTTACTAGGCTAACCTCTTTCAACCTGTTTTCTAAACCCATGTACATATCACCTATTTTGGTTGATGTTCCTAAGTACTGTTTCTAATTTGTTGAGTTCTCTGTGTCAAAGTAAATATCTTCTTTCTTCTGAGTGATGGCCATGTTCCTTTAAATAATATCATTGTGTGCATTCTTTTTGAATGAGAGTCCCTTTTCCACATTGCATACAAGACAGCCCTTTACAGAAGTAAATCATACAAACATTTTAGGAGGGTGCATGTGCCTGTAACTAAATGACCCGTTGAACCTGAATGTTAAGAGGATAAAATTTCAAGTGCCTAATCTGGCTTTTAAAGAACATACACAACTTCTGGTGTCTCTGTGATGTATTTATTTTTATTAACACATCCTCATCTCACATGATATTGCCTCTAAATTGTTTCACTGACCCATATTGAACTTTTGGTTCAAGAATAATAACATTTTTCCCACCTATGCTTTTAAAAGCAACTTTTTAATTTATTTGAAACTGCTTGTTTCTTTCCCTAATCATGCCTCTCTCACTCTTTTCCTACTTCAGCTTCTTGATCATTTCACAAATGGACAGTTTTGTGATCTGTTCTCAAGCCTCCTGGACACCTAGCCTCCTGCTAGTGGACGGTCTTTTCTGTTTCCATTAACACAAGGATTGCTACTTAAATTGCGTCAAGATAAGTCAGGATCTGTACGAATGGCCGAAGCCTCTGTGTTCTGTGTGACAGGTGCTGATCGTGCCCAAAGCTTCTGCATAGTACAGAATCTGTTGCCAGGACTCTGAGTGGATGCCAGCAGAACTGGTCATAAAAGGTAGATTGAGCTCCACACTGTGCATTTCCAAATCTGAGATTCATTATACACCCAGGTTGTCAGTGTCCACTGGGTCTCTTGAATGAAAAATGACATACAGATTGTATCTGAGAGCCATGAAAACGCTGGTGCTGCTGTGGATCCTTAGGTTTTCATTCTGCCTATTGTCTTAATACTCAGTAAATCCATAATAGTTGGAGCATGTTGGGTCTTCTGAGTCAGATGTTAAACCCAAACCCTAGTTGACTGGTTCAGTAGAGCAGAGGCATAGCTGTGCTTCTGTCTGTTCAGCAGACTTAACTGATAGATCACTTTGAACACTTAGTCCCTGCTGATCACCGAAGCCTAGAGCAGAAACATGTCTCCCCGCAACAGTCGCCAGCTCTACTATAGCTTTTTCTTACCTTTATTTCTCATTAAATTTGTGAATATTGCTTATTTTATTTGCTACTATATCTCCAATATATAATAATAATAAACCTGCCATCTAGTAGGTACATCATAGTATTTTTAAATAAAATTGATGTCCAAGAACATAAATAGTAAGGATTTAGGTAGCTAAAACTGATTAAAAAAAATTTATTTTTGTCATTCTAATAGTCCCTTCTTGCCTTCTTGCTGCAGCACAAATCTGCAATCAACAAGGGCTTAAAACTACCATAATCGTTTGTTATTGATACTCTGGCTAGGATGTGACTACTAAAAATTGCCTGGGACACCCTTCTTTCGGCCGTAGGAAATGGGAGCCTCTGTTTGTCACTGTGAGTCAGCCAGGGTGGAGATGCCACAGGCCACTTACAGTCTTTAGAGCAGTCCATTACCTCAACCATGTTTTTCATATTTTGGTACCAGAAGGGTGGAAGAGCATGTGGAAGAATGTTAAGCTTCTTAAGGACAGGCTTGGCAATGGCACATCATTACTTTTGCCTATATGCTGTTGGCTAAACGTGCCAATGTGGAAATAGCAGTTGACTATATCCACGGTCAGTGTAGCATATCTGAGTTTCATGAAATCTCATTGTAACTCCTGTACAATAATTTTTAACAATGCTGTCTTATACAAATTATCAGTGCTTTTATATCCATCAGGTCAGTCCTTTTACTAGATGTATATCCATCAAGATTAGCATACGTGTGATGTTAAGAGTATTTTTTATTTTATCAAACATTTCTACTAAGACTACACTGCCTAGAAATAAAGCAGTCAAATAAAAAAAGTATTCATTTTAAGTCTAGTAATGTCTAAGCCTTAAAATTATACCAAGCATAATTGAACCATAAAGAAATCATTACACAATTGCATTGAGGGTAAAAAGGACAAGGTAAGTTAGGGTATATTCAAATAGCTACCATGTGGTGTCATTGCTTTAAGGATGACTCAGGGCCAGTCAGTATTTTTCTTGTTCAGTGAAAGGTCGCCACTTCTGTCTCCCTGAACAATTTTTCTCAGATACTCATTTTGTTTCATTTGAAAAAATTTCAAATGGCCATATCCAAACATGTATATGAGTTATTATTTGAATTCCTTGAAATTATTTTTATGTTTGATTTTCTTATTCATCTCCCACTCCTTTTTCTAACCTGAACAAAAAGAAAGTGTTACTTCTTTCTTAGGGCATTGTGATTTATGCAGAAATTTTTCTAACTGACCTGACCTCTGTATGTGTATGGGCGTGGGTGTGAGTACAGGTTTGTGTGTGTGTGTGTGTGTGTTCTCTTGATCATGATGTTTTGTTTTTTCTGAAATGAAAAGTAGTTAAATTTTTTGTAGAAATCTCAGCTGTTCAGTTCTTGAAGTCAAAATATTGTCTATATTTGGTTTTGGTTTAAATTATGTTGTGAGTGTACTTGATCATTAACTGGTATTGTCTTACAAATATCTGGCCGAAGGTGTATTACTACACACTGAGGAACTGAAGTGATCATCAGAATTGTTAAACGTGTTATCACCATTTTGTAATTTATTTTAGTCAAAGGGAAGATCAATTTGAAAATACTGTTCACGTTGTTAGAAATCTTCCGATCAGTTCAAGCAGGGAAGATGTAGATTCATTATTTTATAATTTAGGTAGCATATAAGGTAATGATAAATGCTTTCCTTGGAATAAAAACATGCAATTATTTCTTTTCTAACCTACAAATTACTTGTGTAACTCAATATTTTAGCTTGCCTCCAATATTAAAGAAGTTGATGATTTAAGGTGAATCAGTGAATTCATTCCTCTTGACTTTAAATGTGTCTTCATTATATGTATCCCAAAGAAAAATTATTATCCAATCTAAAAAGATATATTATAATCACTAAATAATCTCCTGAAGGTATTTATATCTACAGTTTTGTACACTGTGAAATACTAACTGTTGTTAACTCTAATCTGATGTCTTGTGAAAAGAATCAAAGTGCAAAAGTGTTCACAGTATATACCGAGTCCAGAGAGGCCACCACATGGCTAGTCAGGGGCCTAGTTCTTAACCTCTTAGTGCTGCTTATAATGTTGTTGAGGTAAGAATAGGGAGAAAAAATGTTTTTGTGGACAGGGTCAGAAAATACTGTGGTTTTCACATTCTGCATTCTTTTGGTCATAGTTAGAATAAACTGAAAACTCTGGGTTTCTGAGCCATTAGGAAGGATGACACACAGAAAATTGAAAAGTAATTAATGCTCAACAATATGTTAAGTAAGTGACACTTGTAAGCAATTCTTTTATCTTAAAGCCTATCTGATTGGATGAATAAAAGGAGTTCCCTGTCTCTGTGCTACCTTCTTTATAAAGTTACAGCTTTTTGTTTATGGGTGTGTGTGTTCTCTTAAGAACTGCAAGAGGTTGCTTACTGTAGTTTGTGCCATGGGAGGTGCAAAATATGAAAAGTACCTGGTGGAAACTCATGGTGGTGTATGATCCTTGTATGCATGTGACCTTAAATGCCTTTGGTAAATAGCCTCATCTACGCACGTGTCACTTCTTAGGATGCCTGATATTTTAAAGAGCATGGATTCACACCAAGCTTTGGGGTGATGGTATTACAGATAATTGGAACCTGAGGGACGTGAGAGGAAACATGGAAAGGACTTTGTTGATCTTATTTTTTCTGTTATTTCCTGCTTATTAATAGCAAATGGCAAGACAATGAATGAGGTGACGAGTGAGAAAGCATAAATGGATGATACAAAGAGCAGGAATTGTGAAAGAGGATGGCGTGTGAATAGAAGACCGAGATTGCTATTTTAAGACCATTGGGCTAAAAAGTTGATTGGATGTGAGTAAACAATTCAAAGAGTCAAAGTGGGAAAGATACTAATTCTGAAACAGTGAGCTCAAGGTCATTCTTTTTATGTGACTGATTTTGACCTAAAGTGATCACCTTTCACTAGGCAAAAAGTGAGGACATATGTTGCAATGGTGAAGGAAAGCACTTAGATTAATTCTGTGTATACTGAAATCAGGCCTTGAAATAAAAATTCTAGAGCTAAGCCAGAGAAATCTTCAAATTTGTGGATTCTTTCTGTTTTTTAAAAAAAGTAAATGAAGCATCAAAAATGAAATATTCCTTGGATTCCTTGAACAACTTTGGGGTCAGTATTATTATATGATTAATCATCTCAAAACATAGTTTAGATAAAGAAGATTAAATAATTTACCCAAGGCTGTATCTTTTGAAAATGGAGAAGGCAGAACGGGAATCTATGCAGCTGGGCTAGGAGCTCATATTTTTGACTTCTGGAAAGATCTCTAGAGAAAGAAAGGAGCTGTGGCTTATGGCTTCTCACCATTTCAGATAATGTGTGGAATACCACGCAAGAAAAGATGAGTGGGTAACAATGTGTTGACATTGTGTGGGTGTCCCAGAAATTTAGCCCTTTCAATAGCAAGTCTTACTAGGTGTGAAATCATCAGTTCTGTTTGCATAAATGCAAATTCCTAAGGCTCCAACAGAGCCTTGAGCCTTCCTTATCCCAAGGCTGGCTGGGTACCATCCTGACTGGGTCTCCTGTCAGGACAAGATGACATCTAGGCCAGACCAACATTCAGTGGTTAAAGCACCATGGTAAAACAAAAGAGAAAAATAATCTCACTAATCTTTTAAAGAATGGAGCTAATGCTATATTCAAACATTGCAGAGAGCTGCTGAGTTTAATCATTTTGAATCTTCCAGCTTTATAACAAAAGCTTACGGGTTTCACCTAATTTAGGAGTCAGTCTGGTGACCACAAAAGTAAAATGTCCCTTCAATGTGTTATTTACTTGAAAGGGGTCTAGCCCACAAGAGTATTATAGCAGGCTCACAGAGAATGAGATAAACTGAAATTGAATCACTGGACACTATGAAGTTATACTCAGTTACTAATAGGCCAGTTGGCAGTGAAGTACTGAATTTGGGTTACACATCCACTGTAAGAGAGCAGAACACTAGCTGTATTTAAAAATGCAGCATGTTCACTATGACTTGAGATGTTTTTAAAAGTTTACTGAATTTATCTCAGATTACTTACAATCGGTATTATTATTCTGAAAATAAATGTGGCTTAACAAACATTCATTGAAATTGTAATGAAGTAACTTCAAAATAAGGTTAAGGTTTCCATCCTTTCAGATAATTTTATATGCACATAATAAGTGCACAAATGTTACCTGGTATATTTTTTTAACTCAAGATTTTAAAAACAGGTCTGTGATTTATTTGGTAAGTAATTGATCATCTTTTTTGTCTAAGGTGCTGAAGGGGAGTGTATCACTAAGGGCTTTGAGGAATCAAGGCTGGGTTTCCACCTTTGTCTCAAGGAGTAGCTTTTTCTTTCTCTGGAATGTCTCTGTATTCCTGTGGGCAGTAGAGTGAAGAAAGTTGAAAGGGAGAATCCTTGCAGATAATTTTATTAGATCCTATGTTGCTTCGATTTCAATAATTTTGGTAGCATATCATCAGGAAGAAATAGGAAATGGCATGGTGGAATTTGAGATAGGCGTAACACTGCAAAGGGAGTAGGTAGGTTGTAGAGATGGATGGGTGTGGTGGTTTTATGCAGACACGCGTGAGTTCATGTGGCTCACTCAGGCTTCTAGGCTATCCCCTCCTGCGGGAGCCTGGCTCTCTCTCCTCTTGGGGTACCCCTGCCATTCTATATGATTCTCATGGGACTTAAAGTGCAGTTGTATGAGCCCAAGGCTCTGAGCTCAGCTGGTGGGGGTCTTATTCATCTTTAAATTTTCTAATGGTGTTATGTGTGGCAAGTGTTCTAATCTTTATGCATCGGTATCTTTTATCTCAAAGTAGAAATAACACCTTCCTTATGGACTGATTATAAGGGTTTGTTCAACTTGAGTTCCCCCCAGAGCAAACCCTAAGATAAGAGGTTGGGTGCAGATAGCTCGTTTTGTGCAGTGATCCCAAAAAGTGAGGGCTGCAAAGGAGTGAAATAGTGGAGGAAGCATGCCAGCACGAAGTGGCTTTCTGCATGCTGTCACTGCTGTGGGCCCTGAGAATTGAGCTCAGTGACCCTGTGAGGCCTACACGGAGCAGGCGGTCTGAAAAAGGAGGAAGAAGGGGAATATTCCATCCTTGGTTTTGTTTGTTCTCATGGATGTAGTTTCGTACACATGTATCAATGGGTCAGAATATTTGCATGGAAAACTATCCCAGGGAATAAGTTGAGAGATTGGTTGTGAGGGAGGAAAGTTGTTGTTCCGTTATAACTGGATGCCATCAGCTGGCTGGCATAAAGAAAAGAGAAATTAGAGATAGGAGAGGAGAGATGATGATAAAAGATTAAATAAAATAAGTGTGCAAAACTTCAAGACCATTGTCTGGCTGAGAAGTGAGCACTCAGTACCTAAGGAACATACTTTTCTGGACAGAGATATGTAAGGATGTTACAGAAAGGTATGTGTTGACGTTTTCTTGTCCAATATAACATAGATTCTGCCTTAGGAGAAAATGGTGAGAATACCACTACATTGTAGTTCAGGAAAATCAATGAGATTGTGTGATTCCTGTTTTGTCTCCAAATAAAGAAGAATTGTTTATATCTTGAAAATGGTAAAAGATCTTTTTGGGCTTGAAGAAATATGCACCAGAAGACAGAAGAGTTAACAGTTTTCTTGGACCCAAAGTTAATGGATTGGTGTATGTGTTTGAATAGGATCGTTTTCTAGTCCTCAACACTTGAGTACTCACACAAATACATACACACATATACATATGTGCACTGGGTCAAGCTCAGAATATCTATGAGTTTTATATCTGTATCAATTTACAACCCCCCCCCCCAAAAAAAAAAAAGCAAAAACAACAACAAAGGAAAAGAAACCTGTGTCCTGACATTCAGTTCTTCTTAGTTTCTTCCAGTTATTTCTCAGGGAAAATTGAACTATTTCTAATAAGTATGAAAGGTGACTTAGTCAGTGCAGGTTTAGGTAATTCAACATTTTTTGCATTAAATTATTTGCAGAGTTGCTTCTTTGAGTTGATTTTTCTTGTAATATTAACTCTTGAAGTTTAAATTTTTATTTTGCTGATAAAATCTGTAAAATCATATAGGCCAAATATTATGTAAGATTTACATAGACATTTTTAAACTTTTTCATACTGAAGAAAACAGAAACAGATACACTGTTAGAAAAATTAAGCATGAATTATATAAACTCTGTATTAAAAATACAAAGATTGCTAGAAAGAAAAGTAAAAATGTAAGTTGTCATCAAATTTTTTTTCTTATAAAATGTTTGGTAGATCAGAAGTTATCTTAAACATACTTATTTTTAACTTTTAAGTTGTTGTATGTTTTTTGAACTTTTTCACATTAAATACATACTTTATGCTGTGATCGCAAGCCAAACTATCGATATCCTTTTTTGTTTGTTTTGGTCTTGGGGTTCGAATCCAGGGTCTTCATGGTGAGCTGTACCTTTTGCCCTTTTAATTATTTTTTATTTTGAAACAAGGTCTGCTGAGTTCCCTGAGTGGGGTTTGAACTTGTGATCCTCCATCCTCAGCCTCCTATAACACTAGGATTACAGGCATTTGCCACCCTACCTTGCCTGGCTTTTGATAGATCAATTTTGGTTTGCTCCGTCACACTTATGAACTGTTTTGTGTGTCTGATGTTTGAGATAAGGGAGATGGCTTGATTTGTGAAAATTCAGAGGGCAATGGTTTTATTCACCAGCAGAAGCAATGGGTGAGGGAGGACTAATCTGGTCAAATCACTTAATGAGAAAGGGCAAAAGGGAGAATTCGGGGAGAGGAACTCTTAGATTCCAGCAGCATAAACAGTGTGTGAGGAGATAAGCTTGTGGCTTTATGCTATTTTACAGAAAATGTTGAAGAGATCATGTCTGCACTCCAAAATGGATTTGCCTTGGCTCCTTGTAATGTGTTTAACTGTAATGATAATGAATGACCACAAATCTAGGCATAAATTTAAGACACAAGGCATTTAGGTCTGGTGTTAAGAGTGACTTACAATAAATAAGGACTGGTTGCCCTTGAACATTTTCGAGCATGTGTGGACCTGGTGTTAAAACTAGCAGAATTCATTGCCCATTTTTCCTTTGCAAGGGAAAAATTTACAGTATCTCTCTTGGGTCTCATGAGCTATGTAGAGATACACAAATCTCATTTTTAGTGGAAGCCATTCCCTGACGTTATTAGTCTTTGGGGAGCCAATATCCGCTCCACAGCATGGGAGATTTGCTCATTGTAAAAAAGTACATGGACTTTTGTATTTAGGATACTCTATATTATCTTAATTGTGACTGTTTTAACATACTTGTTGCTTAATATACAGGCATTTCCTTGCAGCTTTCTTCACCTTAACTCTGTTGCTTGGTTTTGAAGGATGCAGTCATTAGTAGAAGTAGGTTGACCTTCCCCACGGTCAACCTGGAAAACCAACACTGGAAAATCATGATGTATTTAGATTCTGCTAAGGCGGTCGTGATCCATATTATTTAAAGTAGGGAAAATAATAACTGTTCTAATATATTTTAAACAAGTTAGTGTTTTGATGAATTTTACATTATAATGTCTTCAACTTACTAATATTTATTACATGAATACTGCAGACAATTAGCTGGGACAAAAAAAGAGCCTGTAGAGACCCTGCCGTAGAGAAGCTTGTGATCTTGTATGGTCAAGAAGGCAGTTTGATAAAGATATATTGCATTTGATCCACCTGCAGAATTTTTTCATTATGGTTATGTTTTTGAATATCTGGCAGTAGTATTTTGGTGGATGGATTGAAATGTTGAGATAAATATAAAGAAAAAGATTGTAGCTTTTTCTCCTCTACAGCTTTCCAGAGGAGTGTTGCATGGGCCTTTACTGGGTGATAATCAGCAACGTGAGAATGACTGGCCCCTGACGGATGTTCTATAAACATTTGTTGAACAAATAGCAATGTGAAAGAAAAAAAAATACAGAACTAGGATTCTGCTTTAGATTCTTTATAATTAGGTTCTTGAGGAAGGGGTTTACGTTTTCAGTGATTTTTTGGGTGGGCTATTCTTTTGGAAACAGGCGTTGGGAAATCACCTAATAAATACTTACCTGAACTTACGTGGTATCCAGATCATGACCTTGAATCTTAACCTGCAGACTCCAGATTGTATATAGAATGTAGGTCTGGGCTAGGGGCTTATTGGGCTTCTGCTAATCCCCTCAAAATGCCCATTAACGTGAAGCACACATTCTTTTGTGAATAATATTGTACCTCTTTCTTGCGTTTTTCACCCCAGTTGGATGGTCAACAGGCATCCTGACCTTTTGGGTTAGGTGTTGTTGACAGTATCCTATTACAGTGGTTCCAGCCTTGCAAGAGTTAAGACCCATTGCAGCACATGTTCTCTTTGTGTTTTGCCTTAAGATGCTGACTTGCTGGCATTGAAATCGGTTATTTTTCTTCTCCATGATTGTTTTTATTAGCATATGTTTGTGCTACTTAATAATTACTTTTATCTTGGAGAATTGGTATATGTACGTACTGCATTTTAAACCATTTTTCATTCTTTTCTCCTCATCCTTCTCCCTCCACATCCCCTTCCCACCTGTATGAAGCCAACCTGTCCGTTTCCTGTCATTTATTTTGCTCTGTTTATATTTTTGCTTTTCAAGGAAAGGCAATGCATTTGTGTTGCATTACTTTGTCTCATTTAGTAGTGTTTGTAATCACTGAAAAGAGCCGGATACATCTGGTGGCAATTGGCTATGGAGATTTGTATCAGAAGAGGGCAGGGGGAATGGCTTTGCTCTCAGATGGAAGTAAGGATGTGGGGCAGGTGGAGGACTGAGACCCTTTGTCACTAAGTGTGTGGGTGGCAAGAACGCCTGGATCATCTAATTCTTTCAAGTGAGTGTTTGCTGAGCTGAATCTACCAGATAATTACCTTCATTTTCTCTTTGTATTCCTCCACACGGTTTAATTGTGTGGGAATGACGAAGACAGAAAGTGTTGCTGATTCATTATGTAGTTGTGAACCGTCTGTATTCAAACCTATTTTAAATTCTTCATCGTTTTCTTCTGCCATCACACACCAGCTTCTGTCTTTTTACTTTCGTCGTCGTGTTGTGCCACATATTGAATAAAAAGTTTGATGAGACAATTTAAGAGACATTAGACACTATCTTTGCTTTTCATGGGTGTTAATAGTCTGTCTGAAGAATTAGCATATTGGAAAAGAAAGAACCCATAGGAATGCCCAGCTCAGAAGTAATGTGATCCTAAAAAAAAAAAAAAAAAAAATTGGCTTTGTTTCCTTTTGTTTTGTGGATTATATATTCAACCATCCACTCTATGTCAATAGTGGCAATGAGTTTGTTGCTTCTGGGACTTGTCCCAGAGTTTGCTGTAAATAAATAGTGTCGCAATGCATTGATGAAGGACATACTTTAAGATTTAAAAATGTGTTTTATAAGGTAATGCTGCTATTCTAGTTTGCTTACTTTGGAGAAAAAAAATACTCTTTCATTTCCATTTTAACATATGGAGCTGAAAACTTTATATTGCCCTAACTCAAGAAAGTATCTTCAAAATTTTTAAATAGAGCAGAGATTAGAAGAAATATCAGGCTAAGTTCGGGTTAATTACAAAGTGAATCGAATAATTTTCCTTCTCTCATCATAAGTATTTCTGAAATCTAAGATGATTAATTGCAATTAATGTCAACACATTCTATTTTAATGAAAAATTTTGTAGAATTCTAAAGAAATTTTTAGTGTTCAAACCCCTCCCATCATTACATGTGGGATCATTTTTAGTGTGTTTTTGTTTCAGTAAAATTTTAAACACAAACTTCTCAAAATTACTTTAAGTCCTACTTGCTGTTGTAGGGAACCAGTACAGAACCTTAAAAGATGACACAGACTATTTCTGAATTAGTATAATTGAATCTTCTTAATTTTTTCCACAAAGTTTCTCACACATATTTTCTGTTATAAAGATAGTATACCTTGAATTTCTAATTTTCGTCTTTCGTGGTGAATTTTGCTCTTTTCTTGGCAACTCCTTTTCTTTTGAAAATTGGTAGACATGTCACATTTGAAAGTCATGGTTCTATAAGAGATTATTCCAGTAAAGATAAGCCATGCAAATCTAATGCATCTTGTTTTCTTTACCTTTTGATTTTTTTTTTTTTTTGGCTCCACAGATTTACTTTCTTACACTCCATCTAAAAATATTTTTTGTTTAAGAAGGGAAAAAAAGTGCCTCATGCCGATTTGCATAATATGTTAATGCGGCTATGCATCTAGACATCTGGATGGCATGTTAATGTCTCATTCTCATTCAGGGAACTAGACCTCACACAGATGGTAGAGACAATTTTAAGAGCATTGTTGTAAACAAATAAGGCAGCCAGGAAACCAAACACTCTCCAAGATAGACATTGCCGCCAAAGAAGCTCTTTAGTGAGATGTTTTGACTACAAGATTGTACAGCCAGCCCTTATCAGTCTCTGACAGAAGCAGAGGTAGCAGCAGGCGGTTTTTCTGAGCAGTGGTAACGGGAATTAAAAAAAATACCATCCACTGTAAATTTTTAGTTTTGAACGTTTTAAAGCTGAAATGAACTTCTATATGAGTATATAGAATGTATTTTACACTGGTGCATGACCAAGTACACATATGTGTCATATGTATGCATTTATGTATATGTATGTATGTTTTAATGAAATAGGTTTATATAATTTAATAGAACTTGAGCTCTTCCTTACTTTCTACCTTAGAGATTTCTACCATTAGAACTATCAGTTTCTGGAATCATTTCGCTTGGGTGTAAAACACCTACAGATTTGTTTTCTTGAGCAGGTAACTCAGTCACTTAAAAATAAAAGTTACCTGGTATAAGACTGAACTTACTCTCTAAGGCAATTGGCATGGTTTAGATCTAGAGTGCTCACCAAATCCTCTCCCACTTGGATGTTGCGGGTTACCTGTTGGGAGCTGGAGCCTGGTAGGGTGTGAGGCCTGGGAAGATGCATACTCTTGTCCTGCCTTCTTCCTGAGATTCAGATCGTTGCTCTTGGGATGCTCTGAGAAGCTTTTTACCTCCCAAGACCTAGCAAAAAAAGTGAACTCAAATTGATCTTTCTGCCCTGAAACTTTAGATTCGAGGTATTCTGTCCTAGTAATGAGAATGGAACTAAGACAAGAATTAAATACATTCAGGACTTGTCAAATGCTTAGTACGTGCTTGTGCAAAAGAATAATAAAATTAAATTAAAAATAAATCAATCAATACTAACATTTGTTGGGGATTTTTTTGTTTTGTTTTTCTTTTACCATATTTTGAATCTGGCCATCTTTACCATAGAAATACTGGGTTTGTTTTTGCACATAGGATGAACAGATTTCTTAGTCGTCTAAAGATGTCAGCAGATGCAAGCTCTGCAATTGGACACTGAGCATCCTGCACTTGAGTCTTCCTCTTACCAACTAAACTGCCGTTGAATTTTACCAATGTTTATTTTCTTTTTATTAAGAAGTAACAGTTCAATTCGTTGATTGCTTAACAATTTGATTTATTGACAATTCAATTCATTGGACTGCTTTTTTATGGGGACAAACATGTGAAGTAACTGTTTGGGGTACATCTCTTTTAGGTTATAGGATTGTTTTTCTGATATTCATGTGGCTGCTTTTGTTCTAGTGAGGGAACACACAGTGACCGTATTGATCTGGTCATCTTCTATCTGGATTAATTTGAGCCAGTCTAGATTAGGGCTCGATGATTGTGAGTTGAGGCTCAGGTTTCAAAATAAGCATGTTATGTTTGAAGAAGTACATATTTTCATGCTTTATTAAGCCAAAAAACAGTACTTTCTTCAGAAAGAAATTCACACTAGGGACAGAGAAGTGACTATTTGGAAGTTTAAGAGGAAAATGAAATGAGAAAAAACCATGGGACATGCAGATAATTTCTTCTTGGTTTCAGTGGTGCAGCTCAGATTTATTCTGATTTCAGATTTTCTTTCTCTATTATAGGACTCCTTCATAAGTAAAAATATTTCTAATTAAGATCACAAATAATTTCCCTTTATTAGATTTTTGGTAGCATGATACGGTGATCTTATGTATTTTGTCCACAAAACACACGTGACCACTTGCAGGCTCCATACTTTTAAGTTCATTATGGAGAATATTTCTCTTCTGAAGTTTAGAAGGGAACTAAAAATGCAAGAGAAAAGTAGGGAGAAGGGCTGCAAATCTTTGTCACATCTGCTCCGATTATCTTATATTGTCTTATCCTATGTCCTTTACACAACACTCACCCACCACTGTGTTTCCCCAAGAATAGTCCCACAATGCCGTTCTCACCATGACCTCCAGAAGTCATTCACATTAATCAAGAATAGAGCAGGATAGAATATGCAGAATAAATTAAGGATAGCTCTGGAGGACTAACTCTGGGAACAATTTTCTAATTGGGAAATTGCCTTGTGGCATGTGGGTCAAGGGTATTAAAGTAAACAGGAGAATGAACATAAATACTGCAAAAACATACATTAAATTATTTTTATCTTTAAGAGAGAAAATAAAAGCCAAGCAAAGCAAGCTACTATGTATTTTAGTAAGTTGCAAAAGAATAGGAGAAATGAGAGCAAGATAGGAATTGGGAGTCTGAGAAAGATTGATGGATAGGCTTGGAACAGAATATCATAAAATATGGATGGGCACCTCTGAACAAACTGAGTTCTTTAGAGTAGAAGCGGATACTAAGACACTTGGGAAATAAAGTTCATGAAAGCCATGAGTACCATTGTCAAGAAACAAAGTGTAGAACTTTGGACGCTTCTGATTATGGAGCTATAGTTGTAATAACTAAACTATTAATAGTGTCTTAAGAGATTGACTTGCCAGATTTCTGCCTTAATGCACTAGTGTGCAGATATTTGACAGCCAGCAGTTGATAGTGCATGATCACAAATGGTCAACAATTTAAATAGCCTGCTTAGAGTTTGTTTTATACTCCAAGACTTAAAAATAAAGAATTTGTCCTTGTGGAAAGGAGGAGAAAAAATGATTTAGACCCAGTTACCTAATACACTGTGTGCACGTTAGTATTTTATCATTTATTGCATGTTTAGCATTATTATCCATGAAGGATGGCATTTCTAGACTCAGTATTATGGATGTTTTGGGCCAAGTATTTTCTTTGTTGGGTACAAAAACATAATTGCAGAATCTTTTGTTTTTGCAGCTTAACTGGAGTGTATCATTATCTGTGAATAGTACACTTTCCTATGTCTGGGACAACCAAAAATACTTTCAGATATTACCAGATGGCCCCTGTGGTGGAAAATTGTCTTCAGTTGGAAAATACTGACTAAAAACATGGTTTCTGTTTAAAGCAGAGAAAGCATTTACTTTAAGGTCAAGGCAGACTATTAACATGTAATTAGGAAGGCATTTATTTTCAGTTCAAAACAGAATATTAACATGTAAGTAGATGAAAGTTTAAAGTAAAAATTAGAGGAGGTAGAAATAAGGACATGAAGGCACTAAGGAAACTACATTCAGTCTGGCAATGGATGGCAGAGGTAGGTTATGAGCTGCAGCTCCTGCTGGAGGATGGCAAGCACACACATCGGTAGTAATGGCACGGACAGGAGCAGTTGGGATAGTACAGAAGTAGCGTTCATTCAGCACCCAAATAATTATTCTCAGAGCACCTCCTCATTATTGCTATGGTTATCTTTAAGTTACAGATGAAAAAACTGAGTCTCAGTGTCACTCAGAATATACTTGGGATTACATATCGTATCTGTTTTATTTTAAACATGGTTTATTGCTTCCTTCCTAAAGCAGCAAGATACTAATGTGGTGAAATTCCTTCTGAATGGTCCTTATCCATATTGTTTGATAAATCATACTGTTTATTCTCAAATCTTTCTTTCTTTAAAAATATTCCCAAAAGCCCTCTTTTTCGAGAATGCTTTAGCTTATACTCATGCAGTGGTTGTGGTTCAAACTACATTAGTTGAATACAACCACATTGCATGAATCAGTTGAGTTTTCACATGTACAGTATATGCTTTTTTTTCCTTTAAAGTTAATTGCAAAGAAAAGACTTTGATTATCCTACAACCAATGTGTTCAAATTGTGGCATAAAGAAATTTTAAGAAAAGGATAAAAGTAGGTACAGAAATGCATTTTAAGATCTTGTACTGATAGCATATTGAAATTTTCTGTTTGTAGCTTACAGAATTTTTGTAGACAAGAGTCTCTGTGCCCATAACTAGATTTTGCAATTCTGGTATGCCCATAAAGGATATAAAGTAATGTAGACTTCCAGCTAACTTGGAAACTGTGCGTGCGTGTGTGCATGAGTGTGTGAGTGTGTGGGTATCTGTTTGTATCTCCAAGTTGCTTATTTGTACTCGTTTACTTAAAACAAAAATACATTTTATTTTACTGACACAGAAATAGCTAATATCCATGTAAAAAAAAAAAAACTTCTTCAAGAAGTAAAAGGATATGAACTGTAGGAAAAAAAAAGAGAGAGATGAAGCTCCAGAAATCATAATTTGATATTGATTTGGAAGATTTGTCCAAATGACATTTATTTTAGGTTTTTTTTTTTTTTAAGGAGAAGCTTCTCTAGAATTCAGAAAATAAATTGTCATGCTCACATTAAAATTATGAATCTCTGATTTTAGTTGTTTAATATACATGTGGATTGAAATACCAGCCCAAGCACAGCAGATAAAAGAACAGATTGCAAACCGCACCCACTGAATTTAGCTTCTCTGAGTTTCCGATTCTCAGTAGATGAGATGGTATAAAACAAGACTTCACCGGTTGTTAATTGAGATGAGAAAGTAATATAAAATAGCTACATGATATTTAGCACAATGTATAAACTTTAATCATTGTCTTAATGGAGCTATTTATCAATTTCGGGATTTGTCATAATTGGATTATGGCATAATGAGATACGAAGAAATGCAAGTGTGTAACATTTTAATGTGTGAATTTTGTCACATGTGGGTTTTCTAACATAATTGTTGAGATCTTGAGACAAAGTCTTGATTTTAAATTCTAAATTAGTGTTCACTTAAAGGTCATTGGGCAAGCTATTTTTAAATTCATTATCCATTTTTATTATTACTCTTCCAAAGTGTAATTATTCATAGACAACAGAAATGAAATAGGATGGGTCAAACAGGATATTTATGCATATTTCTTTAAAAATAAAACTGAAAGGTAATAAAGTTTATACTGATTTTTATTTGATTCTGGCTGATAGAATATTGTGAAAACTACTACTGTGAAAAGAAATTATGACCACATTAATATTTCTGGTATTTTTCTTAAAAGAAATACATTTAAAGGAGGACACACTTTTATATCGATGTAGCTTCTACTTTTAACCCAAAAGAAAATAAAGGGAAAATAAACGAATTCCAATGAACACTTTGAAGAAATATATGCTGTATTTGGGATTTATTAGATTTCATCAATGTGCAGGGGATTATGAATTTCCTTTCCAAAAGGAGACCAGAGGGATATTCCATTTTAAAGGATTTATTCCCTTCGGTGGAAATATGCAAATCATTTGTTTTCACTAAATAAACATCAGTGAAACATTTCTTCTTTCATTTCCCTTAGGAATAACAGGTCCCTCTTATTAATAATTGTAACTGTAGGTGACATTGTGTAGTTTATGGTCATGGTACTAAGATTTTTTTAAAGATATATTAGAGTTGGTAGTTTCAAAAAAATCTAAACTTTCTTTTTAAAAAATATTTTCGATTTAGTAATACATAAGAACATCACATATGTTAAGCAGAATACCATGGATAGCCATTTAAAGTTAGGCTCTCCTCATTTTTAGGAGATAATGAAATTAATCAAAAACACAACAGACTCTTAAAATTATGATGCAGTCCCAAAAATAAAGACATATAGACATGAGGAAACAACTTGTGAACAAAATTACATTTAAATAAAATCTTCCCAAGCAAGGACATGTATGGGCCATTAGCCCCAATTTACACTGTACTCATATGATATTAAATCTGTAAATCATACATATTCAAATAAAAAATCTTGCCTTCATAAAGCAGCAATATTTGAAACAGCACAGGCCATAGTACTTTTTATTAATATTGTAATAAAATGATAAAACAGAAGTGGCACTTTTTATGCGGGATTGGCTGCTTCTGTGATATCCTAGTCTTGGTTATTTGTCTGCTGTACAATGAGAGATGGTAGCGTCGACACGTAACATTGGGAAGACTAGAGGCACGCCTTTGAATCCCTTCCAGTCCACCGTGTCCCGGTTGAACAAGGACATCTGCTCTCCATAGTAAAACTCCATAAAAGTTCACCGGGGAGAAAAGAATTGTCTCCATGTGGAGCAGAGATAGGAAGCAGACAAGTGCTAAAACGTCTCATTCATCTAATGTCCTCTGAATCACTGGTTCACTCTGGCCACCTGTATTCCTAAGCACATAGGTGTTTGGTGCCACCACACACTTTCTGTAAGTAACGACTGCTTGCATTTGCCAACAGAATAATTGTGCCACAGTGAAACACTGCTGCTCCTAGGACAGTGGCCAAGACAAAGGGTAAAAAATGAGAAAAAGCAGTGGAAAAAAAAGAGTGGAAGACTGTAATATGAAATCCACCGAGGAATCTATTCTGACCAGTAGAACTGCCATATACTGATGTGCTGATGCTCCCTGCCCCCCATCCTTACTTTCCTAACCCCATTTGCCCTAGCTGCCAGTACACATCCCAGGCAGAGACACCCAGCTGCATGTGCTTGGCAAATAGCTACCCATTTCATTGTTCAGTGACTCTGAAAGACCACCAAATGCAACTCTAGCCTGGAAACATTTGGAAAAAATGCTACTGTTCCTGATATTGTTGCTTCTTCCTGACCGACAGTTGAAGGTGACTTTCGCTTGTACTATCCTGCCTGCAGTGAACAGTTTTCCAAAATTAAAGATCGTATTTTGTGTTTGATAGGTACAGCTGTGTCTGTTACCAAGGGCAAACCCACCTGTGCAACACTCTGTTCATTTTTATGCTGAGAACTTTATTTGAAACCCAGTTCTATAGAAAAAAAGTACATTAAATTGTGAGAACCAATTTTGTGGGCAATGAATTTTTGAATTCTACTTTGGGTTATGAAAAGGGTAAGTTGATTTGTTTGCCATAGAAGTAGTAGTCTCGGTGGTGAAACAAATCGGATGTATTTTTGTACTGTTGGGAATTGTATGTGTATTTGTTCTTAAAACTCCATAGTATTTAAAAACTGGTGTAGAGTAATGCGAAGTGGTATGGCCGAGGTTGGAGAGGGGTATGCGGGTGTTCATTTTGGTTTTTGGACAAGACATTCCAATTCTCAAATTGTATTATTTTCATTGTCATGTGAATGTGTTGGAGTAGATGAAAGTTCTTGATCCTGTGCAGATCTGTAAGTTCTCTAATTGGAGGACTAGAGCCGTGTTATGTATGAACTCCACTAATAACAAGTGTGTCTATGCAAAATGCCTTTGTTGATTGAGGTGCCATGACAAGCCACAATTTTCTGAGCTGTGAAACATGAAGCTGCACTATAAGAGCAGGAGCTTCTAAGGTTCATGAATTTGTTTTTCCCTTTGTGCCTGAAGAGACGTCATTTTCATTAGTACAGAAAGGATGTGAGACCTCTTACAGAACCATATTTAACATTGTTTAACCTAATTTTCCCCCAGACTTAGTTGATACTGTGCATCACGTATCTTTTTTCTGCTGTTCCAAATTCCATGTCAACATGATCATCCTGCACTAGTTTCTGGGAGTTGACTTGTGAGGGTTAGTACTCCGAGTTTTATTTTTACAGCCTTAAAGCTGTGGGCACATAATGAGTAAGTCTGGAGAAAAGAGGATAGAAGAAAGAACTTGAGTTTGAAGGGAAGTCAAGGTGCTTCTTCCTTTAGCTTCTTCCTTTAAGACCAACTCTTCCAGTCTCACCCTAAGTCTTCCTCCCTACAGGTGGCCTTCTCCATGGCTCATCTTTCTGGTTCCCGTACCTTTTCTCCTCTATCTCCTCAGCCATAGCCTTTACATTTCCAACTTAGGTATGATTTTCCCTCAACCTGCTTTTATCTGTTTAAATCCCTCTGTTTCAGTCAATGCTCGTATTTTTATACCATGTTTGAATTAGGCCATCTTGTTTCTTCTTCCCGAATGCTGAGTAGGATGTGTAGCAGCTTTTTATTTTGTTGATGTATAATTTTGAAGCATAAAATTGACACGTTTAAAGTGAGGAAAATTTTGCAGAATAAAATTATCTGGTATATCAGTGGTTGGGTGGTCAGGTTTATGTTGCTAACTATAATTGTTAAACCACCTCTCCTTGTGTAGACTTAGCCTGCAGCCATCATGATGTAGACTGTGCCAAAGTCTGTGACAGTAAAAACAGATTATTTCCAAGTCCTGTCTAAATTTTTTTCAAAATGATCAGTTTTCTTTGTGCTCTTAATTGACTTAGTAGTGACAACAACCTCAGGAGTTAGACAGCATTATGTCTTAGCATCTATTTAGTCAATTTGGAAATTTAGATTTGCTAAGTTTGTGCATGTGAATGCATATGGCACTGTCCTGGCTTTTGGAAATAAAAAAAGGTAAAGAAAATTTAACATTCGAGTGATCTCCATGTAACCTCCTCTACAATCCTACTACTTTCGGTAATAAAATATGGACAAAATAATGAAAATAATAACAGCATTGACTAAATTTTCAGTGCAGTTTGGTATTTATGTAATTTTCTTTTACCAAATTTAGTCTTTCAACAAATCTATGAAAATATATTGTTACAATTTCTTATTTTATCAAGAAGAAAATTGTTGGAAGAAATAAAGCAGTAGGAAAGCTCGCCTAAGATGAGATCTTGAGGACAAAAGAGAAGGCAAGGATTTCTTTAAAGGTTCACGAAAAGCTCACAGTACAAGAGAATTCACAGCAGAAGGTGCAGAGAGGTAAGCCAGTTATGACTGGGTTATGCAGTACATTGTAGAAATACAAATCATGGCCTTTGTTGATTTGATAAATGGCAAAATTGATTAACTTCATTTGTTGAATGCTGACCATACAACTATGATTTAAAACTTTCCTACCTAAATTTGCAGTGCATTTTAAAAAGCTAAATAATTGTTACAGTGTGAGTCTGGGATACCCCCAGGAAGCCTCGTGTATTTGCGTGTTGTGGATTACCTATAAATTCTATGTGCTGTTAAAAGATGGAGTCAATTTGGGAGAGGTGGGTGGTAGGCTTGTGGTGGAAGACAGGCATATGGTAGATTATAGGTATGTGTGATGGATTAGGGGTGTGTGGTAGATTACAGCTGCATGGCATATTACCGGGCTGGGGACCAGACCTAGGAAGCGTGGGTCACTGGGACACGACATGGAAGGGCGTGTGCTGTTCCTTCCTCACTTGGGTTCCAACTGCAATGCTGTGAACAGATAATCTTTCACCATGTGTCTCCGCCATTACCAGCAGCCCGTGAAAGGATGGTGACCTGACACTGTGAGCTAAAATAAACCTTTCCTCCCTTAACCTTGAATAGGTTGTCTATTCAGTCACAGCTGGAAAAAAAATAACCGAGACAATTATTTTGTCACACCGGATAAAACTAAGATGAAAAGAAAAAAATGTTATTGACAAAATGTAGTTATTGAATTTTATTTTTCTTATTTGTGGAGAACTGGAAACCTGGAATGCCTTGACAGCATTCTCTAATACAGTGGTTTGGACGGGAATGCCCCAGCACGCCTCGCCTCTGGGTATCTTTCCGTAACAGTGGCATGCCTTTGCCCTCAGCCTTATCAGTTTCTTGCAGCGACTTGTTCCTCCACGCCCCAAGTGGATTTTGACTGTGCTGCAGGAGAGACGACATTAGAGCACTGTGTTGTCTAAAGCAGCAAAAATTAGGTTTCACGTGGCATTGGGTATAAAATGCTTTTGAGAGCTGTTTCTTATTTCCCGGACTGTGCCAATGCCTGGAATAAACTAAGTGTTCCACATGTCTAGGTTCAGAAAATAAAAAGACAAAAATATTATCATGGTGATCAGCTGCTGTAAAGCCATTAGGAAGGGGCAAAGGAAAAAGAATCGCTTCTGAGTGCTTCCAGTGCCTGGCCCACATTTACAGGTCAAGGGCTTCAAAAGAGAAGATGGAACATTCTTGAAGCTAGGGTTCTCCCTAATGTTGCCCTCCCTTCCCAAGGTGAAGGTTGTAGAAAGACCTTGAACTGCCCCCCTCCTCTGCATTTCACAGGTGGCCTGGAGAAAAAGGCGGAGATGAAAAAGAGGGCTAATGATCCATAGGAAATTCTCCCCACAGAATGCTCCCCTCAGGCTGCCACGGCGTGGAGGCATGACTTTCCTAGAAGCGGTGCCCAGGTGACAAACATTACCTTACGTGGAACCATCTGGGCTGTGCTCCAAGAACCACACACACGACACACAGGGGAGCTAAGTAATGAGAGTGGAGGACTGATGGCTTTGGGGCAGAAGTTCAATCTTACAGGATAGGAGGATACTGGGGCTGTGAGCCAAGACTCTGAAATATTAATAATTAGAGAGCATAACATAAGCAATCACGTTGAAGTACTCTTTCTTTTTTAACCAAACGTAAGTGGAAAGATAAGTACATCTGCTCTAGGCAGATGGAGGTACAAGATTGCTCTAGATGTGGGATGTTCCATTCAGATTTCTGTTCCTAATAGAGCACAAAATTGGTGTCTGTGTGTCTCTGCATAGAGAGTCCTGGCTCAAGTGGACGGTGTCCACGATTGTCAAAATTTGAGAGCCTGTTTGTAGAATAATCGAGTGTAGCAGCATGCAGTGTGGTTGATTCATTGGGAGCTGCTGGGCTATGGTCTCGAAGGGAAAGAGAATATTGCTTGAGGGTATTAAGACTGGGTCTCAAATTTCAATTATACATGAGTACTAAAGATAACTACCATCTTCCACCAGAAACCGACTTTTTTTTTTCCTTTTCCTTTGTCTAGGAAGCCTTGATTTAGATTTGCTTTATTCTCTCACAGTTACTGTTGATGTTTAGTGTATGTACTTTCATTTATTGAAAAATATTTTTCTATCTCATGTTACCTTATGTCTATCTGATACATTCATTAGTTTTGCCGTACCAAAATCATCTTGCAGGTATTTACCTCTCAATAAATTTAACATTTGCCATTTCTCCTTCCTTTCTTCTTGCTATATTTCTTATAAGCCCAACTTGGAAATAGCAATATATGTTACACTTTTAAGTAGGAACTCTGCAATTATACAAAGGGATGCGCACATACATGAAATTTTAATCATCTAAATATATACACAGAGATATGGGGATTTTAGTCAATTTCTTTAGACATTATACTTTTAAATGAGAACAAAAAGAGCTGGGGATGATGTTATCCATACTGTTGTCCCAATTATAATCTCACAACTCTAAGCTCCCAACGTAGTTGAAAAAATCATTTATGTTCAGAATTCTTCTGTTGGTGTTTTGCTCCCAGGAAAGTAGAGAAAATAAAGAGTTTGCTGTTTTTAATGTTTCTATCTTTTATGGTCATCACAGGGCTGTGCTTTTGGCTGAGTCCCATACATTCCAAATTTGTTGCATATTTAACCTCAGAATTTTCTTTAGTTATCTCATCCTAAAGACCTGTCACAGTCACACACAGAAATGCCACTAAAACTTCTGTTCCTATGTCCCTCTCTCACTGCAACTAAAAGTAGACTTTATTTTTGCAGTAAGAATGTATTATTGATAGTGGAAATACATTTCAATGTAAATTCATATTGTTCTTCTACATAGAGAAATAACAGCCTTTTGGAAATCATGTGCATGTGACTCTCCGGGGAATCTCTAATCTATTACCGATTTCATGCACTGCAAGGCTTTTATTCCCATGTCCCTCCACCATTTTCATCTCTCTGTCCTACCTGTACACTTGGGTCACCCCTGGGGTTTGTCTAAGACTCTTCCTGAGTAGGTGACACACTAATGCAAGCCTGTGTAATTGAATTTTTGACATATGAAAGAGAAGTTTTAAAAAAGGATAAAAGTACCATAAATAGATATTTAAAAGAAGGGAACAGATGGTTGCTTTGTGAAGATGTTCAGATAAAGCCAAAAACCCACAAACAGATGGTTTTTACGTATGTAGTGGGTCGGTGATGGAGCCTGAAGCCTGTGGAGCAGAATAGACCAAGCTCCAGCTCATCCTACAGAACTGAAGTTTGGACTACAACAGCCTAGTATTGTAGACGACATAAAAACACAGGCACGCTATTAAAAATACTGCGTACCACACTGCACTTCTTCTGGGAAAGAGCCCTTTACATTTTACCAGTATAGCAAATGCATAAATAACTTACGCTAAACTATAGAGGTAATTGTTCAGTATGAGGATAACAGAACAAAGCTAATACTACCTAGCTAAATGAACACAGACTTGGGTTTAAATTTTTCTCATAATAAGTTCCTCACCCTTGTTTTATTTGTCTTATAAATAGTAAAATTCTGAAAGCACTCAAAATGCACAGGCTCATTTTGTTCATACACATACAATTAGTTATTTGTACTTATAGGAAAAAATGGTTTTCATTTAGAACAAAGCAGTTAATGAGGTAACACCGTGCTAAATATTTCTCAGTACCACAAAACAACAAAACTAAATTCTATTTAAAATGATTTTATGGGCGATACCTGAGTGCTATAGTTTATGCAGTTTCTTATTTTATAGATTAATATCCTTATCTTGATCAAGATAGTCTACCTATCTTAAATCTCTAGTCATATCTTCAGCATCAATCATCATTATTTTAATAGGCATTTTCCCTGTCATTTTATTGAACATGTGTATATGCATGTTAAAAATTACATATATTTTATTAAAATCTTAATTGAATAATGAGTATACAAGTTTTATTCTCTGTTAGCCACGTCTTAAAGATTTATCCATAAGTCTAACTCATTTAAAAATAACAGCTTGATGTTAGTTTGATATTTCATAGGATGGAAGTATAATAGTCTGTGGAAGGTGTAGTTTATTCCGTTTAAAAAAGTCAATTACAAAGCTTGATTCATTGAACAAACATGAACAGATATGTTTATGGTTATGTATGGAAAAATAAAAGCAGAACTGCTAGGTAAATATTGAAAGTCTGAGGCAGAGTTTAAGAGGTCATAACCCTTTTTTCTTAAAAATGATTTTCATATTAATATGAGTTGCATTTACAGTACAGATAAGAAGGTGGCTGTTAGGGTTTGGATCTGGAATGTCTCCCAGAAGCCTCCTGTTTTAGGGAGCTGTGGAATAGCTGTGGCACTGTGAGCTGTTGGGAGGTGGGCCTGACCAGAAAGGCCAAATCCTTGAGATTTGACCTGGAGTCATTATATTAACTTGTAGAGTTTGGGAAATGCCCAAGGAAGAACTTTCAACTGTGTTTGATTTACTTGTGAGCCAGGAAAGCAGAAAGGTCCTGGGGATGGGCCACCTCTAAGTGGCACATGGAAGTAAATAAAGGAACGAAGAAGAAACATTGTTAGAGCCTTTTCCTGGGAAAGCTGGGGCCTTTGGGCCTTAGCCTTAGTCCCAGATACCGATTCACTCGTCTCTCGCTTGGTTTTCTGTCTGGTACCTGGTGAAGAGCTTTCATCTCCGTAGGCCTGCCCTGTGTGCTTCTATCATCACTGGCCTCTCATGAATGGATCGAGACCTTCTGAAACTGTGAGCTAAATAAATCTTTCCTCCCTTAAGTTGTGGATGCCGAGTATTTGGTCCTAGTAACGAATAACCCTGCGTGGGTCATGAAGGGCCGCGTTGTGTTTTCAACTCCCTCATCGTGGTGCCTTACTAGGCTTTCGTTGCTTTAATTATTCACATGGACTCAAGTTATGATATGTTAATTGGATTCTATTGTACTTATCTTTTATTTCATTTAAATGTGTATTATCCCTGGTTGACACCATCCATGAGAAGATAGATTTGGTTGATTTCTTTAGAAATGAGACCATTAGCTCTTTGCCACAAATATAGATGATTCTAATTTTTAAGTCTTTTATTTTAGAAGATTGCGAAACAGATTTGGGCTAACAGACATATGAGTAAATATCTGCTTTTGCCAGGCACAGTACCTGCATTATTAGGCTACCAAAATGTATAGGTGTGTGAGAATGCAATTTTTCAATAAAAGCTGCACATGGGGGGAGAAGAAGCAACTTTTATATTAAGTTTTAAGGCACTTTAATGTTTTAGCTCAGATGATACCACAATAAGGAGAATACTGAGAGTTTTAAAGAAGCGATGATTGAGTGTCCAGGTTGCTGATCCCTTTGTTGCTATTCTGCAGCCACAAAACGTCAGTAGCTGGGTAAGATTCTGACGGCTTCCCGACACTGGCAGATACAGTTCTGATTTCCTTGTCCTAGGAGTTTCAGTAATTAGCAGAAGTACAGCTGTTCAGTACATATTGAAATGCTTAGGTTTCTGTTAATTTTCCACAAAGTATATATATTTGTTTATTTGTGGTGCTTTTCCATTTTTTTCATTAAATCAGGAAAAAATGCATGTGTTCTTTTATTTAAACCAAATACTATTGTATGTTTTCATAAAGTGGGCTTCCTTTCGGTGTTCATTTTGTTTACCTTTTATGGTATGGATCTTTATTAACTGACTATAAGGCTTGTATTATATTTAATGAATCTTCTTTTTTTGAGACAGGGTCTCACTCTGTGGTCCAGCCTGGTCCTGAACTCACTTCAGAGCCCAGGCTGGCCTTGGATTCAAGTCCAAGCAATCTTTCTGCCTCAGCCTCTCAATTGCTGGGATTACAGGCATACACTACCATGCCCAGCTTTATTAAATGAATCTTATACAGACTTACGTGTGTGTGTTTGTGTGTGTGTGTGTGTGTGTGTGTGTGTGTGTGTGTGTATCATTTTATTGATACATGTAAGGTCAAAATTTGAAGTTTACTGTAATCTTGAGCATTTTGTGCACATACATATCTTGGCAAGGTTTCAATACCTTTCTCTCTCTCTCAGTTTGGTCCTCCTCCTAACCACCCCAGCTCAGTTCCCATTATTTTCCCCAGGAAGTTTCATGAGATAATTGTGATCTGGATGTCTCATATTAGAGAAACCATTTGATATTTTACCTTCTCTTTCTTCTGATTCACTTCTTTAAGCATGATGGTCTCAAGTTGTCTCCATTTGACTATAAAAGCCTCCAACCTATCTGACTTCATAGATGCATAGTATTCCATTGTGTGTAAATACCACAGTTTGTGTATCCACTGGTCTGTTGATGGGCATTTTGGTGACTTCCATATTTTAGCTATTGTTAATTGTGCTGCTTTGAACATAGGTATATACGACAGTCTTATATTTTTATACTTTCACATTTAGTATTTTGATAGCACTTTTATAATAACAATTGGATCATTAAAACATTTTCTACACAATTTTCTATTTTAAAATTTTGCTTAAATACCAATTATTTTATTTCTTCTGATACATTTTTGTTTATTCTTTTGATGTCTGTATCTTTTTTCCCACCCATTTTATTGATGCCTGTATCTTTATAAATGATGACAGCAGTGCATTTTTTTCCCCACTGATTAAACTGTGTTTTGAGCCAATTCTAGCGGCACAGTTATCCCAGCATTCTGAGAGGCTGAGAATGGAGGATCACAAGTATAAGTCCAGCTTGGGAAAATTACAGATGTACCAAGACCCTATTTTAAAATTAAAGGTAAAAAAAAAAAGCTGAAGATGTAGCTCAGCAAGACAGCTTCAGACTCAATTCTCAGGATAACAAAATGAAGCATTGGTTTGATTAAACATTTTACTATTATTGAACTATGTTCTTTTTCAAAGACTGGTAATACCTAAAGTTCTGCACCGTCATTATTTTTAATGTCTGTTTGCCTTTCTTGTTGTTTCCTTATTTGTAGTTACACAGAAACACATACACAGACATATATGTCAATTTTCTATTTGTACAAACTCAAAAACCTTGCATATGACTAAAGTATCTTTCTTCAAATCTACAACAGTATTACCATCATGCAGAATTCTAGAGCAGAGGACAGTACATGTATTTATTAAGCCTTTAAAATATTTCATGATTTAAATTTTCTTTAAAAGCAGAAAGCTGCTCAACAAGTCTATAGGAATTTTAATATATATGCATTTTATTTCACTCCCAAATCGAGGTGTGTGTAGTATCCAGGAACTGGGCTTTCTACTTGGTCAGGATGCTTATCCTCAATTGTTTCTTTAATTATATGTCCCTCCGCAGCCAGAATTTCCTGTTTTGTCTGGAATTCTATTAGCCACAAATGAAGTCATTCTACTGTTGAAGCCATCAATTTCTTTTCCATGAATAAAATGTATAGGTGATTAAGGCAATTACTCAATTTGGTCTCCTAAAATGAACTTGGAACATGAGGATTGTCATTCACACCGCGTCAACTTTCTCATTTGTGAATACTGATAATAGTCGTCTCCACGATTTTGCAGCTGACCAAAGGTTTTATTTATTATTCTGTATTTTTAGTCGTCACTTTTCTTTTTTTTCTTGGCTAATGTCTTTTCGCCCCAATGTTTAAATGAGTCTTTTGTTCCTCTGCCATGACTCTCGTTGTCAGACATCACTAATTTCTTCTTCCCCCTGAGTTACATTTTCTTGTTAGTTTTTGTTGGGTGATAGAAGATCTGATCTTCCCTTTCTTCCTTTTATTTTGTTAATGATTTCAGAAATCTCTCAGAAACTTTTTGGCTGCATAACTATTTTTCAATTTTTTTGAGTTTAGAAAGTGGCAAAATCGACTTCATTTGTGTGACTATTTCATGTCTTTCATCTTGAGTAGACTTTCTGCTTATTAACAGTTTCCCTTCCCTATTTCACTGGCAATGGAATGAAATGAGACATCTGTTTCTTTGCCACGATCAGCATATTTAGGAATTGGCAGAATGGTTTGATTGAAAATTTTCTAAATACGATCACAGTGCTTCATAGATTTTCATATTTTTTTCTAAGCACTATAAATATGGATTACACTTGCCCTTTAATCCTGTGTTTGCGGTCCAAGTTAATTTACCAGGACTTAAATGATACTTAGATTATGTTTTCCAGTTTATCAGAGAGAAAAGGTGGTTGGACCGTATTCTAGCCACCCACCTGTGAATGGACTGTGACTTCTTGAAACTGTGAGCTAATATAAATCCTTGCTCCCTACAATAGTACATGTCGGATACTGAGCCACAGTGATAGAAAAGTAACAAGGACAGCTATACACTTGTTAAAGAAACACACATACACATTTCTTCTATATCTTACAACATGTGCTTTCCATTTTTTCTTGATTTCTAGTTCATCTTGCTGATTTTTATTTGCTTTTTGTTCTTTTATTTATCTCTAACTGAAGGTAATACACCCTTTATCACCAAGCTACAATAGAGAATATTAGGGGATATTAAGTTATATAAATTTATTCATTTACTTCATGGCTTTTGTATTATGACTGCTAGACTTATTTTGTTTATACTCATTATCATATAGTTAAAATTTTTAATAGAAACTTGATTTGAGACATGATTTGTGAAGTATATGGTGTTGAATGACTCCTTCAATCCTGAAAAAGTGCATAGTGGGCAAAATTATACCTACCTTCTACTTTTGAGTGAATTCTGAAGGCTTTCATAAATTGGACAAACTCTCACATAGACACTACCCTTCTAGTTCTCTTTTAAGTTATGTCTGAAATGGGATATTGCCCTTTTATTTTCTCTTTAAGAAAATTTCACATTTGCCTCCACATGAAAAATATCCTTTGACTTCGTCTTACTTCTTATACAAGGTAGTCTAGATCTTAGAGATCAGTGGGTAACCACACTCCTAAAACTGGTGAAAGTAACTGTAAGCAAAACATTTCCCTAATTCTAGAGGTCTTTCTTCTTTGTGATGAGAAGATACTTGTTCTGAGTGATACTTTGCTCAAATAATGGGCCAGATATTTTGGTATGTGCTCTAGATGATTCATTATTCATTATTTCATATTATTGTCAAATATTTTAAAATATTTTCATTTAATCCTTTAAACTCTGTTCCATTCGTTGCTCTTAATTTTGGTTACTATACCTGAATTTGGTCATGTGTTAAAGCATAAACTGTTAGTTTTTCTGTTTATTACTTTTTTCCACCACTTTCACAATTAATTTGTTATCAGGTCATTGTGACTATTTTTACAGGCTTCTTAAATCTCATTCCTCCTCTCCTTATCCTGCGTCAGTGTTTTAGATAAGTTTCACTCTCTGAGAATCTCCATTGTCTCTCTTATCTCCCATATTTGAATATATTATTCTCTCCCCTTAGATGATTCCTCATGTTACCTTCTCATGGTATCAATTTTATATGTTAAAAAATTTCCAATGCAAGGTGATTATTCATCAGGGAAAGGCAAAATTAGGTTACAAAAACATACTGCTGCACACTTACTGTAATGGAAAAAGGAAATGTGTAATACCAAGTTGCAATAAGGATGTGATTTGTCCGATCTTGGCTGTGACATGCATTACGGTCTTTGATAACGTGAACCATGTGATCATTCTGTGGCACAGAAATAACATTCTGGTATTTATTTCAGAGAAATGGAGACATATGCTCATATAGTGTTTGTGTTCGAATGTTTGTATTTGGAAATTCCTAACAGTTTTTGTGTGTCAGTGCCTTAACCTGAGCATCCAATTGTCTTCCAATGATGGAATGAGAAAACAAACTGTGTTGCATCATTATAAGAGAATACTTTTTAGCATCGGAAAGAAACACATTACTGATCCACGAAACAACTTGATTCCTTCACAAAGCATTATACCAAGTGACAGAAGCGAGTCTCCTCAACAGATTGCTTGTTAGATGATTCTATTTATATAAAAATATCAATCTGACAATGCTGTCATGATGAACACATCAGCAGCTTTTGGGGTTGTGGTTGGAGTGTGGGTGAGTAGTGACTCTTAAGAGAAACTTAAAGTCATAGACTAAATCTGTACTTTGCATGGGATGGTGGTTACTGCCATTTCAGGTTCAGTCAAAGGGGGGCTAAGACTACCATAGGACTTTTATATATAAATGTATTTATTATACCTTTTCATAGACCAAGTAGGGCCGAAGGTGCCTACTAAAGACGATGAAATCTCAGGGAGGTCTACAGTTTGTTTAAGCATCATGTCCTATTGTCTGTTTTCTGGCTTTTGTGGTATTTTGGTTGTACATCAATATATGAGGCCCCTGTATTTTAAAAGTTGTTCACTGTAGATTCTGTGTGTGTGTGTGTGTGTGTGTGTGTGTGTGTGTGTGTGTGTGTGTGGTACTGAGGATCAATCAAGTCCAGGATCTACAAACTCTTATTTTATATTTGATTTTGAGGCAGCGTCTTGCAAAGCCATTACACTATGCTGGCTGGGTTCTAACGTGTGATCCTCTTGCCTCAGCTTACTGAAGTTCTAGGATAGCAGTTCACGACTTAGCCATTTTTAACTCTCAAAGGTATGAATGCAATAGCCTTTTCTCTGTCAATGGCAAATCACTACTGATTGTCCAATAACATGACCGTAATTCCAATTCTTGAAGTATTTTTCACTTCCAGGCCGTCACTACTCAGACCCTCTGATTCTCTGATACTCTGTTATACCTGTACTTGACAATTACCATATTGACTATACATTTGTTTTCTTGCTGTGTGTACCTTGTATCCTTCCAGTAGCCATGGACTCAGAAGGTAGTACAGCATCTGGGTATTCCAAGTTTGGTCCAAGACGGCGGAATTTGACTCCATGGAGTTTGTAAACTCAATCTGCACAGGATTTCATAACTTAACCCAAATCAATTCATGTTTCCTGTGTTTTCGCCAAGCTACCACCCTTAGACTTTGTTAATAGAAATATTTTTATTTTCCTCCACCCACAGTGAATGTCTTCTTTGCATCCCTATTTCTGACCTCTGTGTCCTGACCACATTGAAGCAGAACTTCAGTGCTTTTCAGATGTATTTTTAAAAGCAACTTTCATGGATCTAATAAACACTAATACCATCTGTGCTTTTCTGTAGCCCTGGGAAATTCTATCTAGACTTACAGGCCATTTTTGAATATAGTTAGAAATATCTACAGTTCCCTTGGAGTCCATAACATTTTATTTGCCAGATATTACGTTTGTGGCATCTAATACCTGCTGTTATGTGCTATTATAGGCACAATTTTAAAAACATTTGTTTTATATATATGCTCTTAGGTCAGGATCTTAGGAAGTCATTTTAGATTATATTGGTTTTATATGATATAATAATTTTCTAAGCTTGAAAATTGTAATAATATGACAGACAGCGGTAATTGGGCATAAACAAGAAAAACAGAAATACATTTTGCACTAAACAAATTATGTATTATGTTGAATGTCATAATTAGTAATATGTTGACATGCTTACTAATTCGGAACTTTTATTCAACCTCCTTGGATAAAACAGTCATTTCATCTTATTCTTCTAGTCATCAGTCAGCCAGAGACTATCTCTCTCACTGCAGTAACTTTTTTCTTTACTATGGACAGCACAGAGGAAATGGAATGAGTGTGATTGGGAGAATTACTGTGATTCATAAACCTTCCAAGCCATCCTGGCCAAATCCCATGTATTATATTACAAAGTTCTGCATGAAAGGCTTTGGCTGAATTCTTACCCTTATTTTTTCAATCATACTTTTCTTGTTATATTCCAAACATTTTTCTGTTCCTTACACAATCTAAGATACATCTTGGGTCAAACGCTGTGGGAGCTGTTTACAGTGCTTAGATACATCACCTCTAGTTCCCTAGAGTTCTTCAGATCTTACCTTAAATTGTTGTTGTTCTTGTTGCTTTTTTTTTTTTTGAGGCAAGTTCTCACTCTGTATTTCAGGCTGGTCCTGAATTTAATATGGCCTCAGTCTCCCATGTACTGAGATTATAGGCACGCAATATCATGCTTTACTCGTGTGATGCTGGGCATGGCCTACCAGGGCTTTGTGCTTTCTTGGCAAGCACTTCAGCTGCTGGGCCTACCCTCAGCCATTAAATGTTACTTTCTCAAAGATCATCTTCAAGATTATCTGAATTCAAGCAGATCTGTCACACTGTATGTGCTGAAGCAGTCATAGGAGAACTTACGGAGGTGAAAACAACTGAGTCATCTCTTCCCAACAGAAATTCATCAATGTTATTTTGATATTATAGATGAGATCTGTTGTAGTTGGAATATTACCATAGAGAATGGAAAGTTCTATAGCGCAGACGACTTGCTTGGTCTCCTTTGCAGAGATGGCTGTCGAGCATTTATCAGCATTAGGATTGCCTCTTTTCACTAATTCATAATAACCCTTTGTAATACTCATTAAATCTTGCCTTCTTTTTAAAACAATTCTGACCTTATATACATTTATTGATTGGTAGGAGAATATAAGCATCAAAGAACCAGTTGCTTGCTATCTACCCAGAGTCTAGAATTCTACTTTCATGTCAAAGACTTAGAGTAAAACTGCTTGAGTGAGTCCATTGGTTGGCCCAACAATTGCTCAGCAGAGGTGATTTTATTCATATTTAACAACCAATGGTTGTTATTTTTCTTAAAAACCAAAATCTGTTCTCTGATGAAGTTGTCAAGTATTTGTTACACAGAGATGTTGTGTTATTTTCTTTCAATTACAGTCAAATGCCTATTTCAGGATGACTATTAACATAGAGCACACGAATGTCGCTCAAGAGAAAAGTTGTAAATCCTTAAATTATCCAAGGAATCTCTCCAATTCTTTCATGTCAAGGTTAATGATTAAACGTTTAATACCTCTTTAAGCTATTAAGCTAGCAATAAAAATGCAATATTTTAACCCAATTTACTCAATTAAAGAACAGTCCCAGATGTTATTTAACAAGAAGAATTGCAGAGATCTGCATGTCATTAAAATCTGAGACTAGAAAGAGAAATTTCAATATGGTAAGAAATTGACTTAACTTTTTGTCAAAAAATTCTTTAGTTTTCTTGGAGCATATGCATTGTCATTGTGTTTGACATGCCTAACGTGAATCATTGTGTTCTTCTCTGGAGAACTGTATACTGATAGTTGTCCAATAATTCATTGTCAACCAATGCTGAAATGAATGTTTCATTTTCCTTTTCTTGATTATATTTTTCTTTGCATTTACATTGATCTGCTTGTTTTCATGAAAATGTCTATTAACTTTGGTGTTAAAATCAATAACACATATACAGAAATGTATTTGAACAGCAATATTTGCAAATTGGGTCTGAGAATATCTATTTATGTTAAATAAAAAAGAATAAAACATTAGTTTGCTACAGCATTTTTTCTTAGATTTTTCTTTAAGGATGGTTGAGAGTGAAAAACAATGAAGTAAAGGCCAGTAATTTCTATTTTTAAAGAATATCATTAAGGTCTCCCAGTGTCTTCTGACCTCGTCACACAAATACTGAAAATAACAAATATCTGATAAATTTAAAATTTTAAAAAAATGTATATGGAAAAATTTGATGTCCTGGAATGAGATTCTTGTCTCCTAGAGAGCCGGTTCACCTTGTATGTTAACAACTTCCAATGTGTGAGATTGTTAAAGTGAAGTGACTGTGTGTGACATTGTTTCTCGATAGTTTGTGAACCCAGAACTAGAAAGGTGGTATAGCATTGAGTGGTTGGATCCTGAGCCTCTCTTAAACTGAGACCTGGCCTACCATAACACACAAGACTGAGGTCGGTTCTATTATTAAGTATCTGATAAATTTGCTCACTTTTTGATTTTAGATTTACATTGTTAAAGTATAACTCTTACCTCTTGCCCTGGGGGCAAGAAATAATTTTCTTCAATGGCAAGTCAACCACAGTACAAAACTATGAATGTTTTTAGTGCCCTTACTTAAGAGTATACTCTGCCTAATCCTGGGGAGAATTTAGGTAGAAATAGAAGGATCATTTAGCGGAAGAAAATAATTAACCTGTTTAGTACAAAGGTTAGCATTTCCATAGAAAGGCTGGGTTCTAGGTGGTTAGTGTGCAAGGCCCTGAGCTCAATATCCTAAGCACCACGTAGAGGTTAGCTAGGCATAATGGTACAGGCCTATACCTGATTCAGCCCTTGCCATGAGTTCAAGGCAAGCGTGGGCTATGCAGTGGGTTCAGGACCAGCTGGACCACCGCGTAAAAAAAAAAAAGAGAAAAAGAAAGAAAACGTATATGAAAGGAGGAAGGAAAAGGTAAGCAATAAACTTGACAGAGGCAGAAAAAAGAAGAATTCTTAAAATGGAAGAGAGAAAAATACAGCAGATGCATTTGCTGGTTTCGGATTGTGATTTTTTTTTTTATTTTTTTACAATGAAACACAGTCTGGATTTTAACTTGTGTAAGATGAGAAGCATAGCTGTGGTTACTACATTTCCAGAATATATTCCTCAGTAGACTCTATATATCTGTGTGTGAGAATGCCGAAAGCAGAGAACCTATTAATTACGAACTCCCCAAGGTGCGTCCTGGTCTGAAGAAATCAGGAGGGAATGAGTGGGATGCGGGACCTAGCAGAAAAACAGAGGGAGAGTCACCCTTCCAGTGAAAGAAAGCCTGGGAGGGTCAGGGAAGCATGGCTTAGAAGTTCATTACTACATCAATATTCCATTCAAATGCTAAATAAATTGAAGGTAGAATATTTAGGTGAAAATGAAAAGATTTATTTCTAGACATGTTGGGTTTGAGTTGATGAAAGACATTCTGTGCACTTTTCCCCCTTGTCATTGGTTTTATGGATCTTAGCTATATTTATTTGTATTTGAATACCAATGAGTTTTCTCATAAAAATTTTAATATGATTGTGTTACAGGCTGCTTTGATGACAACTTTTGACAGATCGTTGCAACTCTTAAACTCTTTTTTATTGTTGTTGTTAAACTTTGGATGAGTAGTTTGTTAGTGATTTGCAAGCATTTTTTGAATGATCCCTATCTGTAACAAAATTTGAGCAGTAAACTCAAAATTTTTATTTTTTAAAAATTTGTAGTGCTATGTGTGTACTGCTGCATGGGGTGCTTGTTCTGGGAAGAACCAGCTCTGACGTCATAATTTAAACACTACATATTTTGAATTGAACCAGTCACTATGTGGTTTGCTAATTGATTTATTTTCAGTACATCTTATTGTAAATATATCATTGAGTGAAGATGAGGCAGTTGAGATAAGAGATAACATTTTTATTTTTTTTAAGGTCCTTCATATAATTCAAGAAAGAGAGACCTGAGCAAGTAAAAATAATAAAGAATTATAGTTACTACACCAAAAAAGCCGAGGTTCACACTGAGGCTACTTTTCTTCACAAGTATGACTTCTATAATAGTCTTTGAGTGTATTTACTTTTATTGGTCCACTTAGTATTTTAAGAGACAAATTCTTGCTGTATTGCCCTTGGTGGCTATAAACTCATGGGGTCAAATCCTCAAGTCATCCTCCTGCCTCAGCCTTCTAAGTAACTGAAATCACAGGTGGATTGTTAGGCTGTTTCTACCTCTGGAGGACGGTGCTATTAATGAATGATTTCTAAAAACTGCTCTCCTAAATTGATCATTTCAAGTAGGATGGCACTTAGTAAATCGATTCCTTAGGGAAGAAAGATAACTAGATTCTAATGAGATACTTCACTGAAAGTCAACTCACTGATGACAATTAAACTAAATACATACATAGGAAGATAGAAGTTCTTAAGGTTCATCCTTGACATGTCGATGTTAGCATTCAAAAACAACATTGTCGGGGGAGGGACAGAAGGAGAGCAGGGAAGCCCTTGTCACTTTCACAAGATACGTATGTGCACAAAATGCTCAACTCCATTGTAAACATTAAATTCTGCACTTGTACATATCAGTAAAATGGGGAGAAAAAAAAACCATTGTCTTCTAATAAAATCTCTTATTTTTTTTCTGACATTCATGGAAATTCAAGTGAGTAAATTTATCTTATTAGGGCAACTCCTACAATAACATGTAACAACAGCTACCAGATTTCTCAAAGTTGAGTTTCTCATTTGACAAGCTTTACTGAGGAAAAAAAAATTAATTTCAAGTTGTTTGTGTAAAGATGAAAATGTTAGGACAAGGACTTTCAGAGTACTTGCAAATAATGTTGACCTTTTTTGTAGTTTCTGTTTTAATTTGCTTTATTTTCTCATAAACCTTTAGCTTTTGAAAATTATTTCAGGATCATAATAAACAGATGAGTCACACTCAAATCGATTCCTCTACAAAGTAGAGTTGCAATATCTACCACTTGATAGCTACATAACCATTTTATTTGGCATCTAGATTGTTCATCAAAGGCCTGGATGTTAAAGGACAGGTCCCCAGTTAGTGGTTCTGTGGGATGCTTATGGAACCCCTCAGAGATGAAGAATAGTGGGAGGTCTTCAGATCATTGGGGGTGTGACTCTAAGGAGATTGTTGGACTCTGATCTCATTCCTCTTCCCGATTCTCAGGTTCATTAGAATATAATGCAGCTCTGTTCTGCCATAGCCTCCCAAGCATGCTCTGTTGCCTTGCTACAGACCCAAAGGTCAGCTGAGAGTAGAGTGAAGTATTTTTTCCCCATCATCCATTTATATATATATATATATATATATATATATATATATATATATATATATATATATATATATATATGTGTGCGTGTGTGTGTGTGTGTATGAAACGTAGTGTTTTCAATGAACTTTAGTATTTTGTGTACACATGTATCACATCGACTTTAAATCCATTTTGATTTTTGGCCCTCCCATGCTCTTTAACCCTCCTAACTCCCATTACCATACCCATTTGCTTCTATAGAATGTCTGTATTCTGGGTTTCCCAAATTAGAGAAACCATGTGATATTTAACATATTTAATCTTCTACATCTGACTCATTTCTCTCAAATCACCTCTCCAGTTCAACTTGTCACTCCTAGAATTGGCTCCAGTGGCCTTATCTTGATACCTTGCCTCTGAGTCCAATAGAGCCCTTTATTAGGATATTTGCCAAAAAAGTTCTCTTTTTTGTATAGTAATATCTCTTTATGTATCTTTGTTGAGATTCTTTAACATGGCCTCACCCACCAATCCAAATAAGAAAAGAACTATAACAATGTAATTCCTAAGGCTAGAAAATGTGAGAAAGCAAAAGAAGTTAAAATTTAAATGCCTTAGCTGGTACAGAAAGGTAAATGTTTGTACATTCAAAATGCATTCAGGTTATCATTACGTCAGTTTTCTTGGCATAAACTTATATCAAAGACCAACTAGGTGAACTGCTACAACAAATGAACTTCGGTCTATATTGAATTGCTAGATTCAGTGAACTTAAATTTATCAAAATGTTAGTAATTAATAAAAGGTGAATGAATAATTTATGAAAATTAAATTCTGAAATAATTATGTTTATATCTATTATATCTATTGCTTCAAGTGAGATACAGATGGAAGTGTTTTAAATGGTGGGCTAAAATGCAAGTGTTTTTCTTCACAAGTTGATTATATCATGTACTTGTTATAGCTGCAGAAAATTGACTGACATAGGAACCTCAAGCCAGAAGTTTGCCTTTTCATATATGCATTGTGAGGATCAATGGATTTAATATATGGTTGGGTTTTACAAAATCATTTTCAAAGAGAAGCCCATTCTTATTACTTATTCATAAGCCAAGCAGTTAAAGCACATGACCTCACTGTCATTTGAAACTGCTTCTATCAGTCCAGGTTTACATTTTTAAAGTGTAATACATGACTTAGCAATAAACAAGGTCCCTAATATAAATACTATTATTTTCTTGGATAAAACCAAAGACAGAGTATTTAAGTTTCTTCCTACATCGTTGCTAACGTTGGCTAACACCGATTCTTGCATACCGTAGGGATTTCAAAATTGATTACTAAATCTATGTCCAGTTAACAATTGAACGTTAAATAAGCCATAGAAAGTAGAAATGAGGAGATGCGAGATATATTTAAATCAGATGTAAAAGTGTTAGGTTATATATTACTTGTAGATGTCATACAGAGAGAATCTTAGCAAATGTTTGACAGATATTCGGAGATAAGGAAATTAAGTGCAGTGCTTTTCAGAGTTTTAGCTACGTTGGCGGCTTTCCTGGGTCTCTAGTGAAGGAATTGGAATTTCCCAAAGTTTGTGAACAAACCAGCAAATTTTAGCAATTCAATGCCTTTCTTAAGTGTTTGGCACATAGCTAATAAGAAGAAGGTGGATTTAATGGAAGTGGTCTCTGGACCGTAGCTTTTGTATCACTCAGTTCTAAGTAGGCTTTTGTTTGGATCTCAGAACCATTTATTCATTGGCACTGTTTTTGAAGAACCTTTCGTAGGCCCCAGAACACAGCCAACACAACACAAACAAAAGCTTTGAAACTGAAGCCCAGTGAACTGTTGAAATGTTGCGTTTAAACTTTCCTTCGTTTTGATGTCTAGCGAAGACTTTCTCACAAGTTGTGTCCAATAGAGAATGACAAATACAGTTATCTGTCTCAGTATTTCACCCTGCATTTTATTATCTCTCGCTGCTGTTTATGCAAGTTCGATTGTCTTGCCTACATTGTTAAACATATATGTATTACTATTTTAAGTGTCATACGTTTATCATAACCCATGTACTTTAGTTTTACCAGTGTTTCATGAGATACAGGTTTCTGTCTCCATTTTCCTACTGAACAAAAGCATGAGACTCCAAAACATTTAGGGGCTTTTCTAAGGATAGGTAGGTAGAAACTGTTTAAATACAAACTTAGTTTTAATATACTATTGCATTTTAAATAATAGAAATTGAAATAAAACCAAAGTTCCTCTTCTCCATGAGCTTTATCTTTTTTTTGAGATTTCAAGGGGAAAAACAAAAAGTCTCTTATATTAAATCCCCTCACTTCATTATAAATTTGTACACTGCTCCAGTTTTATTCCCAAAATGATGGATGAGTTCAAACAGACAGAGGTGAGAGACTGAATATTAATATTGGAGGACTCAAATGATTTTCTCCCCCCCTGTGACAGTATGGAATGAGCTTAAGCTGACGTTAGCATCAGCCTTTCCAGAACATGATGCATTGTGGGGAAGGAGAATCAATAGGAACATCAGGATCTTCCCTCTTACTTAAAGCTTTAATTCACTTCTACGTACAATGTGTATAACTCCAAACAGCTAATAAATTTTATTTGATAACGATGACTATGGATTCCACACATTAGTCTTGCATTGTTCTGTTGGTAATTATGTCAGTGACTTAGTTCTTTCAATAAATATTTGCTGAGCACCCATTAAGGGCTGCCAGTATTGTGTGCTCTGAGCCCATCAGTGCAACAGACATGACTAGTGGATCTCACGTTTTCATGAGAGGCAAGTTATAATAGGAAATAAATTCATTTGCAAACGTGAAGATAACAACTGTGAGGGGGTTGGCTGGGTGAAGGCAGACATATTTGAGGACTAATGTGAGTTTTAAGTTGGGTATTCAGATGTAGGCGTATGAGAAAGGTGATAATTTGAATAAATGCATGATAGAGGTGAGCAAAAGGCCGTGTTTATGTCTAAGGACCGAACTGTCGAATAGAGTGAATAGCCCAGAGGCAGGTTGTGGGAACACTGACAGATAAAAGTGTCCTGTGTCAGTTGTGCTGGCCCGTATGACGGCATTAAGACATGATGCTGTGTTGATTCATTTATTCATTCATTTGTGGTGCTTGAGGCAGAGCCAAGAGCCTCTGAACTATGCTCATCTCTACCCTATATTTTGGTTTTGATGTTGGACCAGATCTTGCTGAGTCACTAAGTTTCCCAGCCTGAGCTCCAGCCTGTGATCCTCCTGAGTCAGCCGTGTGGAGTACTGAGATTATGGTCCTGTGCCGCTGAAGCCTGTAGTAATGTCTTGAAAGACTAATCTCAAGTGATTTGCTGCACGGAACTGGCCGGCCTCTGTGCGGATCTGGAGTCAATATGATATGCCAGTATTCCTGTTTGCTTTGAACTCCCTACCTGTGGGGCAGAGTGGCCCTGTAATCCCCAAAGGGGGCCATTTAGGCAACTCTCGGTCGCTTTCACACCTTGCCTCTGAGGTAGACAGGCTCTCCAGCTCTGAGATGAGGAAATCCTGAGCAATTTACACTTTTACTGGAAACAGTACCTAACAGGTAAGAAGTTCTTAGGTTGAGGAAGTTCTTAGGTTGAAATGATTTAGTGGACCGATTTGTTGCAAGCAGGAGACATAATTTAGTTATGGAAGGTTTCTCAGTAAAAATCGGAAGGCCAGAGTCTCAGCCAAGATTCCTGCTCATTTTTTTTTCTTTTTCTCTCTGCTTTCTTCAGCTTAGTGTGAGCTGGATGAGATCACAAACTCACTTGAATAATTATTGCATTTATATGTTATAAAGGTACAATTGTCATTTTTCTTTCTTTTTAATTTTTCCTTTATGAGTGATGTTTATCCCCTTTAAGTAAATTTGGCCTTTCAAAATCCAAACTTTGACCTTAGGGAGATTCATTTAGGCACAAAACTCAGTATGAAGGAATTCTGTTCAGTGAAGAAGAGAGACAACTTATTTTAAGGAAGAAATGATGTTGGATATTGGAAGCTGAGCGTTCAGAAATCTTTTCCTTGAGTGAGTCAGGTTGTCAGTAATTTCAATTGAGATGGCCACACTGTGTCTGTCACAGCTACTCAACACTGGTGTTGTGGTGGGCTGTGGTTTGGATGCTTGTCCCCCAAAAGTCTGCATGGAAAAAGTTTGATCTCCGGAGCGGTGTCACTGGGAGGTAGACACAGTATTAGGTGGAGCTTTGTGGAAGGCTTTCAGTTGCCTGGTGCGTGTTACTCTAGGAGACTGTGAGGTTCTCTGCCATACTGTCAGTTTTTGCTTCCTGCCTTATAAGGTAAGAGATTTGCTATGCCACATTCTCCCAGAGCCATGTGCAGCCTCATCAAAGGCAGAAATCAAAGGGGCAGTTCATTGCACTAGAACATTAAAACTGTGAGTCAAAATAAGTTTTTCTCTTTTCAGCTAACTACTTAAAATATTATACACACACACACACATACACACACACACACACACACACACACACACACACACACAGTCAATCTTGAAAAAATAGTGGCCAAATTTGCTGATTCCATTTAGAGCACTAGAAAATTTTTTGGTTTGTGTCTTGGAGAAACAGTCTAGCAGATTTAAAAAATTCATTCCATTGACAGGTGGTACTATATCTTGACTTTAATTCGTCTGGGCTGCTGATTATTTTAAACAACATAGGAATGAAAATTGTGTTGTGGGTGTCCAAGAATTAACTTCCCTTGTTCTGTCAGAATCTTTACTCTAAAGAAGGCCAACTGCCATGTAAATGATTTGACTGCTTTGGAAACTACCATAATGAAATTATCATGGGAAGATATGAAAAGTGAGGAAGACACGTGTTTGATGACCCCCAGCCATTGCTGGCTCCAAGCATCAATGTTATACCAGCTTAAGTTATTAAAATTCAGTGGCGCAGGCTTGAAGATGATGTCAGACCCAGCCTCTGTGTAAGTAAGGTTACATAAGAGAGCAAGTCAAATCAACCTAATTGAGCCTAACTAGTTGGCAGGACCTTAAGAGGGAACAGTACATGCAGATGAATTTCAAGGATCTCTCTGATTGTAGATGTTTGTGATACATCACTAGATAAATGAAATTCACATTTTTTTGGGTATTTTGATTAAAAATAATATATATTTTTTATTTTATCAGGAAGTTTCTGGCTTTGGGGAAGAGGGAATCAAATATGCAATTTTAACACTCTACACAGAAGATACTAGTGACTTGAACTGTAAGGGTAGCAGTGAGTGTCACAGCAGTGATAAGATTGTAGTTAAGTGAAACTTTAAGGGCACAGACAACAGCTTTACATGGTAGACTAGATACACAAGTTGAGCAACACAAATGCAAGAAAAGATAGTTGAAACATTATAAAATCAGACCTACTGAACAGCAACATCAGTGCATAAGTAGAGATTTCCATACATACCTCATATGGTGAATTATAGCCAAAATGCAGAACCACTAAAATATTACATAAAAACCATCCTCAGGCTATAAGTACAAAGTAGTAATGAGGCACCAGTAAATTTTGTGTTTAGAAATAGATGGCATCTCCAAGATGCTTCATAATGCATATCCAAATATTTCAAAATGCAAAAATCTTGGAACCTGTCTGATCTCAAGCAGTTTGAATAAGAAACCCTCAAACTTTAGGTTAGAAAATGAAAGATTGAATGAAGATGTCACAAAATTTTCGAGCATCTGGTAAAATGAATGGAGCTGTCATTTGTTGAGATGTGACGAGAATAGAAGAGATGCTTGTTTGAAGGTGAAAAATCAAGACTTGGATTTGAGACTTGGTGTGTGTGTGTGTGTGTGTGTGTGTGTGTGTGTGTGTGTGTATTGACATCTGAGCAGATAAAACTAAATGATAGATGCATGAGTCTTGCTTGCGTAGCAGAAGTTGTATTTGGAGATGTCAGTGGAAGCTATCCAGTCATGGTGCTTGACGAAAGCACACAGGGGAAATAGGAGGGTTAAGTATTTAGAACACATTTTGAGAAGGCGGATAGATAAGGTGAAACTAGCCAAAAGAGCCAGGGAGGCAGGACATGAGGTGAGAAAGAGTCACATTCAGGCAAGCCAGGTGGAAGGACTGCTGATATGCGAAGGGACCTGCTCTCGTTTTGAAGCTGCTTGAGAGTAAAGAGCGTGAGGATTCGAAATCTTTTCTGTCTGCAGTAACAGAAGTGTAACAGGCACTGCTGCTATCCTGAGGCTGTTTGGTGTAGAAGTACCAGTAAAATGTTAGGATGCGCTGTTCTTAATTATAATTGTACTTTTAGATATTAATGGAAGATTTTTGAGAATGTGGAACATTCGCTAAAGCTAATATTATGTTGCAATAAATGATGAGAAGATCGAGACAAGTTGCATTGGCCTTGCCGATGTCGGTTTTCAGAAAGCCTCCGTCAGCAGAGTGTGTGTTGTTTTAAGTGACCAATTTCCTGCAGCCTACGCGTAGCCAGCCTGTTCACACTGATAGCTCAGATGACTTAGCATTCCATTTGTATTCATCAGCCTCCCCATTGCTAGGCAGGGCACCTGGTAGGACACGTAGCCCGGGAGGGAGGAGAGATACATTTGACTTACAGTTTCAGAGGTTGCAGTTCATGGTCAGCTGGCTATAATGTAGGGAAATTATTGGAAGAAGGGTGTGGTTGGGCTGAGTTGCTGAGGTGAAAGTGGCTGGAAAGCAGAACAGAGAGAAATGGAGCCAGAAAGAGGTAAGTCCAGGACTGGAATCCATCCCCAGCTTCAGGTGTCCATAATGCCCAAAGTCACACCTAGAAGTGTACTTACTAATCCCATTCACGGGCCCCACAAGTTAACAGTTAAGCTTACCTGTCTCACAGTTGGTTTTTGTTTCACATGATACATGTGTTCACAGATTAAAATATATAAATTAAAGAAGCAAGTTAGTCCAACTATTCTATGAAGAAGAGCAATACAACTTTACTCCCTTGAGTTTTCCCTGTAAGATTTCCATCTGCATTTCTTTTAATCAAGATGCAGACTCCTGTTCTGTCTTAGCCTTTAAGCAAACCCGTGGTAGACATAAAATTGGTAAGGAAAATGTAAAATAATACAGCATGGCTTGTAAAGTAAAAATTATGCTTTGAACTCCTCAAAGA
Source organism: Ctenodactylus gundi (assembly GCA_004027205.1). Lineage (NCBI taxonomy): Eukaryota > Metazoa > Chordata > Mammalia > Rodentia > Ctenodactylidae > Ctenodactylus > Ctenodactylus gundi. The sequence goes on from PVKB01001964.1 coordinate 239,281, forward strand.
TTGAATTGGCCGTTAAATGCTCCCTTCTTGAGTAAACAGCTAATATACCTCATGGTTAGAATGTAAAACACGCTACATCACTCATTTAATGACTTGGGGAGTTAAAACTATGTTTTTCTCTGACACTATATGAAAGATACATTTAAATTTTATATTCCAAGTTTTTCCTCATTATTAAGGATTGGTTATATACAAGACATCAGTGAAAGGCAATTTTCTAACAAAAATACACTGAAGATACTGTGCCCCTCTATTGATAGATGGTATGTAGATGAGCTCCTAAGACGACATTGATTGTGACCTTGTTGGGGTTCAGATATTTGGATTCAGTATTCCACCTAAAGAAAGAAGAGTTTTGAAAGCAGGGAGGAAAAAAAGCTTCATTTACAGATGTTTCTTGGCTTACAATAGGGCCTGTCTACTAATTAGCTCATCATCGGTTGAAATTGCATTTGTCATGTCTTACCTGCTGAACATCCTATAATAGTTAATACAGTTTGCTTAGAGTAGAACATCTGTTGTTTACTCAGGTGATTTTGTAGGCTTCTAAGATTCGTGGCTTAACTGCCATTGATCGCTATTGTAAAAGGATATCGGACTATATGTTGCTAGCCCAGAAAAACAGCCAAATTTAAAATCCATAGCATGTTTTCTGCTGAAAGCACGCCACTTCCACACCATTATGAGGTTGTACCATCATAAATTGGACCATGGTAAGTCGAATATGACCTGCAGTCATTACATAGAACTCTTTCAATGGTTCCACTCAGGTAACTATTGGTAAATATTTCAATATTATATAAATTTTCACTGGCAGTATTTCAGTGCATTACATTTATTTTCTAAATACACTATTTTAAATTATTTATCCATGTGAAGGGAATAATGCTTACTATTGACTTCTTAGTTAACTTGGCTAGAGGCTTATCAATTTGATTGATCTTTTCAAAGAACAAGCTTTTGGTTTTATTGTTTCTCACTATTGATTTCCTGTTTTCAGTTTCATTGATTGCTGGTGTAATTTTTATTTATTTTCTTCTTCTTACTTGGGATTTAATTTGCTTTCTAAGATCTAATTTTTTGAAGTGGATGCCCACAAAAATTATTTTAATTCCTCCTTCTTCTTTAATATGTGTTCTCACTGCTTTAAATTTCCCTCTAGACTCTTCTTACAGTCCATCCGTTTAACACATTTTAGAAGTTGTATTTTCATTTCTCTTCTTTCAAATGATTTTCATTTATCTTGAGATGTCTTCTTTGACTCATACGGTCTTTCAGAGTATGGTATTTAATCTCCTAGTATTTTGGGAGGGTTTTTTTTTTTATGTTTTCTATGTGTTATTTTGTTAGTAACTTAATTCTATTGTGGTTTGAGCCAGCTGTTGTATGAGTGTGTTGGGGGTGGGAGGATTATGATACTGAGACTGAGTTGGACTGCACACATCCCAAGCTCCCCCCACCTCTGCTTCCCTCACCTCTTTTTTTTTTTTTTTTTTTTTTTTTGTCCCTGAGACAGGGAACTCAACTGCATTCCTATTTGCCATATTCCTGCCCCAGCCTGAGAGTGTGGAGATTATAGGCATGTACTACTAGTATGAAGTCATTCTAAATTTATTTTTAAAATGTGTTTTCTGTTTCAGAACACTGTCAGTCTTGGTGTCACATGGGAACTTGAAAAGGCAGCATATTCTTTTTTTTTTGGAGGGAGGAGGTGTGAAATAGTTACATGCAGTTTAATTGACAGTGAAAAGGTCCTTACTCAATTTCTGTCATTGGATTTCTTCTTTTATGATTAAGACATGCAGAAATCTTCAACTACAATAGATGACTTATGTATTTCTCCCTGCAGTTCTACCAGATTTACCTCACATATTAAGTGCTATGTCATTGAGTGCATAGACATTAAGAATTTCATGAATTGATCTCTTTATTATATTGTAATTCTCTTTATCTTGACAACATTTTTTGCTCTGTAGTCTACTCCCGCTAGAAATAATACAGCTACTCTAACATTCAAAAATTAAATTAGCATGTTAAAGCCTTTTCTTGTCATTTAATTTCAATCTATTTGTATCTGTATATTTAATATAGATTTTTTTAAGCAGCATATGTTTAGAATTTTTTTATTTGCTTTGGTAGCCTCTTCCTTTTGGTTGCTGTACTTAGGTCGTTGATACTTGATGTGATCTTTTAAATATATTTTGGTTAGTATCTATCATGCTTGAATTCCCCTTTTTGTTTCTATCTTGCCTTCTCATCTTTTGTTTTCTTTTGTGACTTTAAATGAGCACTTTTGTAAATCTACTTCTTTCTTTTTAAAAAGTGTATTTTGACCTATACTTAGCTTATGCATTTTATGAATTTTTGTGGTCTCCTTCAGAGTTTTCAACATGCATTTACAAATCATCCAAACTCACTCTTAAGAGACATTGCTCCATTTCACCAATAGCGTGTGCTCATGGTTTGGATCTGAAATACACCTCAAAAGCTCTTGTGTTCAAGGCTTGATACCACACCCATGGAGTTAATAGGAAGTGCTCAAATCTTTAAAAGGTGGAAGTGTATGACAGTCAGTAAGGTCACTAAGGGTATGCCGTTGTAGAATGTGGGACCTCATATCTCCTTTTTCTTAGCTTTGGCCTTGAGTTGAGCGGGCCTTGTCTTTCCATGTCCACCCATCAGGAAGTACATACGCACGACTGCAGGCCTGAAGCAATGGGTCCAACTGGTCATGGACTCATCTCCAAAACTAGAAGCCAAAATAAAACTTTTGTCTTCTTAAGTGTATGTTACGCTAATGGAAAGTTCACATTGTTGGAGTACCTTACAATAATGAATTAATTAGGATTCTATTCTCATGTCACTATTACCATCAGTGCCATTCATTTCATATGTGTAAGCATGGCTGAGCACGTGCGTGTGAGCGTGTGTATGTATACAGGATGCAACCTGTGGTGGCCATCGTGGTTTGCATAAGCTGTTACCTTTGAGGTCAGATAAAAAAAATGGAAACTTTATTGTACCTTGAGCTCTCTCTCCTTGTTTTTCAATGCAGATCTGAAGTTTCATCTGTATTTTTTCTTCTGTCTGAAAATTTTCTTTTGACATTTTTTGCAAAACAAGTTAATGACAACAAATTCAGTTTTTCTTTGCGAAAGTTTTGAAGGATAATTTCACAGTCCCCAGAGTGTGCATGATTTATTTTTTTAACAATTTACATATTTTACTCTTCCTGCTTGTGTGATGTGTGAAGGGAATGATGTAACTTTTTTTTTTTAAATCTATTACAGGACTTTTTGTTATTGTCGTGGCTTCAGTAAACAGTTTTGTTCAGTTGTCTTCAGTTAAAATATATGCCTCAGGAAGTTGTTTGTGGAGTTTATTATCCTTGGTGTTCTGTCCACTTCCTCTGTCTGTGGTATCATGTTGGGATATTCTAAAATGTTATTGCTTCGGGTATTTTTCGGTTCCTTTCTTCTTTTTTTAAGTACTCTCATTACGTATTTATCAATCTTGTTGTGGTTCTGGAATACTTTCTAAATTTTATTTGTAAATTCTTTTTTTCTGTTTTGAAAGTTTCTGTAGAGCTGTTGATAAGCTCAGAAACTCGTTTGTAAGACATGCCGAGTCCCCCAAACACGCTACCAGAGGCATTTTCCCCTTTGGTTTTGATTTTACTCATCATTAGAATTTTGCACCCTCTATATTTTCATATTATTTCTTTTATCCGCTAGAGTTCTTAGCATATTCATCACAGCTATTTCCAGATTTAGCCTAGAAGTTTCCATATCCCTGCCATATCTAAGTTAGGATATTTGCTTTGCCCCCTCAAAACTTTTTCTTTCCCTCGTAGCAGGATTTGAAATATTTTCTTTACAGGCAGACATGATATACTAGTAAAGAGAACTATAATCAATTGTTTTTTAGTAATACAATGGGAAGATAGTATAGAAAATGGTGCTACAGGTGTCCGGTTTGTTCTCAGGCTTTAGGGAGTGTGTGTCTCTGGACGTTGGTGTTCGCAAGTGTTCTCAGCTATTTTCTGTCTCTACTCTTCATGTGGCAGGGATAGCAGGAGGGGCCTGGAGTTGCACGTGTTCTTTTCTTTTATTCCTGCGTGGATACTGGTGGGGAAGGGAGGCTGGAGCTATTTCTCTTCCTCCATATGGTAGACTGGAGCCTCCTGTATTTGGAAATTATCTTTCCTCCAGGTTGGTTCGGTTCTGAAAAGAAAAGATTCATAGGATAGATGCTGGTGAGATAGTTTCTTTTGAGGGAAGACCTTAGAAAATAGTAAAAATAAGATTTTCGTCTATTCAGAATGGCTACATTCTTCCTCCTACTAGTGGAAGAGCAGAGTTTCTTTTCTCATAGTCCCTGTGTCAATTAGGGACCCTGGAGTCAAATCCCCTAAGTGTGGAGCTTCTGTATTCATTGGGCCTCCTGTTTATTTTTCCTTTGTCTCTTAATCCTAGTCCACAATATGCATCCAGCAATTCACTAATTTTGCTTTAGATTTTTTTCACCCTGGCACTGATTCTTGAGGAAGTTTCTGGCTTATGGACTTCTATTTAGGTAAATTATGATTTTCTGTGTTTTCTGTGTTTTTCATTTGGGGGGTGTAGTTTTCCCAGCAATTTTAATTCTTTCACAGATCTAAGAAGAGTTACTGATTTATCAGTTTCTTCTGTCCAAATGCCTTGCTTGGTATACCAGAAGTCAGAAATCCTGTAATTGTTTTAACAAGCATTCACATTCCTACTGAAAAACAAATAAATTTTACTTACATATATTGAAATGCCTGTTTATGATTTTGTCTATATTTCTACAGTGTTTTAATTTCTTGTTGATCAGTAAGAACCCTTTGTACACAGGAGTTCAATCATTTATTATTATATTTTCACAGGTACTGTAAATATTTTTCCTTTATACTATAACACTAATATAGTTTTAACATTCATTGTGCTCTATGCATACAGAAAATATTGCAATTATATGTGGTAATATTAACTAGAATTTTAAAATGTGCCATTTTTTATGATGAGCTCGTTACAAGAGTTTACCTTATCCTATATTTTATGGAATATTATGGATACATTTATATACACATACATACATATATATATATATATATATATATATATATGTATATATATCACTACACACACACACACACACACACACACACACACACACACATATATACACACCCTTATGTCTTTCTATGGGTTTTATTTTTGCAACTTATTTGTGTGAATAGTGGAGTGAATGGGAGATAATTCTTTTTAAGGACACAATTAACTATTTTAATATGAATATTTGAGGAAACTATATTTTTGCCTCCATCTCCAGTTTGAAATGTCCTCATTATAAAAAAATCCCCTATAATTTACTCCTTATAGCCAGATGCAAAATCTTTTGGGATAGGACTCCATCTTAGTTAACATTTCATATAATGTGTATTTGGAACTGTCCAAGAGGCTACACCAATAGTTTTTTTCACAACCAAAATCTTTTCAGCCTAATAGCTTCTTTAAAATCAATTTTTCTTTAAATTAAATTTTTGAATTACTGACTTTTTTTCTGAGACAGGGTCTGACTCTGTAGCCCAGGCTGTCCCTGAATTCACTATGTGGCCCACATTAGCCTTGGACTCATATCGGTGCTCCTGCCTCAACCTCCTAACTGCTGTGATTAAACTCATGCTCCACCATGCTCGGTTTATGTGGTGTTGGAGAATCAAACTCAGGGTCTTGTGCTTGCAAGGCAAACACTTTAACCTCTGTGCCATTCCTTCAGCCCCACTCATTGACTTTCTTCACAGTTACCATGTTTGAGTTGCTGAAGAAGGGTCTTCCTCACATGTGTGTTTGCTTACATTGTCCCCTACACCAGAAATGGCCATGTTTAATTACACGTTATACACTCTTACTCCTGGAATCCTCAGATCAAGGTGGCAGGAAGTGTGCTTTCACTCTACCTGAAATGGCTCGGACTGGGTAGCTTTCCGTTGTTTTACATTTCGCTGTTGTTCAACAATTCAGGGTAAAGTCCTAGAGAAATACTCAGTAGTTTCTGTGAGCCAAAATCAAGCCCTCCTATCAATGAGTGTACAGTCTAATTTTAGTTTTCTCTCTTTCACAGAATCTTCATGTAGTCCGTGTCATACCCCATGTACTCACGATATCGTGCCTATTCACAGTTCTGTCATCTTGGGTAAGGCCGGAGGATGTGTCCACATACAGAAATTTCTGTCTTAAAGGTAGTGAGTCCTTAGGTGAAGCTCTTGTCAATGTGTTGTGTAAACATCATAGGGGAATTTACCATACCTCCGCAGTATTTAACTGCTGACCTTACTATATGATCTTGCCCCAGTGGTATACGCGGCCGGTCGTTGACTGAAATCTGCTTGTACAAGAAGTGACTGTGTATCTTTCAGACAGCATTTGGCATGACTGCGCTGCACAGAATAGCTGAGCTTTGACTTCAGTATGTTTTAATTTCACAGTTAATTAGGAACAGTGTAGTAACAAACATAACTGCAAACTGATGGCTTTCCATTTTACATAAACTCTCGGGAACTTATAATTTATTACAAGAAAATAAAAGTTCCCCAACTATCCTGATGTAGAATGATGTTAAAATATATCATAGAACTAAGTCGGGAAGAGTTAATACCATCTGTTTAGAGAGGATGTGTGATGTTTCAATTTATGTACATCATTCCTGATAAATTCATGTCCATGTTCCAAAGGGAAGTGAATATGAGATACATTGTGTATATTGCTCAACATACATTCAGTCTATCATGATCAATTCTGTATTTTGTTAGATTGTTATCACATCACAGTCTTTTAAAAATCTATAGGTAATACCCTTTCTCAATAAATATCCATTTAGTGAAATGTTTTAATTAGATATTTGTAACAAAGATAAAATAATATTTTTCCAGTTACAACCCTGAAGAAATTGACTTGCCTGGGGTGTGACAAAATCAACAATATTAATATCAGTTATTGTTTCAAAGTTTCATTGCTTCACTTACATATCTGGCACAGTGCAATCTTGTTGTTTTTCTGCCGGGGGTGAAAAATGCTCACAGCACTTACTTCAGCAAAGTTTATAGCCTGGAAGATCAGCATCACTCGGAGCTACGAGCTTTGCCAATGGCAGTCTTTGTTATTAATGAAAAAAATCAAAAGATTATCAGTGGATGTAAGTTGCACATTGGGGAAGTGTTATAGCTAGTCCCCGTGAAAGTTTTGTATTAACGCTTCGTTACTTGGAAATCCTTTCCCTTGGTTCCAGTTACTGTCATCTCACTGGGATACAGAAGGAAGCTGCGAGCACATCCTTGCCAGCTACTTCACATTTAGAGAACTGACCCTGTAACTCGGCTTGGGGCAGGTGTTGTTAGGCTTGGCTTTGATTCACTTTCCAAGGCTTTTGTTCTGGTTGTTCGCTAGTAATTGGTCTATTTCTAAGTGTAAAGTCTGTGGGTAAGCATCCCCATCTGATGAAAACCTTGGAGTTTGCTGGCTAGCAAGCAAATGCAAAATTAAACCCTTGTGTTGGGAGCTAAATATACCCAGTTAAGTGTGTGTGGCTGTTACACAGCTGCAGAAAGTGCTGCATGCCAGTTTATCTGCTTATGGTGTTTTGGAAAATGGAATCCTTTAGAGAGAAAGACAACACACAGACTTTCAACTCCATTGATTTTAATTAAGCTCACCGTAGACTGGCAAGCACTGCAAAATTCTTGGACCCAGGGAGATAAAAATGATTATAGAGTAGGTGCAGAGAGCGATGGCTGGTCCTTAAGTACCTGAAGTGGACGAGACAATGGCCCATCCAGTTAATGGAAATTATTTAATTTTCCATGAGGCCTCAATGGTATGGAAGCATTGGAGAAGGAAAAAAGAAGCCTGGTCTAAAAAGAAGTCGTTGAATTGAAAATGAGTGTAGTATGAAAAGAAAGAAATGGGAAGGTGCTCATGATGGATTGAGTGCCTTAAACCAAGGAAACACAGGAAAGGAAGACTATTTTGTGTCCTCACATTCTCATGCAATTTAAGTGCTCCAAAACATTTTGATCTCTTCCACCCATGTAGATTGCCTCTACAAGGGCAATGAGGTCACTACTTTATTTTATTTTCCTTATTAATGATAATAATACACCAGTTAAACACAGGGTCTCTTGATTCCAAATGTCAGTGGCTTTGGTCCACAGTGCAGCCTGGTGTCGCTTTCTGAGGTGTTACGTGAAACTCTTCATGCTTATCTCCTGCTACTGAGATACCCTGGCTTGCTAAAGCCTCTGGAAAGTAGTGCTATCATCAGGGACCCTGTCTGCTCTAGATGATACTTCCATGCCTACTCTATTCTATTAAACACAATGGTGGTGCTGTAAAGCTGCCTTTGGAAGAGTTCCAGCAGGGAAATTTTATTAGCCCAGCCACTATAAATTCTCTTTTCTGGGCTAAGCCCAGTCAAACTAAACCAGCCTGGAGTTGAGCAGTAGGTATGCAAGAAGCCTTTGGTGCCAGGAGTCACTGGCACTTTGTTCTATTTTCTTTCTCGTCTCTACTAGCTTGGGGTTTTCCTACATGTTCTATCAATTGCTTTTGCTTTCTGATCATTTCTGCCATATTTCAGGATAAAAAAAATGAACAGACTTAAATCCACATCTCAAACAGGACAGAACATTCAAAAGATAAGCAAAAATCAACAACTTTTTAAGTGTACAAGTAAATAAGAACAAATAAAACTCTGGAAGAATAAATTGTCTGTTGATCCAAACTCAGTTTCTATCTTGAGATGCACATGCCTTTAAAATGTGCCAGACTATTGATGCTTCTTTAATAACAATGGACACTCAGAAGCAGTACTATATGGGGAATGGTGGATAAATCGATAGTAAATTAATAGAAATGTGAATCTTGAAATTTCATAATGTGCTACTACATCTACTTATATAACAAATAGCTAAGTTGCTTATACGAAGCTTATTGTTTTTTCTTCTACCAAATAATGTATGTTGTAAATTAGAACTTATTTCTGTAAACATACTATGGAGACTTGTATTTATTTTAGATTTTCCATTGAGTTAGCAAGATAAAATTGTACTTACAATAATGACCATACTACATAAATGAATGAATGTGGGCTTGGTAAACAGCATTGCTATTAAATATCCAAAAGTTTATCTTGAAATGTCTCCCAGCTCAGGTTTGATCAATAAAGACTCTTCTATGCTGTTCTTTTAAATGCTTTAGGAAATGCTTTTATTTTATTTCGTTTTGCCTGATGGTCCTATCTTTCCCGTTGCGCTTATCTCTTGGAAGTGTCTGTCCAACTACGGCCCCGCCAAGATGCTATTTGGCAAGGACATCTTCTGCTCCCAGGTAGAAAAATGAGTTAAAAGCCGCTGTTATTTTTACCCTTCAGGAAAAACCTTGTGTGAAAATCCTGATTGCATTTCCTTTTAGAAGGCTTCCTTTTCATATTTATTAACAGAAAGGTTTGGGTCAAAGCAGCTACATGTGCTCTCTGTAGTTTATCAGCAGAAGGATTCTTTGAAAGATTAAATTGTACAGAGCTGACTTCTAAACAGTGATGGAGGGAAAGCCACCTGGCAAAACTGCTAAAAGTGTTATTTTTATTTGAAAATGTAGAAATACAGCAAATTAAATGTGCTGCTTTTGCACTTATTAGTACTTGAGATTGGATTGTTTATAGATGCTTTAAAAGCCATCATTTCTGGGTAAAGATAAGCAATTTGATGAATCCTATTACCCCTGCAACTGTGGTTTATATTTCCTAGTATTTCGAAGTAGTAAAAACAAAATCAGTGAAATTAGACATGGAGAAAATATTCCATTATTAATTTTATATTTTATAGTAAATAAGATTTTTAATGTCTTTAAAATCATTTCCAGTTCACATAATCGTTTAGGCATCAATTTGCTATAGTTTAAAATGCACATCCGTTATCTCTGTGTGGGATTTTTCTCTGTCTCCCATTTTGCTTCTCTTATTTTTTTGGAAAAGTGCAGAAAGTGAAAGTGCTCTCTTAGGCAAGCATGTCTTTTTTCCGTTAGACAGAGTTATGCTTTGTGGTTGTGGTTCTGATTTTTTTTTCCTATTAGATTTTTTTGAGTCCAGTTGTTTCGAAGCTTGATGAATAAGTGAGCTGTCCACCATCTTCCTTCAGCTGCCAACACCAGAAAACTCAGTTCACTTTTGATTCTCTCTTTTGTACCTTATATAACTCAGAAATTCCTTGATTCAGCAGGGTCACCATAACCAGAATGTATTGAATACTTCAAAAATAAGAAGTAAGTATATTTAATCCATATAGCAGAAATGATTTAGGAGATACATAACCTTTTTCTGGTTTGAACATCAAGCAAAGTATACATGTATGAAAATTTCACATGGTAGCTCAAAAATGTACACACTTTTATGGGATAATTTTAATAATTTATAAGAAACAAAGGCCTTGCTTGTATCCTCTGCAGGTTTCCTGAACAAGTTCACAGCTTCTTCGGTCCACTGTTACCTCTGATATTTAAAGTTACGTTGTGGCTCCCACCCTACACTACTCCTGCCCTCTAACGCTATTTCAGCAGCCTTCTGATTTTTTCCTGACTCATGCTTGATTTTCTCCAAACTGCAGTAACAATAGCTGTGTTTAATTTGCATGCATAATAAGCCAGGCTCTGTGCTAAGACTGTGCAGCACTTTTGCGTTTAAACCTTGCAACATGTGACCATAGATGTGTAGACACAGATATCGTAGTAGGACTTTTGTGCATGAGAAAATGGGAAGCTGGCTGTGTTTTAGATCCAGTACAGCGCCTAAAACTTGCCTCTTAATATTTAATCTGCCCCTTTTCCTTGAAGCTACACTCACATTTGCTGAACTACAATGCCAAACATTTCCTGTTTTCTTGCATCAATTCTTTAATGGATCCTAATACATGTATGTTTGTGAATAAATTCTTAAGCTTGATATAAAGGGTCTTAATGACTTGATCTTCCCTCTGCTTTTCTGGTCTGAGATATTTCACCCATTTTTTATTTCCAGTGGTTCCATAGAATTTGGGTTAACTGGGAATACGGTTTCTATAACGTAACTCTGTATCTATGCACCCACAAGCTTCCCAGGCTTGACATCATTTTGGCTTAACACATGTCTATTGACCCTGTCCCCTTGCCTCTGAAGCATTTTCTTACTTATGCACAGAGATCATTTCTTTCTCTTCTGGCCCTCTTTGCACCTTATACTAGGAAAAATAAATTCCTCAATGAGAGATCACTTGTGTGTTTTCTGTTTTTACTTTCTGCAAGGTCTGTCTTGGTGCCTAATTCATACTGGGACTAAATATTCAATTTTTACACAATGAACTGGAACATAGTTGTGTTTATAAAAAACTTCTGAATCATTGAATTTCTTAATAGTCACACTTACTTTTTCCAAAGTGGAGAGGTAGGTGCTGTTTCTCAAGATGATGCTGTTTGACCAGTGTAACTAAGTTAGTCAGCGTATTGGTCCTATTATTTTCTACCTGAAGGAATAGGCCTTTGCCCACACAGAAAGCTTAGTGCACATCCCCATCAGTGCCTCTGCGCAAAGAGCTTGCTAGTAGACTCATGAATTTTCTCCTTCAAATCTACTCTTCGTCTTCACCAAGATGGTTTCTCTCAGTTACATGGGATTCTATATGGCTATCATTTCCTGCCCCTGGCCATGTTTAAAATTGAACTGCTTATGTCTGTCCTCCTGACTTTTCTTTCAAACCTAATATAGTTCAGTTCTTTTTCCCCCTCTTGGATCTTTATTAGAAAATTTCGTGCTGTAACACTGTCTCTTAATTTCCATTTCTATTCTAGTATTCTCTGTAAGCATGGTGTTTCATTAACAAGGGCCAGGCAAAGTTTCAAGAGCATTTAATCTTACATTTTTAATTATTCTGCATGTTTTATGATCTTGACACATTTACTATAATAAAGGGAAATCATTAATTCACTTAGAAATATGTGTGTGAAACCTATAGTTTTCTTTCTGATTAATTTCCATATTCATCATTACTTTGCTCTTAATTCACTATGCGTTCAAGAGAATGAGAGTGTGGAACATGATTTTTTCCCCCAGTTTATTAAAGAAGAACTGTCTTAGCAACCAAATGGGGGCTGAAAATGTATTTGCATTTTGGCTGGTAAAGGGAAAGAGAATACTTTTTCTTGAACATGTTTTCTAATCTCATCTTCATTTTTCTTTTCTATATAAATATACTGTACCCGTCTCAACTTTACTGGAGAAGGAAAAAAATAGCCATCACCATAGCCACTGTCATATCAACTCCTTAGAAATGATTTTAATCTTTAAAAATAAGGAAAGAAATCTTTATTTCCCTTTGGTTTCAGGCAGAATATCATCTAAAATAAATTTCATTGTGACTTCTATTTAAACATCTTTGAGTGATACCATGGTCAGAAAATAAGAATGAACTTGACCGTGGAGGTCAAAATATCTCATCCACATCGTAGCAGAAAGTGATGAAGCCCTGGAATGAAGTAAAGTTTTTTTTTTTTTTTTTTCTTTTCCCATGTGGCGCCTTTCCTCCATAGCTGGTTAACTGAGACTAAAGAAATAGTGAATAATAATGAAAAGTAGTCTATAATTATAGATGTGGCCATGTTGGGAAGGTGCCAGAATTAAAGCTGTGAAGTAGTGTTAAATTCAGAACAGATAAAAACTAAGATGTATAGATGTACGAATCATTCCCCATTCCACAATGGAGTCCCTAGTCCTTTTTTTTTTTTAATCAATAAATAAAATGCCAATACTACCCAGTGGAGGTTAGTTTAGATTTTACAGAGGAGAAAAGTGAGGCTCCTAATCAGAAATTATTCTAATTTATTTTTAATGAGTAGACAGATCTGAAATTTAAGTCCATTTCTAAAGACCATATTATTAATTTTAACACAATTATTTATTAAATAAAAGTAAGTCCACCAAAATAGGAAGTTTCTGTGATCCCAGTTTATGTCTGCCTATTTTGTCTTGAATTAGGAGTGAAAAATTATGGTGGTCAAAAATAGGACCCTTGGCTATGAACTTGTCTTTGACATGAATTCTCTTTTTCCCTTCCCTAGAGTTATGGCAACTTTTCGCAGATCCTCAAGAATCTACTTGTGTCTCTCTAAATGAAGATAAGACCTTGAACTCTAAATAGTGGAAGAAGGATTAATAGTAAATATCAAAGTTATAAATAGCATATAGTATTAGGAATACAGTTAATAGGCCCACAGGTAATGACTGCTTATCTCTAAGTTATAATTTTATTTCTGGAACAAAATGCACAGTACCTACCATTGAAGGGAAGAAAGGCTTACGTCACCTAAGATTCGGGAGATCTCAGTCCATTCACCTGTGGAAAGACCTGGTGGAAGATAGTTGTCATGGCACTGCAAGAGGAAGGAGAAGCCATGCAAGAGTATATATTTTAAAGTCACCCTTTTGGTGATCTGCCATATCTGGTAATCTACCTTTCCTGACCAGGCTGTACCACCTAAGAGCATGGCATGTGCAATCCAGTGATAACCACAATAATCCAAGATATAGAGCTTTTGAGAGACACTTCAAATCCCAACTATAATAACCCACCCCTGGCCCACAAAAGATTTATGTTTACTTGTGAATGCAAAATGCATTTAGTCCATCTGTAAGAGTTGCCAAACTGAACATTTCCAACACTGCTAAAACAATCAAGCCCAAAGTCTTTTCTGAGGCTTAAGATGATAAAGTCTTTGCTATGAGTTCCTGTGAAAAGTAAACAGGTCCAGTATTCAATGGCACAGGGTAAACATTGCTATGTTAAGAGGAAGACCATAGATAGCAATCATGGATAGAAAGCAATAGGTCGAAAACAAGACTAAAATCCAGTAGGGAAAATGTTAAGTCCTGTTAGTTCATCATGTCCCACAGCTTCGTTAAATCCCATAGCTCCATTACAAATTGTGTAGCTTCACCTCTAGGACCTCGACCATCTTGTGGTGAGACGTGAGCTCTGAAGGGTTTATGTGACTCTGCACCTATGACATTGCCTCTGGCTGCACTTTTGGGGCCTTCTCTTTTGGGGTGCTACTACACAGAGCCCATGGTCTTCCTCTGCAAAACATCCATGTCCCTGCCATCTCCAGATTTTCAGGATCTCCATGCCACCTTGTCCTTTTCTTCTACAGCTTTATGCACTGCTCTCCCAGGGACACACTGCCTGGCCTCCAAGGCTTTCTTCTGAAGTCTGAGTGGAAATCTCCCCATCCCACAAGTCTTGCATTCTAAATACCTGTAAAAACCAGCACTTCCTGGATGACACCAAGGTCTGCCACTGGCCTGAGCAGTAGCCTGGCCATCTTGCACCATGGCCTCAGAGGACATTGTGTTCTTAAGTGATGAACTCCTTGGGGATTCCCTTTCCTGTGTTGCTATGCAGGATGCCCTGAGGCTTCCAAAGCAAAGGTTTTTACCTTTGTTCCCTTGAGTAGATAAAGGCGGCGTCTTGTTTTCTTCTTAGATACCCTCAAGAAGTCTTTCCTTTAATCTGAATTTCAAGCTCTCGGTTTCCTTTGAATGCTGATCTCTTCGAAAACCATGCGCTATTTTTGCCTCCATTTGCAGTTTCATTCCGGAAAAAAATGGTAAACTTTCTGTATCTTCTTCCTTTGTCATTTTTTGATTCAGTGAAAGCTGCAAGCAAGCAGAGCCATGCGATCGTCTGGACACTGGGTCCCTTTGAACTTTCCTCTGCCAGATGAAGTAGTCCACTGCTTTCTTTCTCAGCTTCCGGCAGAATCTCCAGACAGGTGCTAAATGCCAGCACATTGCTTTTGCCAGAGCTTAGCACTTCTATCAGCCTTGAGGTTTTCTTTGCTTTCACCTGAATCTCCCATCAAGCTTGGTTTACAGCATTCTGACTCTTCTGTAGCCAGCAGCTCCAAATCATGTCATAATCTTCCTGTAAACCATCTCCAAGGGCATCTAAGCCACATGTTCAGATAAAGTTACAGCAATGACTCCAACTCTCTGATACCAATTTCTGTGTTAGTCATCTTTTTTTGTTGCTGGATCAAAATATAAAATGCCCTGAAGTTAAGGGAGAAAAGATGTATTTTTAGCTCACAGTTTCAGGAGGTCTGAGTATATTCCAAGATAGCTGGTAGAGATGAGAAGGGTCTGGTGGAGAACGATTGGTCCTGGCATTGCAAAAGAAAGGATGAGCTCTCAGAGAAAAGCCAGGCAAAAGAACACGTCCTTCCAAGCCACACCCTTGGTGATCTGCCCCAGCCTGTCTTTCACCACACTCTGGCCCCAGTCTTTTCACAGCAGATGGAATCTACAGGTCATCTATGACATCCAAATACATGAGGATTTTTCAGGACATTTCAGATTCAAAACCTAATACTTAAAGCATCTTGTATAATACTTCTGATGGAAGTGCAGAACAGTCACATGGTTTAGAGATACAGAGTATGTAACTCAAAATTTAGATCCCAAACAAAATCTTACACATGTGTACAAACTTTAGTTCTCCTTCTGTTATATATGTTATATTTAAATAATGTTTGAAACTGTTATCAAAAATTGACTTCCAACTGTGCAATCCAAAGACGTGGCTAATGGTTTAGAGGATCTACATTGAACTTGCAAAGTCAGATTGCAGAACAAATCCAGCTGCAGTAATAGAATTGTACTGATATTCTCATAAATACATGTGACAGAATTATGGTAATAAATGTTTTGGTAGCACTTATTCACCTTAGCCTGCTTAATGAACTCAGAAGGTGTGACTTGTAAATGTTTTCTTACTTCTTTAATTGTTTGATGTTAATACCATAGAGCAGTTTGGTCAGTAGGACCTTTACGGTCCTTCCACCCCACTCCACAGCTTTTGGAGGTAGCCTTTGGCCAGTGACTGACTGGCACGGCTTTTCTGCACGTGTTGTTGACCAGGGCACCCTTCTTGCCTAGCTCTCTTTTTTCCAATACTGTAGTTTCTTTGAACGGACCCTTGTGTACCCTGTCCTTTTTTTAACTTCAGAATCTAAGAAAAGGTCCTTTCCTTGCAGCCCCTAGGGAAAATTGCTTGACTCAGAACCCTCAGTTTGCGCTCTGCTTCTAAAGAACCCTAAAATGTAGCAAAATGAAAGACAGGCTTAACTTTTGATTGCAGTACCATATCTCCACAGAAAAACATTTAGACTTTAAAATGTTGAGACAAAATGATTTCACTGGCCATATTTTCAACCTTGTAAACTGATTTGTTTTGTTTTCTAAGTGTGATCTAGCCTAGCCCTGTGTTTCAAAATAGAGCTCTGTATCCCTCGATGGGGTATGTGACAGGTTCCTCAAATCTGACTGCTGTGGTTTGGGTTTAATACCCTTTGGACTGTGTGAGTGTGTGTGTGTGTGTGTGTGTGTGTGTGTGCACTTTGAGTGCACCTAGCTTTTTATTTCATATTTGGAAATACTAAGGAAGAGATAAAGTTGAAAATTATATTCACATCATTTATAAAGACATTAATTACAAGCACCAATAGAATATATAATATAAAACAACGCATAGCAGAGGTATATGTATACCCATGTTCATAGCAGCACAACTAACAATAGCTACAGTATGGAAGTGGAGGATTTTGCAGGCAAATGGAAGAAACTTGAGAACATCATACTTAGTGAAGTGAGTCAGAAGGAGAAGGTGAAACATCGAATGGTCTCTCTGATATGAGAAACCCAGATCACAACTCCTTTGGAACTTAAGACGAAAGACAAAGTGAAAGAGGGGAGTAGGGTGGGGGAGGAGTAAGGAAGGGGTGGGTACGGGAGGGACAAAAAGAAGGAGAGTGGGAAAGCCCTTGTCGCCTTGACAAGATACGTATGTGTACAAAATGCTCATCCTCATTTGTAAACCTTGAATTTTGCACATATACATATCAATAAAATGTGGAAAAAGAAAATACATAGATATATGCGTATATAATATATTAAAAGTACAAATTGGTGACTAAATTTTTGGGAATTTGGTTTCATAGCTCCTTGTGTTTATTTCTTATTTATTTACTAGAAAACTATAATATCCCTTGAAATCATAAGTAAATAAAGCAGACAGAAAGGTGATGACAGTGTCATTCAGGTTGTTGTATGACAGGGATGTGCAGGTGTTGTGACATCAACAAAATGACTGGAACACATAGAGAAGAAAGATGGCCTCCCTAAGGGTGCATGGGACTGTGATCTTTTTCCTGGTATGTTAGTCAGCTTTACGTTACTGTGACAAGATGCTTGAGAAAATTAACTTATGGGAGGAAAGATTTGTTTTGGCTCTTAAACTTCAGACATTTTGGTGTGTAGTCAGGTGGCTCTGTTGATGCAGGCCCATGATGAGGCAGAGCATCATGGTAGAAAGCCATGGAGGAGAAAAGCCGCATACTTCATTGTAGCCAGGAACCAGAGAGGTTGAAAGAGCCACAGAGAATGGGGATAAGGACTGGATATAGTCCCTAAGATCACACCCTGATGATCCACTCCCTTTAGCTAATCCTCTTCCCAGAACCTCCCAGTAATGCTGTCAGTGGATTAGCGAAGGATGAAATTAGAGTGTTGATGATACAATCCTTATGCCAAAGCCCATCAGCTTCCTTGAAGGGCATTTTAGCCCCAACCGAAAGCATCTAGTCAGGGTGCTCTCATTAGCTGGCCTACATGCATTTCTCTGTCATGACTGTTTTATAAAGTCTTGGCTGTTACCAACTCTCAAAACGTCCGCTGGGTCCTTTCAACACTATATAGTAAAGTTGGAGGTGGTTTCTTAATCAGGAAATCATGACTTCTTCCTACTTTTGCAACTTTAATTCCTGTTTTAGAGCATTTACAATTTTTTAAAATTTATTTTAGAAAGTTGCAGATACTGTTTTAATTAGGTTCTCTTAAAGCTTTTCCATGTAGGGTATTAAAAGTCTTAGAATATTCAAATAGGATTATCAGATTCTGACATTGAAGGATTTGAATTAAAACAGTATTTCTTATTTAGTTATCAGTATTCCAGGTACTGGTAGTCTGCTGCGCATAAATTAAGTACACTCGGCAAAGATGGTTTCCGTGTAGAGGTCAAAGAAAACTCTAGAAATCTTGTAAATATCAAGCATTGCAAGGTTGGCAGTGTCTTGGTGGCCTGCTTCTGTCATGAGGAATTGCTCTGTTGAGTTATTTGGGATGAATTATGGCGTACTGTATCTTCTCTAGAATAAAAATGTCTATTTTCCGTCTCTACTTTTTAGACGTGATTTATTAGGGGAAAAGCTAAAGTGTGTATCACATTGCTGAAACTAGGAAACTTTTAATCTTTTAGATTTGGTGCACATAAAAGCACTTTATTGTATCTTTGATTCCAATGTATTTCTGCGTTGAAGGTTTGTGCATACATAATTGTGAATCTCATAGAAACTGTGCCTTCAATGAGTATAGATGATTTTTCTAAAGATTTTTCTGACCCACTATAAAAAAAATCTACAGGAAAGTATGAAAATATTGGGAAATAAAAGATTAAGAGAAAATAGGGTTAGTCTTTTTCTTGCAAAATATGCAATGGATTTTATGCTAGCATTTGTGATGTTATTCATTATTTGGTTTTCATTTTATCTCTCTAAACATTCTCTTAACTTAAAACTGTACCTTGGAAGCACATACACATTCAGTATACTTTTTTCAATATTTTATTTTTCTAAATCATGATCATTTTAAATGTCCTGTTATGCTATTATAAACAACATAAAATATAGTTTTAACTATATTATATATAATTGAATATCATCAGCTATGTTTGCTTTGGCATGTAGCAAGCACCATTTTCAATCTACAGTATTTTTTTTTTTTTCATCTCAAAACCAGCTTTGTATCTTTCAACACTACGCCCATTCCTCAGCCCTGGTAAATTCAGATTTACTCTGTATCTCCATGAATATGACTACTCTAAATAATTCATATAAGAAGAACTATATATCTGCCTTTTTGTGTCTGCCTAAGCTAGATTTGTTTTAACTAAATTCAGTGGGAGTTCAAGATGCCAAAAATTGATTCAGTTTTCTGTTTGCCTATAGTATCTAGGTATCTGCCCAATGCACGATGTTTTCCAAAAATTCATTTTGGCCAAACTGGCAACATAATCTAGACCATAAATTTTAGTACACTTAGATTGTGATATGCTTTCTGAGAATTCCAAGGCCAGATGATGGTGACACTAAGATCGCAGTCTTTGGGGTCAGAGTGACGTGAACCCAGCAACGCCTTCTACTAATTGTGACATATCTCTCATTATCTATTCAGTTGTCTCTTATGAAAAACAAACAAATGAAGAATGTGACCCAGGAATTGTTATTGTGATTAAGTAAATTAGTGCTTCGGCAAGTCTATAAATGCTGATCAAGCATTTATTACTAGCTAGGCAGTGTTTTCGGTTTTGGGTGGGCAATATATACGATGCAGAGGAAGCTGATATAGTTTGAATATCGAGTGTCCCCCAAAGCCTGATGTATTTGGAGCTTTGTATTACTGGGAAGTAGACTCTGACTGGAAGGGCGGATGTTGGGGGTTTGACCTGGAAAGAATGTGTGAACTTGTTGCCGTTGGGAAAGGCCAGGAAATAGCTTTCAGGTGTGAGTTCTTTACTTGAGGTCCAGAACGTGGGTGAGCAGCACCCATCTTGAGTATTGGGCCCAGGAACGAAATACACAAAGGGAGGAAGAAGAAAGACTGTTACAACATCTTCCTGGCAAGGCTCTGGTCTTGCTCAGTCTGCAGATGCACTGGTTTCTGTCTGCCTTGGGGTGGGCTGCTCTCCAGTCTCTTCTTGCCATGAGCCTCCACCCTTGCCAGCTGCCCTGTGAATACACTGTGTAAGTGATAGACCTGAAACTGGGAGCTAAGTGAATCTTTCATCCCTTAAATGGTGGATGTTGGGTCTTAGTAACAATAAAGTAAGTAAAACAGAAGTTCACACCTTAATGGAACTTACACGTTCTGCCACGTGGCAAATACTCAATTACTAATAATTATAATGATCATCCATTAGTTTCATTTGGCTTAGGGTTTGAGGAAAACAACCCTGCTTTATTATCCATCTACATTTTCTAATGTCAAGCATTTTTTTTCTAGCCCTTAAACATAGTATATGAGTCAGAATGTTTTAAAGAGCATATCGGTAAATACTTGCGTTATTAGTTAGGTACGACCTTATAGGAAATGCCGAATTAAAAACATTGGGAACTAAGATAGTAAAAGAACATCAGGGAGAGTGTTGCATTGATAGGATTAAAAAAAAAATGCAATAGTAAAATATGTGGGTGACTCAGAGAAGCTGTGTTCTATTCAGACGAGTTGAAAATTCTTTGACAAATTGGTTTATCTTTGAGAACTTGAATGGGTTTAAGGTGGACCTCATCTTCTTCTACAAATGTACAAATGTGAAATAAGACCTGTATTCTTTCTTTAGGTTTCACTGAGATTTCTGTTTTCGGACGAGGATGTGAGCTTGCTGTAATAACATCATTGGCCTGTTAGATCACCAGGTAGTTGTGGGCTAATGTAGGGCTGAGGGAAAGATTTTATGACAAGCTGTGTAATAGACTTTCAGTGTTTTGTCAGGAAGAAAAATCCAACTGAGGATGGAAAGTTTCTGTTTTACTTTGACTATAACACATCACAATAAAGATGAAATTCTGCTGGCATTTGAGATTCATGTTTTCCACAGGAAACTTTAAGTGTTTTATTCTTGGTGACAGTGATGCTGTTTCTTAAATGCTCAGGCAGGAGGAAATTGGCATTTAGGTAATACATAAATAATAAAAAAATGTGTACACTTGGAATTGGAAAGTAAACTGTTAATTATTGTCCAGTGCTCTTTTTTTTCTCCTGGAATTGCCTCAGTTTGGCTTGATTTTGATGCTAATTACAGCATGATTGTGACTTATTTTGACTTATCTTTTGATTGTAACTAAAAATAATTTTAGAATAATGGTGCATTACCTAAAATCCATAACGCTAGGTGAAGAAAAATCTTCTTCTCTTTGCCGTCATGATATAATGAATGATGATTAATTTTATGTGTTAACTTGGTCAGGCCATTATCATCTGATATTTGTTAAAATAGTATTTTGAATGTTGCTATGAAGGTTTCTTTATAGATTAGTACAATGAGTATAGTGGACCAGCCTTCATGATTTGAAATGGTCTCATAGGTTGATGAGCTTCACAGGGAAAATAGAGACCAAAGTCTTTTTAGAAAGAGACATTTCACACGGACCTGGTGATGTGGAAATATAACCACAAGACTCTGGGACTTAGGGAGGTTTGGGAGGGAGGATCATATGTTTGTGCTCAGTCTGGGCTATTTAGAGACTTAGTGAGACCCTATCTCAAAATAAACAAACCAAGAAAAGAAGGAAAGGATTAAAAGAAAAAAAAGACTGGGGTAGAAGCTCAGAGTGAGGGCACTGTACTTCATCTATAGTGCTGCGAGAGACAGACAGACAGACAGAGAGAGAGAGAGAGAGAGAGAGAGTGTCTTGCAGAGGTTTCAGCCTTTGATGTAGAGCTGCCTCATCCCTAGTTTCCAGCCTGCTGGTCCCCTCTGCAGAGTTTGGACTTGGAGCCTCTATAATCATCTGAACCAATTACTTAATCTTCATCTAGTCCACATCATTCCCTTTCTTATTCTTTCCTCTTTTCTTCCTCCCCTCTTTCCCTGTCCGTTGTTTCTCAAGTGAATCCTTATGAACACTCCCTCTGTGAATGAGTTGCTATCATTTTAAAAATGCAATGTCTGTCTAAGATCACTGCAATTGGAGTTTTGCTGGTTCTGTGTTGTGTGAAGTCGAATCATATTTAGAGGAATTGCTGTGAAAAAGTTAGTAAAATTAAAAGATAGATCCACAGCATCCTAATTTTATGCTGAGGATTTTGTCTTTATTTGTATGTATTAATACTTTCTCCTCTCCCATACTGCTTTTCTGTAGCAGCCAATACCTGATGATATCATAGAAAGTGTTAGAGAGCGAGCGAGAGAGAGAGAGGACATAAGAACATATATCTGTATTCTTTTGACAGGTCTTCTTGATACATAATCAGGTAAAATACATATGCTGATGATCAGAATACATACTACAAAATACATATTCTGATGATTACATAATCAGGTAAATACATATTCTGTGTTCAGTAGGTATTAATTTTAACAAGAAATTAATGTCAATACTGAAAGTCTAGTTATCTTTTAAGTCCTTTAACTACAGAGTAGCAAAAAGGTTGCAGAGCAGGAAAACGCTGTCTGGGAGAAGACAGTGTATGAGGAAATCAGACAGTTGGTACCCCAAAATGTTCTTTTTCTTTAGCCCATAGGGAAACTACTTCTGGGAAGACAGCCATACCCTGAATAAGCTCAGGAAACCATACTGGAATCCTTCTTGTCTAGAGACAGTTTTGTTTGGAATATTACAATTGAACCTGAGGTACAGATTACTCTGCTGGATACCATTAGTCATGGAGAAGTGGTAACAAGCCTTTTTGAGTTACCCCTTGCATGACAATTGATGACGAGCTGTAATTATGCAGCTCAATATATATATATATATATATATATATATATATATATATATATATATATATATATTCAGTATCAAATATATGATTAGAAAAAAACCAGTCCTGGATTTCAGTCTTTGTGAAATTTGGAATTTACTACTATTTATTATATTTGCATACTTTATCCCCAGTGAAGTTCAGTGAAATTTGGGATTTACTACTATTTATTATATTCGCATACTTTATCCCCAGTGAAGTTCAGTTGAGTCTAAGGACAATGTATTTTACATATTATATAAAATATATGTATGTTTCATGTAATGCATAGTGATAAGCAGCCTACATTTGTGCAACACAGTACACACACACACACACACACACACACACACACACACAACTGTATCAATTTGTGTAATCCTAAAAAAGCTGAATGCATGATGATTTCGTGTTTTTCATTCATCATATTTCATGCTAGCTATGGACTGGCTGGTTCATGGAGTGAGCTGGACAGTTCTGCTGCTTCGTGTTGGGCTTGAGGGGCTTGTTTGACTCATCTTCATGTTTCCCTGATCATGAAGGGATGATGAGTCATGTCCTCATTACACGGTAGTGTGTGGAAACAGGTACTTCGGGCAGACTTGCCTGAGTTGCATCTCCTGACATCCCATGGTTCCCGCAGGTCCAAAACTGCGTCAAGTTTGAGAAGCGTTACAACTTTGTCCTGACAAGTTACGGGAAAAAACTTTATATTTGTAATTCTAGGGAAGATGAAGAGAAGTTCCAATGAGTCCACTACTTACAGACTAATGATTCAGATGACATGCATGTTTCTTCAAACTCCATCATTTTATTTTTTTCAAAGAGAATAATGAGTAAGAGAATGAATCGAGGCCTTAGTTATTATAAAGGAGATGTTAATATGTAGAGGCTCAAAAATATCTCCAAAGTAAGAAGCACTTGACTATTTTTAATAGCAGTGAACTATAGCGCACATATCCCAGGAAAGATGGAACATCTTGAATGAGAATGTTGTTATGCAAAACTTGATGTATTGACAAGAGTGATCTCATGGCACTCCTAGGATGTGCTAGGACTTCCTTCAATGTGAAACTTCTTCCTCAGGAGGAAGGCGGATCAGCACACGCTGTTTCTTAGTGATCGGTAGAACATTCTAGAGGAAAGTCACTGTTCCTTCCTGGTAAGTTGATTTTCTTTCTCATTTTGCTCTATACAACCAGCAAAATCAACAAGTGTGACTTGGAGAGTCAGTGGAGCTAAAAAAGAAAGAAAGAAAAAAAAAAACCCTTTCAGAACAAAAGGTCAATGGAGATAAACTTTGTTTCCTAAAACAAAAAGAATAGTTTTATCTGTAAAATATATGTTATATACATTAAGCTATTTTATTATTTCCACATAGCAGCTCATATATTTATACATTTTCATTCACATAGACAAATGTTTGAATTCTCATTTGACACATAAAAATGATAAAAGCAGAATACGATGAAAGACTCAGTCTTAGCCTACCATGATAATAAGAATACATTTGATAAAAGAATAAAGAAGGGAGGAGCTGATTCAAATTGCTTTAAAAAATACAAGAAATTTATTGGTGCTTGTGAACTGAAGCTTAGAAGTGGTTGGAAGAAACTTCGGTTCACCAAGTGCTTCGTTTTTTTCTGTGACTGCTCTGGACCTTTCTTCATATGCTGATTTTGTATTTTGACCGTATTTGTGAAACAGCTTGCAGAACTAAGGCCATGTGTGTTTGTTCAGTGACATTTCCTGCGCGAGAGTCTCGAGCTTGTTCTTGGTGACGCTCATGACAATTTCAGAGACCTTGATGATTGGTTGCTGCCTGGATTCCACAAAACAAGCCTCATGGCTGTGACTTCATGAAGGTCATTTTATCTAAAGTCTATCTCTGGTACTAGAGAAGAGGACACACATCGTAAATTGAATGGAAGGATGTACAAAGAAAAATCTGGAGTTTCAACCAAAGAGGCGGTTGAGGGATGAGTTTTAATGTTCATAAAGAACCTATGTAAGGTTAAAATTTAGATTTATCTTCATCTCAAGGATGGCTTCGGTGTAAAATAATATCCTCTATCAGTTAGAATGCAATTTGTGATGCGTTATTTCAGAACTTTACCTCCCGTGTGCTTTGGGAACGGCATGGTAGAGGGCGATTCTTACTCTGAGGTGGTTAACTCAAGTCATAGTCTTCTAGCTTGACCCTTCATTGAGATTTGTTGTGAAACTTCAGTTAAGGCAAAATGTTTTCTCTTTGTAAGATACTGCATTTCAATTTGTATATGGTCTTATATGGTTTAATTGATGAGATTTCTGCATCAGAATAAGTAGACCATTGATTTTATTGATTTATGTAGACAAATACTTCCTCTTTAATGGGTGCTGAATTTGAAAGACATAATCAAATTGTACATTGCAGAACCGATTCCCCTGAAGATTGCTTCCCAGAGCAACAGATTTGTATTTTGCTTGGAATAAATCACCAAAATGTTCATGGCTACGTATACATTATACATGAAACTTGCTAATGGCTACCATCTTTGCATGAACATGGTTCATTGCTGGACAATTTAAGAAACAATTTCTAGTCCAAAGATTTTGGTCAGTTTTCAGAAGCTCCATTAAGTTTTCCAGGCTACTTAGAACACCATTTAGTAAATTGCTGCCATAGGGCACTAGATCACACTTTTATGGTATAAAGAGTTAATATACTTAAACTGTCAAAAAAATATAACAAATATTCTCTCTCTCTCTCATATCTGTGCACACGTGCTCACGCACGCATGCACACACACACACACACACACACACACACACACACACACACACACACACACACATATCCCTACCATAGCTTCAGTTACTACATTTCACTGCTAATAGGAGAAATACACACCAGGGTTTCTACGACCTCGTATAATGATAAGGGTGCATTTTTCAATGTTAAAAAGACTCCAGAGATCACCTTATCAAAGTTCTTTTTAAAGAAGAGACGTGTGACAGAGGACTTGGGTGACTACTTGCCCTGATTTTGGAAAGATAGACCTTTCAGAACTCCAGAAACATGCATAATTCGAGGAGCAATGTTTTCTTATTTTTGTAGAAAATAAAATACTCCTCAATGATGCTTAAAGATGGAAGAATAGTAAGGTAAAGTGCAGAGCCCTACAAAACCGACCCTTGTCACACAGCAGTGGCAACGTTATACAGATACCTGTATATTATTCTTTTTAAGTCTCATTTAATTCCCCAGAAAAGGTGGGGTTATTGCACAGCTTAAAATTCTCATGTCAGAAGGATCAAAATGTCATTATAAACTCATAAAGGAGTAACTGCGGCAGGCTGTAATTGGGCTGATTGAGTTTTAGTTTAATATTCCTCCTTGCCCTGAGCATTCGCTCCTGCTTTCTCTAGGTACTGTCCTTTCCTTTCACAGATTTTGACATTTTCTTTTGACCTTAACTTCTTAATGTCCCTTCATTTTCTAACTGTTTCATTTTTCATGCCTTCAAAAATGGAGTCTTTTAAATAAGGACACCTGTCATACTGTCAGTTTATAGTAAAATCAGCACCGTAACCTGAACATCATGCTTCCCTGTCTAGCTACAGTCATTTTATATAATACGATTTAAAATAAAAAAGTTAGTGTCATTACCATGAGTCTCCATATTTACGTTTTTCACTTTCTCTCACTATGTACATTCCTTTTCACCTATTGCATTTTCCTGTCTTCTGCCTAAA
This sequence comes from Ctenodactylus gundi, assembly GCA_004027205.1. Classification (NCBI taxonomy): domain Eukaryota; kingdom Metazoa; phylum Chordata; class Mammalia; order Rodentia; family Ctenodactylidae; genus Ctenodactylus; species Ctenodactylus gundi. The sequence goes on from PVKB01001964.1 coordinate 265,693, forward strand.
AATTCACTTATAAAAATATTTTTGTCCAGAGACCTAGCCACTTCCCTGTCTGTTCTTTTCATATCCTTCCTTATTTAAAAATTAATAAGTATTCTACACTCCCATTAGCTGTTCATTTCTGTTCTGATCAGTCCATTCAAACTCATTCCACTGAACTACGGATTGTCTTCTTTTTTTGAGAAGGTTTACATTTTTGTCTTTATAGTATTTTCTTTTTTCTTTTCAAAAATTCCCCGTTGGAAAGAACACATTTTCTTGGCTCTCCTCCTACCTCTTTGACCTACCTTCTGCCATCATTTTCCTGTACACCACACATACCCTAGAGATAGTTTTATTCTACAATTGCTTATACGCCCCACTTCTGTCTGGCCTCAGTGGCACTTTTATGTGTATGTCTTCCATGTCTGTATGACTGGTGGTTCCCAGCTACAGCAATTATGTCTCCAGAGATCCATTTGGAGATGTCTGTAGTTGTCGTAACTGGGGTGGGAGTGGGAACTCGACAGCCATACAGCAGGCAGAGACTATCAAGCATCCTCTAGTACAAGGGCATTCAGCATCCCATGAAGGAGGAACAGCCAGCCGGAACATCAGTTGTTCCAAGGTTAAGAAGCTCTCCTTTAGAAAAGAACTTACATCAAGTCTCACTTTCTCTTCATTTCCTTAGCTTATCTAAGATGCCCTCAGAGGTTTCAAAGAAAAGACATCTATCAATAAATTCAATGCAATTTTTGGGCCAGAAATTAACTTGCCCCTTTTGCCTAGTTTTACATAATGAACTTCTATTTTATCCCCTGAAGTATAAAATTCATTTCTCTGTTGGGAAATTCATATTTAACACTGTATCTGTGACATATATTTATTTCTTCTTAATGTTGATGGCTGTCATTTTTATGAGCTTTCTTAAAGCTTTGGTCACTTTTTTTTGGGGGGGGGTCTATCCATTCTCATGGTAAGATAGAAGTCACTCACATAAGTATTTATAAGTGCAAATAAATGGTGAACAATTTTGAAAAATTAATGTCTACTCGATCGTTGTGTTTCCAGCATGGCAGCTGAGCATACCAAAATGCCGAGTTAGAGGACATCTCTGTAGCTTGTTCACAAAGACGACTCTGTCACGTTGGAAATGGAGCCCAGGGCACCAATCTGCTTCACTTTTAGAAATATGTGTGCATCCGTACACATCTGAGTATGCATTTATAGGTATGAGCAGTGTTAGGACAGAGGTTGGTATTGAACAATTAAGAAACCAAGAAACCGGGAAAGCCAAATTCCGAAGCTCCTGAGCAGGGTTTATTCAGTACAAGTCTGAGATGAATTCATCAGCAACTTGCTGAGTGGAATTTTTTATGCTGTCAGTAAAGAAAAATGAGTAAGGAATAAGAGGAGAGGTATGGGTGAAAATGAATAGCCTCGGCTGTGACTATCTAGCAGGCAATGTTTGCCAGGCTAGTGAGTTTTTAGTTAATTTGTAGTAGTGTAATAAGGGGGATGTAGGTGGGCGTGAAAGGGGGAGGGATTGAGGCAGGGCCATCGTTCTTGAAACGTGCGAAGGTCGAGGGCTTTCCTGGGGGCCAATTGAGATCTACTACACATCTACTTATATATATTTCAATATAGGTAGACAGATAGATTGATTGATTGTGTGTGTGTGTGTGTGTTTGTGTACTTACTAAGTTCCCTATCCAAATAATTTTAATGTGTATATAAGACTGAAACACATAACCTTACAATAATAGTTCCTATAGGCTCCCTGATTTTACCTAAGGTATTAAGGGTTAGGATCCTTGGGAATATTGTCTTAAAATCTGCATTTTTACATAAGTGTAAAATTATTTCACGTAAACCTGTGTTAAAGAACTTCCATTGCTGAGGTTCGGGCCTATCAAAAACAGGCTATACACCCTTGATTATCTAGCTTTTTCCAGTCACATCTATTAAGAAGCCCTGTTTTGTGGGTCCCCGAGAGCTTCTTCAAAGACATACCCACAGAATATGAGACCTCCTATGAGGCCCTACTTCTTAAAGGGTCAACCACCTTGCGGTAGTGCCAAGGTCTAGGGAGCAAGCCTTCAACATATGGGCCTTTGGAGAACACTTACCCCACAGTGTAGCAGAAATTTCTCATCTGGCAAGTCATGTACTTACGTCAGGTAGTTAATATTTTTTATTAACTCTTTTTTTGTTTGTTTTGTTTTGTTTTGTTTTTGAGACAGGATCTCTCTCGCTTTGTAGTCCCAGCTTATCCTGAACTCACTACACAGCCCAGGCTAGTCTTGGACCCATGACAATTCTCCCACCTCGGCCTCCTGAGTGCTGGCATTACAGTAATGTACCGCTTCCCTCTCCCCAGCGTTTTGTTGTGCTAGGGAATTGAACTCAGGGCCTTGTGTTTGCAAGAAAAACACTTTAACAGCTGTGCTATTCCTCCAGTCCCTTAGGTCTTTCTCATCTATGAACAAAAGGCCTTATTTACATTTTCTTCTGACTTATGCTCTCGACTAGGGCATGATTTCTTTATCTTGTACTTGAGGCTTGTAGAAGTATCAAGACAACACCAATCAGTGATGAAACTGGAAAGTGGACTACAAAGATCAGTACTATTTGGACTCAAATCTGATTTCAGTCCTAATTAACCATAATCAGCTCTATCACAGCCCCTCTTCAGTTTTGCGGTACTGGAGACTGGGCACACCAATCTATTTCTCCAGGTGGCTTTTTCTTGGTTTTTTCTTCTTCTTCTTTTTTTTTTTTTTAGCTTTTGAGACAGAGTCTCACTAAATTGCTAAGTAGTCTGCCCTAGGCTTGAACTTGGGATTCTTCTGCCTCAGCCTCCGAGAGTGCTAGGATGACAAACTCCCTGTGTGTTTCTCACTGAAGACTCTTACAGTGATCCCAAGAGGACAATACTTTAGACTTGGAAGTCATGTTTTCCAGGGAATATATTAGAAGAGAAAGTGTCCCTTCCAAACCCTGAGGCTTCATAAGTGGCTGTGTGGGTTATGGGGCAGAGCAAAAACTCCCTGAGCACTCCATCTCCTAAGAAACTCCAGTGCAAAGATAAGCAAATATCATTGATCAGAGAACTTGCCAGCCAGCCCCAGACACTACATTTTCATTAAATAGACTGAATATTATGTACACATGGGTCTGTGATCCCTCCTTTTCCCCCTACACCTCATTCCATTCTTCTATAATCATCTTTGGTGTACCGGGCAACTGGAAGCGATGGGCAAATTTGGAAAATTATTCTCACCATTTTTCTCAAAGCTGGGTTTGAGTAAAGCTTCTCCCAACTCATCTTATTAAGCAGCTGCCTCTGATTTGTCCTGACTGTGGACTAAAAGGCCTTATCTGAGCTATGTGGAATATGACGTCAGAGTAGCCAGTAGCAGAAACATAATAACCCAGAACTTTATGTGTCTTGAGGCCTCATTGAGTCTGCCAGAAAGATCAAACTATAAAAATGGAAATACCCTATGTCAACAGGTGTGTTGACTTTTTCAACAGCAGGTCTTTGAAATGTATAGTTTAAGCTAACTTTTCAACTGCATAAAAGACAGTTGAATGTTATTAAAGATCTCTGGGTAAAATACTGCTCCATCTAGACGAGGCACAGCGGAGACTAAGGTGAGCATCTACTATGAGCAATTCTTCCTACTGCGGTTGTTCAGCTCCTAAAACCACCCTATGTGTTGTTACATACTCATGAAGAGCCGTTTTTAGAGAAAGAAGATTCCTTCAAATAGTTCTTGCAATACATGGCAATTGTCAGAAAACTTGTCTATGTAATTCAAAGCCTTTTTATTTTATTAATGTGTAACTATCTAGGAACAATGACTAGGTGCATTTGACTGAGGATTTCAAGACAATGAAGGGAATATTATGACTAATGGCTTGGAAAGATTCAGGAAACTGAATGGTGGTTGATTCAACATACTAGAACAGGATATATTTATTGCATGTTAATGTATATGTGCATATATGTATATTCATGACTATCATATGATGGTATATCATCTTCCTGGGATGGGGGCAGCTAGATCATTCTGTAAAGGCTAAAGTATGATAATTAAAACCAATCCACATACAAAGCTGATACAGGTTAAGGAGGTGACTTACTTGAGCCACTGGAGATCGATCTGTCATGGAGAGAACTTCCCGTATCCACAGGCAATGCTTGTGAAACATCTGGGAGTTTGGAAATATGAAACTCTGAGCAAGGTTACTCTAAACACACTAACTGGATGCCACCACCTGCATTAATGGGTATCCTGGTATCTTTTCCCTGCTAGCCCCAGATGTTTGTGACCACATTGCCTGAGGTGCACAAATTGCTCGCTGAAGTCAATGGAACTTATGGCAACTGACGATGTGGTGGTTGGATTATTATTATTATCGATCCACTTGGCTACATCTTGTCACTATGTCACAGCTGGCTTGGAGTACTAAGAAGGAGCTATTAAAGGTGCAGAGTCTTGAAAGCTAAGGAGAAACAGTGGAAGAAAAGAAAAAAAGTGACAGTATTAATGGCCTCACATCCTGCTGTTTTTTTGTCTTGGACAGATGCTGGTGAGAAAGATAAATCCATACTTTGGCAAAGAAAGACTACCAATCTTAAAGCAAAAATTGTATTTAAGTTTTAATGAATGGTGGATAAGTGTTTTAGATTATGTGAACATTCAATTTGTAAGTTAATTTTGGAGTGTCTAACCCAGAATTCTCATAATCTAAAATCATTCTAATAAGAGTTTGGCCGTGACTCAATTCCCAGTTAAAGGAGAAACGTTTCTCTAAATTTAGTGTAATTTTTGGACTGTGAAAATTCTTAGATTGGGTTATACACACCATGGTGCTGAGTAGTGCTTAATTAACTTAATGGGCCAGGACTTCGTTTTGCATGATCCTTATGGGATTTAAGAAAGCATTAGTCGTGGCGAGAGAAGGAGCAAAATTCATGAGTGTGCCACCAGGTGTCGCCTAAGGACTTCTTTCTCTATGTGTTATTCCGTCAACTCAAGATGTTTTGATGTGCACGAGGAAGTTGAATGCCAAAAGTTCATGCTGTGGAGGGAAGTATTAAATCTCTTTCAATGTTTTAAAAGTAATAGGCCTGTACTAATGACACTGTTCTCTCTACTTAGTAAATCCGTCCACTCTATACACGCGCAAATTCAGAGACAGTCAGTCATTGAATAACAATGCTAAGAAACTTTTGTTCAGTGGTGACAGGAAGGAAGGCTCTGGATTTTTTTTAAGCTTTTTTTGGGGGGGGATTTCTTAACAACTTTTAACTTTATCATCACTTTAAGCCTCACAATTGTCCTATCAAGCCGGTGAAATTGTTATCATTCCTTTCTTAGAAAGGAAGTTGGGAACCAGGTGAGAAAAGTCATAATCACACAGTTCACTAGTAAATGTGACATTAGAATTCATCCACTTATTCCACAATCTCAAATCTTAACTAGAGTCCATACTCCTGTGAGATCAGCACTCAATGACATTGGCTAGCTTCTAGAGTAATCCCTTCCATTTTTAGCAATTAGTATTTAGAATTTAGAGGAAATGTAAAATTTTGGTTGCCGTTAGAGTTTCATTGACTGTTTTTGCTGATATGAGAAGCAAAAGGAACCAGATGAGTACAGTCTGTAATAGATGAAAGACTATAATAGTATTATATGCTCAGGCTGCATTTGTGAATTAATTAAAAAGTGGTTGTATGCCTGGAATTGCTTACTATGAACTTCCCAATAGAAGGAGCTCTGAGTTACCATTTCTTGTTAATAGGATTGTCATTTTTTTCTCTTTGCAACTCTGAACAACAGATAGCACTGTATAATACTTGTCCCTATAGAGGCTCCAAGTCAGTAGAGGATGGAAAATCCACGCTTATTCAGAGGACTGCTTTCTTTGTTTTGGAAAAACCTGTGGGGAAGGAGCTTAATCACAAACACAGATGTAATTCAGCTTGGGGACAAGTTCCTTCCTTATTCTGACAATAGCCTTAATCTTAATTACTCGACTCACTCCAAAGAAAAGCCAGATTAATGTACCTGTTAGAACACCACCCATTTCCTTTAATTAATGCAAATTGTAAAGCATTCAGGGGGTGCTAAGAGAGAGAAGATAGTTTGGTCTTATAATTTGGAAACATCTTAATTAGGATGTATTCTTGGAGAGAGTGCTCCTTGTGGGCCACCCCTAGAAAAAAATTACAAGAGATAAGAAAAGCTTGAGCTAAACTCACATGGGGGGTGCGCTATTCATATGAATAAAGGTATGATGCACTGGAGTCTGTTATTGCAGGGACTTGATGTCACGTCAGATCAATTCTGTGAAGTTGCCCAAAGGTTATAGAGTTCTGGAAGAGAAATCAGACCTCTCACCCTTCCACAATCAATCTTTGATCATTAGCACATGCATGTTCTCATCACCATCGTCTCTACCTTTACCTCACCGTTCAATATAATTATAGCTGCTTACTTAAAATCCTGTTGAAGCAGGGATTAAATAAGCGTAATATTTCCTCCTCTCCTAGCAATTAAATATCTAGATATGAAAGCTAAAGAGAGAATATTTGTTTTAATGCATAGTTTTGAGTATGTGAGTGTTATTGGTGTTCAGTGTATTTTGGGTAAGATGGTATATACAGAGATATTATTGCGGAGAAATGAATCTTCTGATTATCTTGTATAGTAATGTACTATATGACATTACTAATACATTAAATGTAATTCTATGTTGTATTTATGATTATTTACTATAAAGATGAGTACTATTTAGACTCACCTCTGATTTTAATTCTAATTAGCCATGATCAACTAATTCTAAGATCTTTGCGAGGCAGAAAGGATACCCAAATGAACAAGATCATCTAATAGTCACATAATCAGAGACGAGTAACACCAGGGGACCATTGTAGTGCTGTGGCTGGGCATCGGTGATCCTGGAATATAGGAGAGGCCCTCCGTCTAATTTTGGAAGTATGTGAAGTAGAACCCTAAGAATATATGATGTCTAAGTCAAAATAAACAGGAGCAGTAAGAGCTGAAACAAAGACTGAGGTAACTGGACAGAGCAGGAAGGTGAGAGTTTTTATTTTGCTCTTCAAAGTCCCAAAAGGGAGAGGTGGCAGAGGTGACTGAAGACTTGGAGGGCTCTGGGGGGCCTGAGGATAAGAGACATGAGGGGGCCATCGTTGGAAATGAGACTAGAAAGGTGAGCAGAGATTGAATACTGAAGACGTTTTGTGAGCTTCATGAAGGCCACGCTTTATCCTATCCGTGTTACAGGGTCTTGGTGGAGTTTAAGCAAAATAGCTTTGTACTTGAGAAAGTTGGCTCCAGTTGTTGGGTGGAGGAAAAATGGAAAACGGAGGAGGCATGATACTTGGTACCAGAGGTTTGTGATGGAAATATGAGTGTGGTAACTAAGGTAGTAGCAAGGGGTGAAAAAACTAGGATGATATAAAGAGTTGTGCAAGAGTAATATTAACAAAGCTATTGGATGAATATGTCGGGGTTGGGTGGTATAAAATAGAGCTGGTTTGAGATTTCACGTTTCATCCTTTCTTTTGTAAAGACAGACTAATAATTCCAGAGTTAGAAACTTGAGGGGAAAAATGATGTAGCTGTATAAAGAACACTAAGAATTCTAGGGGTGTTGGAGGACTCTGAAACTCTCCTATCACACTTGGAATTCTTCGGGATCACTTCTTCAGCAAATCCAGAATTTGTGAGCATAATTACTATCTACTAGGGGTCACAAATTAGTCCGAGATTTTCCTAAACAGGTGACCTTTTCTACCTGTACCCCACCTGGGGAGAGCCTCCTATCCCCTTTCTCACGAGGTCTGTTAGATCCTAACTCATCATTACTTAGCTAGTTAGATCCTAACTAAGCATCATTACTTAGCTGGTTTTCTCGCCTGAAGGACATTAGAGATTTTCAAGGTGAAGGTGCGGTAGGAGGGGTGGCCATCTGGCAGTAACCACACAGAGAAATGCGGCCAGGTATCATTTCTTCTGTGAAGATTGTCTTTGCTTTTTGGCATAATTTTCAAGTAATTAGTGCCAAGTGTGTCCTCCTATGGCATCAGCAATAACAGACAACAGCACCGGTCCAGAAGCTCAACAGAGCATCACCGCTGGCCCACGGTGTAGGTCTGCCATCCCTGCGCTCTTTTAGGCTGAGACAGGGGGATTGTAAGTTTGAGGCCAGCCCGGGCAACTTAGTAACTTAGTGATATCTTACCTCAAAATCAGAAATAAACCTGAGGATATAGCTCACTGTGATGAAGGCTATGAGGTTCAGTTCAGTACAAAATAAAAAATAAACAGTAACTAGAGTCACTTAAACACCCACATAATCAACTAGTAATGTCCCTGTTGACAAAAACGTTTTTGGTTTGCTTTTGTAGTACTGAGGATTGAACCCAGGGCATTTGCACGGAGAGCTTTATCTCTAGCCCTTATTTACTTATTTATTAACTTATTTAAATTTTGAGAAAGGCTCTCGCTAACTGGCCCCGGCTGGTCTCAGACTTGTGATCCTTTTGTGATCCTCCTGCCTCAGCCTCCCAGAGTGTTGGGATTATAGGCACTTGTGGCCACACTTTGCTTTTGTTAAACCTATCGTTTGGGTGAAGAGGACTAGTTTTACTAATTTTATGTGGAAAGGTAAGAGAGCCGCCTCCTCCTGCCTTAATCCCACTCCTGCAGTTTGGCTGCAGATGTGGACTCCATTAGGAGAACCCCCTCATGAAACTGGTCTCTGGTGGAACCTGGTCTTGGACCCTCCAGATTTCAGAACTGTGAAGAGAATACATTTCTTTTTTTCAAGCTACCCTAGTCACAACAGCTGTGATAAACATTATACCCTCAGCTTGCCCCTACTGGAATGCGGGAGACTCTTTAGGAGGTAGAGCCTGGTGGGAAGTCCCTCAATCACGCGGGTGATACTAGTCAAGCCCCACCCCCTTCCCAGCCAAGAGGTGAACAGCTTTTCCTGCCTGCCATTTGCACATGCTCTGCTTTCCAATACGGCCCAAAAGAAAAGCTGCCGAGCAGCACACTCCAGAAACCTATGAAACAGAATGAACTTTTCCTGTTTTTTTCGGTTATTACAGTGTTTTTTTTTAAATAATGCTATATATCTAACCCACCCATTGGCTATGGAATTTTATAGTGTTAACCCTGGAAGACTGCATTCAGTACTATTGAGTTAGAATGAAAGTCGTATTGCCAAGATTCAGGAACACATAGTTCGTAATTGAGCTTACACACACACACACACACACACACATGCATGCAAAAGTAAAAAACCAAAATCATACAGAGATCATCAGCTTTTCATAATAGTTATTTAAAACTTAAAATTCTATACATAGGAATACTATTCTCAGTAAAGCATACAAGTTCTTCCAATAGAAATATAATTTTTATTATATGTATTGTGGAAAAAATCCATATTGTTAGTTTTATCTCATGGAGTAAAACGTATCTTGCAATAAAAATTTCAATTCTCAGCAACAGTCTTACTGTAATTATAACATGGTTCTTGAGTGATAGTTGTGCAAGATGCTTCCTAAAGGCCCTGAAAATTGTGAGCAAACGTAAGAAATAGCGTTGAGTAGAAGCAAAGTGAAATGTTTATTTTACTCCTGAATCTCTAAGAACCTCCCACAACTCATGCTGAATAAGCTTATCAACAATGTTCAGTGCAATTCTAAAGAGACAGGGGTATGTTGTAGAATTTTTAAAGTTTATTTGACAGTGGGATCCTAAATAAATTAAGACCCATGACATTGAGCTTTTGCAGGATTCACAACTTTCTCTACAAATCCTATCTAAAAGTGAAGAACCCCTTTGCAAAAAGAGAAATCACTGGATCCGACTTTAGAGAAAAAAAAAATCTAGCGAAGTTTCGACAGAAAAAGGATTTAACACTTAGAATTGGTGCTGACAAAAGTTTTGAATAAGTGGCAACAGTATAAGACAAGGGTCAAAGATTGTGTCTCTGTTGTTAGGTCGCACCTGGGAAATTGTATTTGAAAGATCAGGAAAGATAGGCTGCCCCTGGTACTTCGAAAAATAAACTAACATGACAGAAGCCTACAGAAGGAAACACGCCAGCCCTAATCTTGAAGGTAGGATCTGCTAGAAGATGCACAGAGGTCCTGACATTGCAGTGGTCACACAGCTAAGGCCCAGACCCCCAGAACCCCTGGTAGAGGAAAATGGCTTCTCTTGCTTTCTCTTATATTGCTCACATCATTCACAAGTGCATCTCATTGGCAGATACAAATTAAAATTCATAGACTCAGAATCACAGTAGTCTTTGAAGTATACCGCCCTGATTTCCACCCTTACAGTTAGAGACTTAAAAATTGCACGTTGCTGGATTTCTACCTGCTTGTCAGTGAGACTCATTCTAAACAGGTGTGGAAAGTCCTAAATGCTGTTTCTTTCTCCCTTGGCCTCATTTCTTCAGGCAGAACAGAAAGCAAATCTCTTTATCGCTTTTTTCCATGCTTGAAGAATTTCTAGGTACACAGTAGAGAATTAATAAAGAATTGTTTAGCCACTAAGTGAATAAAAGATACTCAAGTTGTTTTCTCATCAAGGTAAGAGGAAAGCACTACCCAATAGGAAAACAGTTAACACATGAATGGTTCTGAAACAGAATCCACATGCGGGCTTCAGGGAGTCTCCCAGCTACTTTGTGAGTAAAATTCATTCATTGATGACCTAGTACAGATACCTTCAGCTTACCTCTACAGTAAAACTGAATTAAGCCATATTTATTACAAGGCATACATGAAAAAAGACGGCACATTTATCAACTTAAAGGATAACAGGGGCAGATAGAAAGACCAGAAATTGGCCAAGATGCTTTCGCCATCTTAGACTTTCTCGTCTTACTTTTTACCACACTTGTGTCTTATGATCTCAGTGGTAGCTATGGAAGTGGGCCCACGTGTAGAGATTTACATCTAGAGTCCTGGAGGAGCCAGGAACAGTCACATGTGCTGTAATCCCAACACAGGAAAACTGAGGCAGAAGGATTGCAAGTTCAGGCCCAGAAAGGAAATTCAGTGACTTCACAAGGCCTTGTTTTAAGTAAGGAAAAATCTAAAAAGGACTGGTGGGGGAGTTTAGTGAAAAGTTGTTGGGTTTAATTTGCAGTACAAAAAAAAAAAAATGCTTATCACTGAAGACCTGAAATCTCACTAATTTCTGTAATCTACATTATTAGAGTTAGTGTGCAGTATGTTTATCTAACATCCAGACACAAGAGACAGGATATCTAGTTGACTAGTTCAATTACTGTTTTACTGAGACAGTTGTGCTTAGAAATCAGAATATTATTTTGATTGGGTTCTCTAGGTGAGTCTAAGCTTATATATTGATTTAAAAAATATTTTGGAGAAAGCCAAACTCTTCACCTAAGTCACGAATGTTAAGGTGGCCTTCATTTCTTTCTTTATGACAAAAAGCAGAGCTGAGAGAGAAGATGCGTACTTGGCTGTCACAAGCTGGTTTCTTTTACTGGTAAATTTAGAACTTCTAATTGCGGCCAATGGGTGATATGAGTAAATCACCCTTAATTGTAAACGTGCAATGCGACTGATTTCTTGTAGGGTTCTGCTGTCATTAGCTGTTTCCCTCCATGACTATGACCTCAGGGAACACACGTGCCACCACCACAGGTTAGGAAAGACATACACACGTTTCCTGTGTTATTCTGCAACATCTCAGAGTGTTTTAGAAACCAGTTAGTGTTCGTTACCTCGAGAAATGAGAAGTGGCAACTTTGTAATAAAAATCCTGTAGACTGGCTGAAATGCATGAAGCTTTTTCATTGCAAACCCCACAGAGATAAACAGATACAGAATTTAAGCCACATCCACACTATTTCCCAGAAATAATACACACTACTCCATGCCTAAGTGCCTTTCTTTCTTCTCGAGATAACTACTGTATCTCAGAGCCCTTAAAAGATCTTTGGTTCAAAGAAAATCAAAACTATAATAAAAACATAGCTTGTATTTTAGGGAATTTGGTGCTCCTTTGAAATTTGCCAGCCATGGACCCTGTCACCAAAAGGCAAGAAACGCTTTTCACTCTACCCTCTTTGGGCTCTTGCCTGTCTAAGGAAACTGCCTTTGGGATTTGGCTGGTAGGAAGCAAGCATGTGGCGGGTCAAGAGCGCTGTGGTGATTAGGAAGAATGGTCCAGAGCCAAAGGCATGTTCAATAATGCAACACAAAAGGATTAAAAAAAAGGGAAGCAAGCACAGAACGGTTAGTCTTTGTGGCTAGGCATCTTTTTGTTTCCATCTAATGTCCTTTAATGTGATTGCTAAGATGGTGAAAGCTCTTACATTTAATAGACTCTCAAGCTTCTTTGGAGATGAAACATATTTTACACTTACATAAAACACTTTATATCGGGATGTTACAACTGGTATCTTCACATTCCAAGAGAATGTTTCAAAAATGATCCCCAAAGATTTCAGGACTGTGTTTACATATGTATGGGAGTGATTCCAATAATACTAAACTACGAGATTAATGTAATGGAAGTAGAGCAAAGAAGACAGTGCTGGAGTCAGCTGGAAAAAAATAAAACATTTTTAGAAGTGCACTTAACCATGGCAGGTACAACTGCTGTAGGTGTATAGATTTTCTGTAACTGCTCAAATTGTCAATGCATTACTCATTGCTCAGTAGGACCCCTAAATTTTGATTTTTGTTAATGAGGGATTGTCAAGAAGTATTGGCTTCGTTTGGAAAGCAATATTCTTCTCAGTAGCCTTGGTTTTACTTGGGGATGGGGAGAGATGAATTTGAGATATCCACCAGAGATACATAATTGAGAAGTTTAGAGTAGAAGATAGCATATTGTTATTGTCCAAATCTTTGCAAGTGGCTCCCAAAACTAAACAGATTAAATTATAAGGTTTGAGTTTCTCTACCTGTTCCAAAGTATAAACCTGTGAAAAGGAAACACCGATGTTCCTTTTTGAAAGGGTATAAAACCACATTTAGCTTACATAGAATGCTATGAATTGGTATAATTTGCTTCTCAGGACTCACAGCATTTTGTTATGTTTCACTGAATTTTGACTCATCTCTTTGGGTAAGAAAGTTTAAAAGAAAACATACCTTGTGCAGCTTGTTTTTCCAAGCCACTGCAAGATGAAAAAGAGACGCAATATGTCTTTGTGGTTGTGCAATCCTTAGTCGAGGCCATTTTTGTGTGTGTGCATTTAGGAGAATAAGGAGTGATTTGTGCATACACAGGCAGAGAGGGAAAATAAGGGGTGTGATCTTCAAAACGAAGGCTGTGCCTCTCTGAAATCAAATCTTCCAAGCCAAAATAGTGTCTGAAGTGCTAGTTTCAAAAAAAAAAAAAAAAAAAAAAAGGCTAAAACTTGTCTTTGTTTGAGAAGGTTGTGAGCTTCCGTGGATTTGTCTAAACTTAGAAGCAGTTACCAAAAATATTAGGAGCATATCCCCCAGGTGTTCTCTGAGGTTTTGAGTGGTACAAAATTAGAACTTTATCCAGACTTTTAATAAGATTTGATAAAATGGAAGTTTGCAAAACTTAGAATATAGGACGAAGTACTCTCAGGGAGTGTTTACAAGGCAGCTGTATTAGGTACAAAGTCAATGACAGAGGCTCTGAGGGAACAGTGCAACTGTGTCTGTAAAATTTAGTTTATAAAACCTGAAAGTTGAATACCATCACTAGTAGTGTAAACTCTTCCCTCCCACTCTTCATTCATTGCTTTCTTTCTCCATCTGTTTACTCCTCTTAGTTTCCTTGCTTCCAGGCAGCCATTTATTATTTTCTTAGTACTTATTTATAGACACTTGAATAAAATGAAAGTCAGGTTGAGCGTCAACTCTGTTCAGATAAAATGTACATTCTAGGGTTCTGTAAACAATGAAACAAACGCTCAGAAATAACTGTGCTAAGTGCGTTTGGTACTATGATACAGGGAGAATGGAAGACATCAGTAAGCTAGAAGCTGGGCGTTTGTCCAGAGGGTGGGTTAGTTCATGGATTTGTTTCACAAATGTGCATGGACTTCAAATTAGTTTATTTTCCAGTTTGCTTCTAAGTGATGAACATAAAACAGACAGCTTTTTCTTCAAGTTACCCTTTCAGTTTTTAAACTGTGTATCTGCAAGGAATTGATGAGTGTCCCTGGAAATTCTGAGCTTTCCAGGGAGAGAATGTGTGCACTGGCTGAACAACTCCCGCATACTGTCATCAGAGTATGGTCGCTTTCCACTTTGCACAGTACCATATTAGCACATCCGTGTGAGTACGGGAACCTGTTGACAGTTCTTGCTCGGGCCGGTTCCCACGCGTTGTTGCCAACACATGTCTTTTTCAATGATCCCAGGACCAAGCAACATGAGAGCTACTTGTATGTGAACTTAAATACGCATGGCCAAGGATATCGTGCTGTGAAGAAAATCAGCAACTGTTGGTTAAATTCTAATCTAAGGCATGATTTCTTTTCAATATTAAAATCTTTCAAGAATTTAAAGCTCTGAAGGATAATCGTATTCTACTCACACCCCCAGGCTATCAATTTCATTCTCTAGAGTTTTTCTTCTAAGAATCAACTCAGTTACTCTCATTACCATGGTCACTCTTTGTATACATATATATTGGCTAATCAATGTCCTTGTTAACACTAGGCACTCAAAACTAAACACTGTATCTACATTTTGCTTTTGGATGTCTGGGTCTCTAACCGGGAAAACCGTGTGCTTTGTTGGAATAGGGGTAAGTATATGTATGTTACCATTGTAATCTCCACACCTGAACTTAAATCATTGCATCTCATTAGTATTTATTACTTTATTCATAGAAATACTGTATAATTACATTATCACATGACTTTGGTGGTAGCCACACAACACATTTGACTGTTCGGTGTTTCTCATCAGTTTATTACATTAGCTCAGTCTCATTTCCAAAGGTACCAATGGATCCAACTTAGGAAGGCTAAATTTATTGATGAGAGTCTATGAGAAAAAGGCGATGTGAATTGGAAAGGTCAGATTTGAGTGGGGTTCCAACGTGGTAAGGAAGCTGTTATGAGCATCTTGACCTCTGTCACATAAATACTTCGTACTTGGAGACAGCAAAGAACAAGGGAATGAGATGTAAAACTCTCACATCACTCTGGAAATGCCAAAAGCATTGTCAGGGAGTTTTATGGGTTTATATTTAAAGATTCTGCATTACAGTATTGATTTGAATGATTTGAAATTCATACAAAATTACTTTGTCTTTCAAGTTGATGGAATTCACAGAAGAAAGAAAGGTTCAGAAATGGGCTTTACGATGATGGCTTTCGTTTTCATCTGTGGTTGTCAGTGCAGACTTAACATGGTGTGGTATGGAACGCTGTCAAATACTCAACCTAAGCAGAGGAACTCACGGGGTCATGCTGAAAGTAGTCACATTCAAACTAGAAATTAGACTTCTAGATGTTTGTCCTAATGAAATAATGAAAGGACAATGAAAGGCTAAATAAAAATAGTTTATCATAATGTTCTGTATAATAATGAGAAAAAAGAAGCACTGTGTTTATTAGTATGAATAGTGAAATAAATGTATATTTAACTCTGTATCACAGACTACCTAATGATTTCAGAAAGATGCAAGAAAGTGTTCAGTAACACACCTTTAAGCTTAAAATGCATGGAAAGTTAAAAACTAATTATAGTTGTCTGTAATAGAGAGAGAGGGAAAAAAGAAATCTGAAGTATTTTAGTTTTGAACTTAGAAGCAAGTCAAGTTTTATTTAATCTTCTAAAATGGAAAAATAATCTTTTAAATACAAAGAAAAGTAAAAAAAAAGTAGAGACAAAATAAAAAGGACTCCACATAAGTCTCTTCATCTGCCCCCCTTCCTTTTCCTAATTGTCTTTATTGTCATTAATTTGTGGAAGAAGTAAGTCAATTGTTCTCAAGAGTTGTTCGTATTCTGTGCTGCGGTGGTGAATTCACCATCAGTGACCATCCTGGAATTAGTGAATAAATCCAGCGTACAGATAGTGGTAACTAGTAGTCTTTCTCCAGTAGAGGAATCAGGATACCCAGGAGACATGGCTGAATCCAAGATTGGGGAAATTGGCTTATTTCTTTAACAAATTGATGACTATAACAACAAATTAATGTAGGCAGAGAGATCGATTGATTTAGGACACATGATCAACAAAGTTGTATATGCTGAAATTTTAAAAATTGGACAATCATGGTAAAACCGTATTTCAAACACAAGTAGGCAAAATTAAACATGAGACAAGATACTGAAAACATTTTTAAAAATGTGACTATAGTATTACAGTTTGATTTAAAAATAGAATCATATTATACAGGTATAAAGAATTGTTTATGAATACAGTTCTAGGTCATCTTTGATATGACTTAAAATATTTTAGTGGATAAAATCATGTTTGGGCATATGTTGAAAATATCCAAACTAAAAGTATAAGGAGGTTTAATAGTTTTTTTAATGTTTTATATGTTTTGAAATTTCTTGTAATAAAAACTAAAAAACAAATCCTCGGTGACATTAACAGCCAGTTTCTCATGGATACAGGATAAATGAGCTCTTTAATTTACCATGATACCTCCTTATATAATAGTTTTTTAGTGAGAACTCACTACTGTTACCAGTGTTATAAAGGTATACATTTTAAGTGAACTGAAGTCAAAATCCGAGCTGATATATCCAGGAGCAAATCCCCTGACATTTACCAGGAATTACTGTATTAGTTTTCTACAACTGCTGCAATAAAAAAGCAATAATTGAATAGCTTAAAACAACAGAAATGTATTTTCTCATAGTTGTAGAGGCTAGAATTTTAGGTTGGTAAGCCTGTGAGAGAGAATCTAGACACTTGGTAACTCGTGACCACTTTGTAACTTGTGATCCTAAGGTGTCCATCATTCTATTAGACCTCACGATCACCTGATATCAAATGATGTTATCTTTGTGTGTCTTCTTCCTTGTAAGGCCGCTGGTTGTATTGGATTAACCTACCTGGTTCAGTATGATATCTTCTTAATTACTCATTCTGCAAAAACTCATTTTCATATAAGGTCAAATTGCAATGTTTTTAATTCAGCGTATCTTTTTGGCAACACTATAAACATCACAAGTCTATGAATCCTTATTCCGTGCATGTGTCATTCATGAAGCCAACAACAGTTCAGATGTCATGCTTGTCATGTGATCTCAGGTTTGACTCCTTGAATAACACTTTCCTTAGCTGATATTGTAATAATAGAAATAACTGTGATTGTCTTAGGCCAGCTTCTGCATAAGAAAGGCTGAGATGGACTTTCTGTGCTAAATCTTTATTGACGAGTACAGCACGTAACAAGAACGCAGCACCCAGGGAAACTGGAAGCAAATTCATGGGGGTAACCACTTTCTTGTTGCTGGGATACAGTAGCCAATACCCATAATTTAGGGAGGAAAGGTTCATTTTAGCTTTGAGAGCCTGGGAGTCCACTCACGGTCAGCTGGCAATGGCAGAAGAGTCTGGTAGGAACACTTGCTGAATAAAAGCTGTTCACAGCCTTTCAACAGGAAGAACAGAGATTGAAAGTTGGGGCTAGTGAGGGAATTGCTACCTTTCAGGTCATATGCTAGTGATATACCCCTTCTAGGTCATCCCCAGTGATCCATCCCTTCCTGGGCATGTCCCACTGTTTAGCCCCTTTTAAAGGCAGGGAATCAATGAATTAATGACTGAATCACCTTCCAGACACATGCATTTTTGGAGGGACATTCCACATCCAGATCATAACGGCTGGTACATTCTTTCTGCATTTGTTGTCACTTCGTACATAGGTGATGTTGATTGCCCTGTAAGATGGGGCATCTTCCAGATTGGTGTGTACAACTAACTTGTCTCAGTGTAGCTTTTCTATGACATGAAGACAATAATTGGTTGGGCAGTTTCTCCTGTTGTCTCTCTCACATCTATCTCATTCAACCCCTTGAGGCCTCAGCTCTCAGGCCCTCCACTTATCATGCTAAGTTACATTACACATTGTTGTCAGTGAGCCTGGGAAAGCCAGAAGCACTGAGCAGCAGGACAGTGGTATGTCCGAAGTTGGAAGTGGAGGGCAGAGACAGTCTTTGCTGGGTAGCTGTGGAAGCAATAAAAGCAAGTAAGATGGAAGCCACACTCTAACGTGGTCCTGGCTCATTTAGGAGATTTTTAGGAAGCTATTTGGGAGACAGGGCATAGAAGGCTGTGTGGATACTGCCACGTCCATCCAGAAGCAACTGGGATTCAGGGACAGTTAGGCAGTACATCTCGAACAGCACGCAAGGTAAGTTCAGGAGACACTAATATATAGACCAGTTGTGAGGAATACTTACAATAACGCATAACTAATTTTCACACTTCTATGCTTGACTCAGGTGCTCTATAAATGGGCCATTCCTTAATTCTTTTGTTTGGAAAGATCAAATCCTAACGTTCTACCAAGCAAAATAAATGGAGCTAAGAAAACAGCACGGAGTGGGAAGGGAGGTACCGGACTGTTTACCTAAGGGTATTTTTTTTAAAGCCCTTGACTTCAGCCACTGACCTAATTGTTAAATATAAAACAGCAGACTCTACAAATTAAAATATCAGTATGAAAATGAGGATGACTTAGATTCTAGTTTCTGTCTTTGAAGGTCATTAGTAAGTGTTCAGACCTATGGCCTAATTCTTTGTTTGCACTTGTTTTTGTTTTGTTTTGCGTTGAAGAAAAACTCTTCCTTTTTATCTATATTTTTTCTCCTAATATTCATTCCTTCTTAATAGCTGTTGCACTTATAATTCTGAGGTTTGGAATAAAAGATTTCAGAATTCACATCGCAGCTCCGAACACAAAATGTAAATGCAAATTGTGGAACTTAGCTTTAGCTTTTCCAGTTAGACCTGACTATTTGTAAAGATTAAACAAAAAGAAAATAAAAAAAAACCGTATAGGATATGCTTACCTTTGGCTATTTGTGTCAGTGTTTGGTGTTTGTTCCCACAGCTAAAGCCTTTCATGGCTTCCTTATTCTTAAAGATGACCAGCCAGCTGCCTAACCGCCTCCCCTCTGTCCAGCGCCCAGTGGTTTTCCTTGTTATTCCTTTATGTCATAATCAGATTACCCTTTCTAAAGGGCAATTCTTTTCACTGTCTTAGTGACTTCTCATGAAACAAAGGACAAACATCAAGTTACTAGATTTAGCTCACTTTTTCTTTTTAAATCCTACTTTCATTCTTCCCTACCTCTACTATAGCCACCTGTTTTCTGTTTGCCATATGCCTTTGTCCAGAGCTGTGTCCGAGGCCTTTGTACATGCAATATGCCCCCTCCCCTGCCGCACCTGGTGACTAACTCATTTCTACTTGTCATTCTGGTCTTACATGATGTTGCTCTTCCAGGCTTTCAAAGAACCTTGTACACACTGCTATCGTGACATTTATCACATCATTTTGACACTTTTTGCTGCTCTGTTCTGCCTTTCTACCACATTTTCCACAATGTCATTTCTCTCTTGAGGTCAAGTATATAGGACACAACCAATAAATACTCTTGGATGAATCTGTGAGTGAATAAAAGACGTATACAAGTTATTCTTGTAATTTGTTATTATTTGTTATTCTTTGTAATAGCTGAAAATTGGTGGGCTCTTCTTGAAATGAGAAAAATGTTGGCACAATATGCGCTGAAACATACAGTAAAGAAACTTAGTAAAAATAAGGTGATAAAAGTATCTTAATGCACATTAACTTTGACATATTCAAGGCCCTGGATGCAGCATGAGGAATATTCCAAAGGTGAAACTTGGGCTCTAAAAGGTGGCAGGTCACACAATAAGGGTGGCTGCACAGATGTTCTGGTAGATAAGACAGTGCAGCTCTCTGCTTAGGATATGTGTCAGAGACCCCCGAAAATAACCACTTCTTTCTGTAGAACTCTGAGAATCTGTTCAGGGACCATCCTGGCTGGTGGCGAGAATGTGCTGATGATCATATTTTCTTGTTTTTCCTAAATTATGGAAAACGAGAGCTATTGAACTTGTTGCCACTTGTGGAAACTGGATTTCAGCACACAGTTTGAACTAATTCTGAAAATAAGAAACTGTGACCTGGTTTTATTTTCATGCCTGCTAACCAATATAGACTATTCATGCTGTAGACACATTTGGTTATGCATAATGATGGACATCAGAGAATTTGGAGCCATTCCCTTCCCTTGTTTACCTCCAAGACCTTCATTCTAATGCACAGCAAATGCCATCCTGTTCCATAAGCTGCTAACCTCCGTTATTCTCTGACATTTTTCTGAGATAAATGCTGCTGCTATTGATTTGGTCTTTTTATTTTGCTCCAAATTCCTTATCCTTCTAGGCTTTCTGGACATGCTGTTGCCAGTTCTCACAGAACAAGTGATGAAGGAATAAAATGGACAGAGGATAGAAGTTAGAGCTGCTCTGCTCTTTAACAAAGGCAATCCTCCCAGTGGTCATCGGGTATGGGGGTAGCCATTCCATGATATTTTTCACATTTTCTATGATTTTCTTTGTATTGATTTTACCCTTTGACTTAACCCAAGCATGTCAAGGGAACCACCTTGCCTTGTTTTCCTTTTCTTCTTCCTACCCTGAAATATTATTCTCAGAAATGATGTCCTTATCGCTCTAACTTCATCTACAGGGTGAATGTGAGGAAAGAATTGGGCTGTGGCTACCTTGTGAGTTTATTTGCAACGTTCAACCCAGGTCCTCTGTTCCACTCCATTCTTTATGAACACTAAGTTCTCCCAACACGGGAGCTTTCTGTGAAAAAGAATTCCCCTTACCTGAAACTTACTTTTGAGGAGTTCTTCTAGGCTTCCCAGTTTCTGTCAGCTAATTCTGTGTATTGAAACAGTCACCCAGATATTTTCCAGGCTTTCCTTGAAGTGTCAGTTCTGAAGACTAATCTTAGACACTACAGACTTCTCCTCTTCAGTATTACATAAGCAGTGACAGTGAAACTCAGGTAGATTGCATTTTGTTATACTTGTTACTTAGAAATATTTGAGGCACAATTCTTCTTTGAGGATATCATATTTCTTCTAGTTATGCCATCTCTGAGGATTGAGGGCTTCAATGTTTTAATCCATTCTGGTAGAGGGCTTTCATTACCACCTATCACCTCAACCCAGCCTTTAATCAAGTGCTTCTATAATTACCCTGGAAGTAGCTAATTGAGGAGGTGTTTAATGTACTGTAGTTGAGAGTGCTTTCTATCCAGGGAATTAGTTCTGCTTTTTATTAGGAGTTACAAGTAAAACAATTCAATAAAGTGAATCCACTGCAAACAAAATACTAACTGGGTATCTTCACGGAGCCGTACTTCCAGGAAGAACAAATAGGTTTGCGAAGTACTTGGCCTTTCCTCTTATTACTCCAGGTCTACCAGGCAGAGATGCTTTGTGCAGTGATTGTGTTTCTCAGATCGCCAATCTCTTTGTCCCCCCTCCCCCATTGCTGCAGTGACACCCAGTTTTGCTGGTAGCTTTGCTGGCAGTGTCCCAGCAGGTCTTTGTTTCTGTTTTCAATGATAAAATTAGAAATGCTCAGCATGGTACAGCTCAGCTCTGTATCTCCACACAGCACACAAGTTGGGGCTGTTTTTAATTTTATTTTTAAACATCTTTGTCTCGCTTGCAGTAGCAAAAATACAGAAAGTCTAGCTAAGTGTTCCATTTACCTGTTAGCTTCCCCTCAGTGTGTCTAGAAGGTGGCTTTATGCTGTACATCTAGAACAATTTCATACCAATAGATTTCTTTTTTTTTCTTTGATCCTGAAAAGATAATAGTTGAATCTTGACAAAAGACACCGGTTTTCACTTAACAAATTTCTCTGGCATCTACGAGGTTGGGGTTGTTGAAGTTGTGTTAATTTACTGAAACATCATTTTTCTCTAAGTTATAAAGTGTGAATTTTTCTGATAAAATCTGAAAATTCCTCTAAGGAGAAAATTAGGACCTCAACACTTCCTGCGTAGTGGGGTAGGATGTAGGTTCGCAGGTTTATGTCACAGAAAAGAATCGCAAGGCAGGTTGATGACAGACATAGGTAGGATTATAACCCAAATTCTGAAGTATGGAAACTCCATCTTGGGTACCTGCAGGGATCGCTCTGGTGAAAAAGTTGAGAGTAGCCCGCTCAGAACAGCAGGCCTGTTGCAGTAATTAACTGAGCTAGGTCTGGCTCCCATGGGCTGTTCTCTCCTGTCCGGCTCCATAGTTCCAGAGGAATTCATGTGGACTGGCGGGCATTTCAGTTCCTGTGAGATGATAGTCCTTGCTTGAGAAGGTGATCACATCATGAGGTTGTGTCTAAGGTTCTACTTTTCCTAGACCCCCGGATGATTACTGATTCTGAGACTTTTAGTGTTGCTTCAGGGAGATCTGCACGGAAACTCTGTAAAGGCTGGCAGCTGAGGATCCACGCCAATCCTGAAGATGACTTTGTTACTCCTATCTTAGTGGCTTGAGGGTTACAGAGAGGGGACATAGGTAGACAATTTTAGGTGTTATTGACCTTGTTTTGCCAAGTTTACCTAAATGATTAACATTCTTATGTGTAGAGCTGAATAGGGATCTCACCCCAAATTTTAAGGTAGTATGAAAAAAAAATTGAGTTTCTCTGCCTCCTTTCAACGTGTCTGTATTTCTTTTACTCTACAAGTCTTTATTTCACTTATTCTACTGCAGGAGGAAGTAACAGATTTATTTCAAGATATAGAGATCTTTTGTTGTGTTTGGAATAATAATATTTACTGAGAATTTCACTTTGGAAAACATATGCACAATTATATGAAATCTTGTGAAATATTTGGAACTTGGTGATCTATTTGTGTTCTGAAATTTTCTTCCAGGATTTTAAGCCATGAAAGATTCGTGTAATATAGAAAGATGATTGCATTTGATTCATTGATTCAATAAAGAGACTCTGGTACGGATCAAATTCTGTCCCATTCAAAAACATGTTAAAGTCTTCACCCTTGGTAACTTACACATATGACCTAACCTTGTACATGTGATCCATTTAAAATTAGGTCATGCAGAAGCAGGGTGGGCCCTAATCTGGAATGATTGGTGTCCTTCTAATATGAAAAGAAGCAAAAATCCAAACCAGAGGCAAGTCTGCTATGTAAAAATGGGGATGGAGATGGGTTCTTGGTCCTGCAAACCAATGCCAAGAGTTGTCAGAATCTAGAAGAAGAATAAAAGATCTCTCTGTAAGGTTTTATGAAAAAAATCATCAACCACTACTTTGATTTCAGATTCAACATCAGCGGTAACCAAGTTTTTTGAGACCAAGGACCATTGTCTACTAGAATACAATTCTCTCAAGTCAGGATGTGGGGAAATATTAATTCCTGTTAGATGAAGAGAAGGATTAGAACCTATAGGAATGTCCCAACTGACCGGAGGCAGAGCTTCACTGATTGTTGGACTCCACTCACCCAATCACAAGCAGCCTGGTCCTTCCAAGGCTTGGTCCCCAAGGTGCCAATTGGGGAATCCTTCTTTAGACTCTGAAATATTTCTGGTGCTTTAAGATGCCTTGATTGTGATCATTTGTCAAAGAATAGGGTCAGAGAAAATAAAGAAAGGTAAAAAGGAGACGTGGACAATTGTAACTTTCAAATTATACATTTAAAAAACTGCAACTCGTGACAAAGTTAATCAAATTTATGATGCTTTTTTTCCGAACACTAAATTTAATTTTTACCTCCAGAAACCAATATCAAAATTCTTAGGAATATTAAATATACAGTAAACGTATCAATTCGTCCCTCACTTTTACATGCAATTTGAACCTTCTCCAGTATTACCATTCCACAAATTCTACAGATTTCTCACTCTGGGGAAAGGAGCAATGAGGATTGGATTCTATATCTCTAAATATTAACAACATGCAAATAGTTTACATCCTAACTTAGCCCACCAGTGAGAGCCCTGATTGATACTGGGGTACACAGTCCATATCAGAGACCTCAGAGAAACAGACTCCCACCCCACAACGTTAATACCTGAGATCATGTCCCAGCTAATTCAGAGACAAGATTCAAATTTATTTCTATCTCTAACACTTGTATCTTGAATTTTCTATCAAAGGATCTTATTTTGTCTCTCAAAGTGACACTTTTTGTGAATATTCCAAGGTTCTAGTGTACTGTATGTGTCCTAAATGTGGCTTCTGGGACATGTGTGACTTGATGAAAAATGCAGTCTAGAAGTATATAATGTTTATTTTTTGTAGTGTATTGCTCTGAAAATCTCCATCATTTGGAGTACCATCTTGATTCTGTTTTAACTTTTTAATTTGCAAATAAATAAAATGAGGTTATTAATCCGGTCCATTAGACTTACATCTGTGGTCTAGAGTTTTGGTTTGGTAGGGAAACATTTCAACAATCTTTCGAGAATTTTTTAAGGCAAATAACACAGATCAATTTGAGATGCTGCTATTTACATAACACTTGAGAAAGAACGGAAATTGTGATAAACTCTTTTTATCAACTTCTATTTTATTTTTAAGTTTATTGGAAAATATTTTGATATTTATATATAAATACTTGTAGTATATGCCTCTTGTTTGTTAGCAAAAACTTAAAAATACATAGGCTAGGCCCGATGGTACAGGACTATAATCCCAGTACTGTGGAAGGACCGGGCAGGACAATCATAAATTTGAACCTGGTTAGGAAACTTAGATTATTAGTGAAATCCTATTTCAAAATCAAAACCAAAATATGGGCTAGGAATGCAATTCAGTATAAGGTCAATTCTCTGTTAAAAACAAAGCAAACAAGCAAACAAAAATAAATGATTAAGGTATGTTTAAATATTTTTTCCCATAAAAGTAACACTTTTACAGAAAAGTTACAGAATTTGTTAAATTTGGTTTTTGATTTTACCTTATTATCCATCTTTAAATGCTTCAAAGTTCTGGTAACAAAGTATTAACCTAAATTAATGTTTGATTGTGGTGTATGAGGATTTCTTTGAAGCTGATAATACATTCTATTCAAGTTTTGATTTTGGCAAATTTATAATTAAGTAATTTATATCAATCTATCAATCTATCAATCTATCTATATGCACACATCTAACTAGAAATGTGAAATGCAGGGATGTTATGTGTTCTAATATTTGTGCAGTATGGATACTGAAGAGAGAATATTTAGGTATTATTCCTTTCAATTCTCACTACTTCATTTTTCACATAAAATAATTCAGAAATTAATGGCATCGTTTGGAGCCAGTGAATTTTATTCTGTTTTTTATAATGTTCTAATTACTTGACTTCATATATAACTAAGAACTTCATTAGCTAGGGTGAATTTTCTAGACATATTGAAAATACTTTCTTAAATGCTAGCCATTCACTGCCATTAAAAAAGCATAGTATGCTGCAAAGTGAAGGCAAATTTTTTCTTAGGAAAAAATTCAATATTATATTTCATAGAGTTTTGTAGTGTTATTTGTTGAATTTTGCCTAATTAAATGTAGGTTCTAAAGTAAATACCTGCCAGGCTCATTCCCATTGGCCAACTGGGTAAATAAAGGTTAAAAAATAATAGATCTTATTTTCCATCTAACACATTTTTTGTTTTGCAACAAGTATTTTGAGACACCATTTTTATCACCACTTTATATGCTTTGTAATTTGTACATTAAAAGTAAAGTTTCCGAAATTAATGACCACTTTGCATTTTGCTCAACAGAGAATAATGTCTTATTTTTATGAATCAGTATTGTAAAATTTTCAGTGCCCCATACAACTAGCAACTCCCCCAAATACTCCAAATAATAATTTTGAATTATCTGAGCAATAATTGGCTTCGTGATATCGTGCAAATAAGTTTATATATTCCAGGACAATCTGTTCTGAATTTTAATACCTCAACATTTCAAGAAAATTGTTTCTTCAGCTACTAGTTTATAACTGAGAAACCAAGATCAGCCTTGTACACCATGTAGCTACTGGCTGTGATTCCTACAGTTTTGAGAATTTTCCAATAGATTTTTAAATCTGAATGAGACATTGTTTTAAAGGAATGACACAATGTAAAAAAAAAAAAAAAAAAAAAAAAAAAAAAAAAAAAAAAAAAAAAAAAAAAAAAAAAAAAAAAAAAAAACAATGGCCTGACTTATATAAAATGGGGTTATGAGACCAGACTTTGGAGGGAATTCCTGAGTTGAAATTATGCCTCACATCTTTATTAGCTATGAGCTGGTAGGAAAATACCTGGTCCTCATTCTCCTTATCTGTAAAATTGGCTAATCCATAGTGCCCAATATACAGTATCTATAGAATGAGCGGTTCTACGAGGAAAAACTAGTATGTGTGAAGCATCTAAGATTTATTTTGCCATATGCTAAATACCACATTAGATTTACTAAATTAAAACTTTGATAAAAATTAAGTTTCTTAATTGGTAACATTTGGTGTCTGAGTGTTGAGTTGAACTTCCTTATTTTGTGTACTAATCTCTGTAAGATGTAGTGTGAACAGAAATTTTCTCACCTTCCACACCTTGGCTTTTCATGCTGTTGACTCTGGATTGGAAGCTTATTATCTTGATAAAGTTGCACTGGTCTGCTTTCTACTATGTTTAAAACATAAGTGGCCACGAAGTATATAAAACACTCCCTATAACTAATCATCACACAAAGGCTACTTACAACCACAACCCGATATACCATTGTACATGTTAGGATGTTTATTGCTATAATGAGGAAACACAGGTGCTCAAGAGGGTGAGGAGAAGAAGGAGCTGTGTACACTGCTGGAAGGTGGCAAATCAGTGCAGCCATTCTAGAAAACAAGGAAAGTTCCTCACAGAATTAAAATTAGAATTTCTTTATAATTTGATGATCTCGCTACTACTAGATGCAACATTATATATAAATCTGTCAAGGCATAGTTTGCACTCTCATTTGATTTCCAGCACTATGCTCTAGAATATAATGAAAGTCTCCAAAGACCAATTAATTAAGAACATGTGATATAAATGTTATGCACAATGGAATACTATTTAGCCTTTAAAAGCAAGACATCTTGTGAGTTTTGGTAGTCTCAAGTAAGTGGGAAGATATTATGTTAAGTTAAATAAGTCAGGTACAGGAAGGCAGAAAACATAGTATTTCATTTTAACAGGTTCTTATTTCATCTCCCAAGATAACTCTTTTGTTATTATTTTCTGAAATCAGTTATGTATGTATGGATGAGTACAAGAGCTCAGACAGATGACAGATTCATTACATATAAAACTAACCCCACCCTCAAAAATCACACTCTGTTCTTGCCTGGGAACAAGTAGAATTGGGTGAGCATCGTCCAGCAGGATTTCTTCATCTTCGTCATCCAATTTAATAAAACCAGTTGCTCACATGCTCATAGGACTTCCTGAGGGAGGCTGTAGGATGGTGACTATCCACAATGCCCTACAGGGAAGCCAGTGACTGACTGCTTGGCCACCTCTCATCCACCTTTCTTAAACCACCTGCCCTTGTGAAATCTAATTCTCTTGGATCTTAGCGCTGTCTTAGGTTCTCAGCCACAAAATAAAAACACAGTGACCTTCGGAAGATGTTTTAAACTTTACAAGATCCACATACATAACCGAAGGTGTACATTTCTTTCTGATGGTTCGTTTGAATTGAAGAAGTAAAATAGTTTGGAAACTTACATTATTTGCTGGAGGTTTTGTTTTACAAATGGAAGTTGCTTCAGATAAAAATAATTTTATCTATTTTCATTCCTTTTAATTATTACATATTAGCCATGAGTGAGAATCTCTTAAGATGTGTGTGTTTTTAGAATGAAAAGTCACTCTCTTATGAACTCTTCAGGACTGCTAGGAATCTTTAGTGTGACCTCAGAGTGTTTATTATCTCCCCCTTTGTCTCCATTCTCTTAGAATTATGGAGTGGCTGTTGCTCTCACTGAGTGGCTAGAGCCCGGGGCTGGGGTATAGCCAAATGGCTAGAGCACTTAATGTAACAAGGCTCTGAGTTTTCTCTCCCCAGAGCCACATAGAGCTTAGCTGGGAAAGATTGTGCATACTCATAATTTCAGCACTTGGGAGCTTAAGACAGGAGGATAGCTTTGAGTTCGAGGTCAGCCTGGGGACACAGAGTGAGACCCTGTCTCAAGCAAGCAAACAAACTACTGAGTGAATGAGTTAAAACCATGGAACTTGTTTGAAAAATGAAGAGATGAAACAGGAGAAGCATATTCCTTAATTACAAAACTTTTCAAAATGTGTGAATATATATATATAATATGTCTTTAAAAGGTAAAATATTCTGTGTCTTCTCAATCCTACAGATTTTGACTGTCATTTTCCTTTTATTTATTTATTTCCCTGGATGTGGCCTTTTTCTCAGAGGTAGCATTTCCCAGTATGCATTTGGGAATGTTAATTCTGAAAATGACTACTATGGTAATCTCTTTTCTGACCCTTGAATTCTGATAGCAGTGAGTCTTTTTCACAGCCTGTGGGTAGTGGCAGGCTTAGGAGAGCATTACCGTCACGGATAATGCTGAAAAACAACACACAAACTTGGCTCATGCTTCTCCCAGGAGGAGTTTTGATATTTATGATTTTTTTTTTTGTCACCAGTGTAGAAACTGGTAGTATTGATTGTATGCAAAAGAAAAACTGTTAGCATGATCAGCCAGGACTGCCCCAGTAAACGCCCAACTGTTTTTCGCAGCCTGGTGCCCTGCTGTTGCCAATACTTCTCCTTAGTGGCAGTAAAAACACCAAAGGACACTTTTCATTGCAAATCGGTGGATGAGGACCAGTACATACCTTGCTCCTGGAAGTAAGCTTTACAACTGAGATGTGGAGAACCTGGCTAAGAAAGAAGGAGCGATGTGATAAAAGATTCAGCAGGGCAGGGGGCGCACTCTGACTGTGGGAGCCTAAGCCAGTCAACCACGTCCGTGGGGTTAGCAAATGTTCCGCTTGGAAGAGAATTTAGAATAGTTCTAAATGGATTTCAGCTTCAATGCCAACTCGTGTTGACTTAAGAGTGGTTTTCTGAGGGCTATGTGGAGGAACATCCAAATTTCTGTGGGAAGAACTGCATCGCCAACTATTATAACATCCTAGTTGCAGGAATTGTACACTCCGCAGCGTAAGGATCACCTACTTGCATTCTTGATTTATCCCAACGGTGTGTTTTGCAAATTGGTTGTTGTGATTCACATAAGCATATAACTTGTTCAAATTTATTGGACTAGTTAAAGAAAAAGCTGGAATTCGAAACACGTGTTTGAGTTTTTTAAGAAATATACTTTGTTAAAATTTCCCTCTAGAATAGCCATTATTGCCATTTTGATGTAACATTTAATTATGCAACGTTAGTATTTACTCTTCATATTGGAGCTGTTGAAAGCACACTTTCAAAACTAAAGAGCCAGTTGGACAACACTTTTGGGTTTGCAAGTTTTCACAGACTGTAGGCTGAATAAAATTGAAGAATTATTCCAACTTATAAAGCAGTCGGGTCGGAAAGTTAAGCAAATTTTCATATTCATTTAAGGAACCAGTTGGAGAACAGAGAAATGTCTTTCTGTAGAAAAAGAAATGTAAATATTAGACGGCTGTTTTTCTTTTCTTCCGTAATGGTTCTTCCAAGTCTTCTTCCCCTGACTGCACAATTAGAAATGAACTCTTCACACTGGGTAGTATCCGTGTGCACCTAGCAAACGTTGCTCAGAAATATGTAGTGAAAAGCTTCTTTGTAGTGAATCTCTTCCCCTTTTATAAGGTTTAAATTAAACGATATCATTTGTTTATTTCTATGGAAATGATTGTGAACTAGGTACTGAGCAGAAGATTAATAAAGAATACACAATAAAAAGTAGCAGGCTCTCCTTATAAAAAGTGAAAATCAGGCGAGACATATTTAGTCCTAAGATCTAAGGGCCTTTTACATATTAAAAATACACTCGTCATTAAATGTTTCATATAACATGCTTTTTGAATTTTCCTATTAGTAAGGATGACTCTTCCCAATTCTAGGTAGCTGTAAACCTAAATTATTACTAAAGCTAGTATTATAGGTCATGGAATCGAAGCTTTCAATTTAATTAACTCTAACCAATCTTATGCCAACAGAATTAATCAATTCATGGTAAAAGGAGGCAGAATCATCATGATTGTAAAAAGATAAAACTTTATTCAAAAGATTAGGAGAATTTAGAAGCCCAATGGGCAGTTATAAAATAAGGAAACCTACTTTATTTTTTCACATAGACACAAAAACTTTGGAACACTCACTGGGTCAAGTGTTTGATTCAATACATTGGAAACAAAGCTGACATTTTGATTGTCAGATTTCATAATTTCAATCATAAATTAATGCAAATTCTGTCCTTATAGAGCAGTAACAATGGCAGTGATTTGGAAGGTCAAAAAACACATTTTTTTTTTCCTCCTTTATCCTGCCAAGAATGTATGTAGGCATAATTTTAAAACGTCACAGAATATCAGCTTTCTACCATGATTGCTAAAATAGTAAAACAGTCACATTGTTAATTTTTGAAATTACAGCTATTTCCAAATTGTTTTTATTTTTGCCATGTTTTATCAGTTTTTTTTACACATCATGAAGATTAAGGTCTTTGTCATTTAAAAATTATGCAGCAGCTGCTGCAAATGGCTTCTTGCATAGGAGCATGAAATTTATATTGGGAAAACACCTCTTTCCTAACTATCAAATATGTATGAGGCTCTATAGCCAACTTTGTAAAATGGAATTTGTCCTAGATGCAAAATGAAATAGTTATTTTGCTTGGGGGGAGATTCACTATTACAGGAGAATTGCAGTGATATGTGTTAAGTATTGTTTTACTATATGAATAATAGAATCATTCATTGTGATATACAGTACTGTGAGTTATTTCTGTATCATTTTATTATTTCGACACTTATATGCCCTTTTTTGCAGTTGGTTTATTTTGAGAGTGTATTGTTTAGATACACATGACGCAATGTATATTTGTAATTATTGTGATTCTGTATGCTTTATAGCTAATTAGGCAGTCATCTCTTGAATCCATATGCACAGTCCCTCTTGTGGAGAAGAAAATATTCAGAAAATTTTTGAGTTTCATTTTTATGAAAACTGACAAAAGTTAGCTGTTATCAGTGGTATATGTTTAAACCTATTTTCCCAGAAAATTTTCAAATGCAGAAAAATTGGATTTAAACCACATTTTATGTTACTATTTGTGTAAATTGAGCAGAGTTTTTACCTATATTTGATATCAAGACTGAACATGCTTAGACCGTCTGAATACCTTATGCCAGTTTTACCCATGACAACCAGATTAATCCCTTTAATCAATTTCTAATAAAGTTTGGCCTATTAGCTTGAAAATTGTCAAAATTTCCAACTGTCTAGTGAATATACGTGACATACAAAACAGCTCACTTAGATATTCACAATCGTTCCTAAAATATAATCCCGTTGACTGTGTAGCCTTTCCGAACCCATTTTTCTAAACACATGGTATATTTCAACTTCTCAGCCAGTTCTTTTGTTTGTATCTTTCTCTTTTTTCACCTTCTCCCAAGTAAACTCTATTCGTCATCGCTCCCTATACAACTGTCTCCATCCGTTCAAATGTCTCTCACGTGTTCTCCTTTGTCAACAGTTGATCCTCCTCATTTTTTCAATCATCATTTTCTTTGACGGTAGAGTGGTTGCCAGGATTTTCAAAACAATCTTTATTTTTGAATTCCAGTCCAATGTACTCACTAATAAGTTGGAAGTAAAAGCATATTGGCTGTATCTAACTCTTCAAGCCGTCAACTGATGGCTAGTGATTTAGAACCAGATGTTTAGCTTTTTGTGCCTTACTTTTCTCACATATATACAAGGAATGCCAATATTCATATAACATAAATATATGTAGTAGCAATGCTTTACAATTTGGTGATGGGTTAATATTAGATATTGTGTTAACAGAACATAATTTGGACTTCACATATAGCAATGTAACATGTGTCACTATGTATTTTATGATATACATCCCATTTCTATATCTGTCACTAAGCAGCATTTATATATTATTTTTATTTGCATCAATCTAAATGGTTAATAAATATTTTGTACATTAGAGACTCTCATGTGCCTGAAACCAAACTACTTAGAGTCAAATTCTTAATCTTATAAGAAATTATAAAAAACATTTTTGATTTTTGTCCACATTTTATCTTTTTTCCTTCATTACATATATAGACAAATATTTTATTAATGGCTAGTTTGAAGGATCTTTTGAGAATTTATTAGGGGATACTTGTAAAGATGAATATCTGTAAGAAATGCAATAAAATCTGAATTTTTATGTGCTTTCAGTTTTAAAATAACACATTGGTGTCAATAGAAAAGCTTACCTACTTCTTCAAAGAAGGTGGTATGCTAGTCAGTGAAGTCTCTCTAAGGTTCCTTATTGGACTATAGATTCGAAATGCAACAAGAAGTTCTAAGCATCAACTGGTGAAACATCATGGGGTCTTAAAGTTTTCCCATGCAGCGTGCTTCTTACAACATACTTGAGAAAAATGGTCTTGTTTTCTTTAAATGTACAAATTTGTCCATAATGTGCTTCATTAAAAGTTATGCTATGAAATTTATACAGGGTATGGCAAATCGGTATCCTTAGGCATGATTCTGGGGTGATGTCATAATTTGAAAATTAATATGACAATTAAAAATTAAATAAGAATAAATTATGTATCAATATAATAAATGGCTCATAGTACTTAGGAAACCTTCTGAACTTAGACTTAATTGCAAAATCTATTAAATAAAAGCATTTAATTACAAAATCTATTAAATAAAAATAAATGTGCAAACTGATCCCACCATTTAATTCATTAGAGTCCATGTAGGCAGTGGCGATTGCATAAAATGATACTGTAACTATGACAACAAAAATACAGCATTATGGATAAAATTGGATTTTTATTGTTGCCAGAAAACATTCAGTTTCATTGGCTAGTTTCTAGAAATTTTTCAATTGAATCGACAGTGGTCACTGAAAAATCCAAAAAAAAATTTAAAGTTTGCACAAATTTTTACTTTGCTTTCTGCTTATAATGTTTTTTTTTCCCTGTCATGCTTTGTGTACAGCTTAATTTCTCTTCTAGTGATGAAAGATTTTTTTGTGCAAATTTTAAATATGTGTTAATTTGATCAGAAACTGTAAGGTGATTTTAAACAGCAGCGTACTTTGATAATAAACTTAATATCAAATTTAGATGCAAATTATATCATCCTAAATTACAAACAGTTTGTGTGGAATACTGAAACATATTTTATGGTCAATTACAGTTTATCACTGTGCTTAGTCTTTTATTTTCTGTCTGTGTAAAATGTTTATGGGTTCACCAAGAAAGAGTTTCAATGGGTTGATCCACTTCTTCCCTAATTTCCAATTACTATTGTTCTTAAATGTAATAACATCTTTTGCTTTTTGACCTCTATAATTATGAGTTTTAACTAATTGAAGCTGACCTCTCCATGACCACTCCTGATGAGTGAGACGGAAATGGTTGTCTGTGTCCCCTTGGTTCATGTGCAAACTTTTGCCACACCTCACTAGCTAGATAGTCCAGTGCAATGTAGAGCTTGCTATTTTGTCCTCTTTCAGAGAAAATCCAGTGGTAACAGTCAGCTACAGTAAACCTGCCTCTACTTTTAAAGATAGTTTTATGGTACAACTGGCCTGTGTAAAATACCTGGTTGGTATGTATTACTGTTTTACTATAAGTGTAGAGCTTAACTCAATGCTTCTCTCTTTGTCTACATTATGTAAACATAAGGAAAACAGCTGGCTAAAGTATTCTGTGAGTGTCCAAATAGGGTTGGTTTTTTTTTGTGCTACAGGAACAAATAATTCCCAAACTTCAGTGAATTTTTCTTCTTTTCCCCCTCTACTTTTGTTGTTTTATGTGTGCAATATACAATGATTGCATTAAGCTTCAGAATTGTGTGCACATATACATTGCAACATCTTTGTGATCCTTTTCCCTCCTCCTTTTGACCCGTCAGTCCCTTCACTCCTCCTCCCTGACTCC
The DNA here is from genome assembly GCA_004027205.1 of Ctenodactylus gundi. Lineage (NCBI taxonomy): Eukaryota > Metazoa > Chordata > Mammalia > Rodentia > Ctenodactylidae > Ctenodactylus > Ctenodactylus gundi. The sequence goes on from PVKB01001964.1 coordinate 299,905, forward strand.
CATTGTCTCACCCATTCCATTCTATAACTGTCCTTTATCCTGGGTTTCTTGCAATAGAGAAATCATACAACTCTCTGACTGACTCACTTCGCTAAGCGTGATGTTCTCAAGTTGCCTCCCTTTACTTCCAAATCCCTCAAATCTATCTGTGTTTATGGAAGTGTAGTATTCTGTTAGGTACAGTGTCACATATGTTGTATCCATGTGTCTGTTGATAGAACATTCTGCATCTTCCATGACTTAGCTATTGTTAGCCGTGCTGCTATAAACATGAGTATGCCTGTATGTTTGTTACATGTTGCTTTTAACACTTTTGGAAATATACCAAAAGGAGGTATTGCATTGCTAAATCAAGTGAAATATTTGTTGTCAGCTTCTTGAAGAATCTTCATACTGATCTCCATAGTAGTTGTACTAGCTTCCAGTCCCGCCAGCAATGTGTAAGCATTCCTTTCCCCCCACAACCTCGCCAGCATGTATTACCATTCGGGTTCCTGTTGCATGCCCCTCTCTCAAGGTTAACATGGTATCTTAGTGAGGTTTTGATTTGCATTTTCACCTTCAGTGATTTCGAAGCCCCAACTTTTTCTCTAGCAATTGGCCAAAAGGATTGGCAAACCATTCTGTTATCACTGTAGCTATTCTGAAACTGGCATTGGTAAACACGACTGTAGGGATAAAAGAAATACAGATAGGTAATTTGGGCTTTAAAAATTTCATCTGAAAAATGCCATGTACCTCTTAGTCCTATTGAGGTAATCAATAGGACTGAATTTGACACACGCCTAGTTGGAGGCCTGTCAAGGAAAATCCCACTATGTGTTTTGAAAGTAAGAAGTATTTGTAATGAGCCATACTGATCACCAAAGGGCCCCTTAATTATCAACATATGCTTACTGTGCTCTCTTTTCTTACCTACATAAGCACATACGCCCCACCACCAATATTAACAGCATCTGCTCTGTGCGTGATGGAAATATCTTATGAGGTACACACAGTGACAGCATTAAAGTTAACTCATAGTTACCAAAATGAAATGACAAAAGTGATAATACTGGACATTAATGATGGCTCTTTACAGTAATTTCTGTATCTCAAGTTTTTAGTTATATTTGTAGCAGAAAATTAAGTCAGTGATGCACAAAATAGTTGAAAAATGGGAAAAATATTTCATAACATAGCATACCTAAAACCACCCTGTGAAAATCAACGTGGTAACAAAACAAATCTAGCAATCTATAAAAGAAACTTCCACAGTAATCAGGTAATATTCATCCCATCTAGGTAAGACATTTTAAACACTTAAAAATCTATCAACATAATCTACCATACCAACAGCTAAGGAAGAACACATATTTGTATTAATTCACATGTATTAATTTATTAATATTTCAGCAAACTAGAAATAAAAAGTCTTCCCTCCTTAGTAGATTATAATGGCACAAACCCTGAAGCTAACATTACAAATTTTAGCTCAAGATTGAGAACCAAGAAGATGTTGTCCCCTCTTTGCATTTGTGTTTAACATAATATTAGAAATTCAAGCAACTTCGTTTAGAAAGGAAAGAAGAGGTACATAAATTGAAAAGAAAAGATAAATATGACTTGATTTGTAGATTACGATTGTCTGAGGCATATAAAATATTACACAGAAGAGCTTCCTATATACACTGTGAGATTTCAGCCAAGTATTATAACAATACACAAGATTAACATTCAAATGTTAACAATATTTTCAAGTGCAGACAGATTAATGAAATGAAAAGCACATTGCTAGTTATGCTGACCCCCCAAAATAAAACTGTATGTCTAATAAAATATTTATATGATCTTTGTGCTAAATGTTATAAAATGATAATGAAGAAATTTAAAAAACTTTGAGTAACTAGAAAAAATATACCAGGTTTGAAGATTATAATATTCCAAAGAATTATAAAATTATATGATGCAGAGTAAATTTTGCCTAATTTATTTAATCATCTAAACAGAAGTTCATTTTCAGAAAAGTCTGTATCTGATTTTGCAGAAATTTGTATTGAAATTCAAGATTTATTTGTAAACATTGTCCAACTGATTTTAAATTTATATGGAATGTACACATCTTAGGGTATCTAAACTAAGCTTGAAAAAATTAAGGTGAGTTAGTTTGATAATTAACTTGATATACAGCTGCAGTACGCTAGGGTATGGTGTCAGCAGAGACACAGACACCTGTCTTCAGAACATGGAGTTAGGTTTATTCAAAAACATCTACCTTGTTTTTGATAAAGATGTCAAAGCAGTTCAAGGAAAGAAAGATACTCTTCCAAACAATTCATGGTAGAACAATTGGATATGGACAATAATAACATAATATAACCTCATACATAATGCAAGGGAAAATGTATGCAGCTTACAAACACCAAAAAAAAAAAAAAAACAAAAAACAAAAAACAAAAAAACTCAGGATGTGAAGCAAAAATTTTTTTGACCTCAAACCTCAAAACATGGTCCTTAGAAGGAACATTTACTTAACAACTTGTGTTCTTGAAATACCATGTTAAAATAATAAAACTACTAAAACCAAATGGGAGAATATGCCTACAACCCACATATCTAAATAAAGATTAGTGAATAGCCAGGTTCTCTGCAGTACACTTCTAATCCCAGATACTCAGGAGGGTGACATATAAGAATTGCAAGGTCAAAACCAGCCTAGACAATGTTTTAACAGCCTGCTATTTTTTTTTAAAGCTAGGATTTAAAATATGTGACAATTCTATAAATTCAGTGGTGAAAGAAATAGGTATTTAATTTTTTGAGGAGCTCTTGAGAATGGGAATATTCTCAGTTCTTTCTCAGGTCTTTGTTGGTATAAGGGGATGCTATTGATACTATTTGTATTAATTTTGTAACCTGCAGCTCGTTTGAATTCGTGGGGAAGATTTTGCGGTCTTCTATGAGCGTTGTCATGTCATCTTATAAGATGATAAGGACAGCTTCCCTCCTTCCTTTCTGGCAGGTATTTCCTTCATTTCACTCTTTTCCTGCTTGCTCAGGTGAGGGTTTTGAGAACTACGTTGAGTATGAGTGCTGAAAGCGGACACCCTTGTCTTGTTTCTGCTTTAAGGCGAAATGTTTTCACCTTGTCTCCATTTACTATGATACTTGCGGTAGGTTTGACATATCTGGCGTCTATCAGTTTGAGGTAGAATCCTTTTATAACCTGTTTTTAATCCTGAATAGAAATTAAATTTTGTCAAAGGCCTTCTGTACATTAATTCAGATCCTCTTATGCTTTTTTTCTTGCATTTATCAGTGTGGTGTATTCCATCAACTGATTTGTATATGTAAATCAATCTTGCATCCCAGGAATGAGGTCACCTTGATCATGATGCATGATATTTTCAGTAACTCACTGAATTGTATTTGCCAGTATCTCATGAAGGATTTTTGCATGTGTATTCTATCTTTATTTTTCTATCTTCTATCTTTATTTTTCAATAAAGATAGAAGATTTGAGGCATTTGTATGCAAATGGACACAGTTTGAGACAATCAGGCTTAAGCAATTGAGTCGGACTCAGAACATTGTGTCACATGGTTTCTCTGTTATGACAAACCCTGAATACAAGAAGTTTAGTGAATAAAATGCATGAGACACTGAGAGTCAGGGAGAAGAAGGAGGAAGTAGGAGGGTGAAAGAGAGGAAGGAGAAGAGATTACAGTGATGTCATAGTTTATGTGTGATAAAATTCTCAAGTGTAATGTAACGGTTGTATATCATATGTATCCATATATGTACTAATATTAGTGTATGTATATATCCCTTAAAATGGTGATAAAGGAAAACAGGCCAAAAGATGATGAGACATTTTAGTGAAGAGAAGGGACAGATGGTAAATATGTTCATGAAAACATCTCAAACATTCCAACCCATTAGATAAATGTTGATTAAAACCATATTATTACTACACACCAATTAAAACAGCTAAAATAAAAACAAAATCAAATGTAAGTAAAAATACAGATAAAGTAGATCACCTGTACATTATTTTTGTAGGTAGTAGTGTATGTTCCTGAGACAACCAAAACCACGTAGACACAACTCTTATGAGGCTAAGGTTTATTAAAGTCAATGGGGATAAGGTCGGGGAGGGAGGGGGACAAAAGGGAGAGTGGGAAAGTCTTTGTCACCTTGACAAGATAGGTATGTGCACAAACTCCGCAACTTCGTTGTAAACCTTAAATCCTGCACTAATGCATGTGAATAAAATGAGGCGGGGAGTCAGTAGGGAAGCACAGGATTAGTTGCAATGTCCTACAGGAGGATTCAGAAGATGCAGATGTGGGATCAAAAGCAGTTAGCAGCCAAATCGCACCCAAAGGTTGCACAGGTTAACGCTTCTTTCAGGACTGATCTCATGAGAGACACACACACACCGTTGTACCCATAAGGTTTGGTGGCAGCTGCTTTAATAGATCATTCAGCACTTCTGGGTTAAGGCAGAGGAGTTTTAACGATAAAACACATAGGTGCAGCCTCCTCCAGTCTCGGTCCCATTGTGCCACCAGCATTCTGTGGGATGGATAACAGCTTGCGGCAGAAAGGCCATGCCTACATACCACACTTGTTTGCCACTTCTCAGAGTCTGTCAGATAGTACTTCAGTGGACAGCCTGGCTGTTGTTCACATTGAATGTCCCCTTGACTTGCTCGGCAAGAGTCTTAAAGTTGGAAAAGGGGTGCTTCAGGGGCACAGTGCCAAATACCCTAGATTTTCTTAGAGATGGTTTACTAGGTCTTGCCTTCTATTTAATCTTGAATTCCTAATTCTTGATTGCTACTGAGGATGAAGGAACCGTAAGTATTAATAGATGTACAGACTGTACTTAACACATGCAGGAACCAGACTAAGAAAATTTAGGTAGAATTTTTGTTTTAGTTGTCTAAGGATGTTTTCATTTTTTTTCTTTTATTATACTTTGGCCATTCTTGATTTCAAAATCACTATGGTGGAGGAAAATAACACTCAAGTCCGTTCATCTTGGCGTGATCACAAATATATGTGTGAAATTCAACGCATTTGCTTTGTTATTCATTTAATTTTAAAATCACCAGCACTTATCTTTGCAGTACACGTGATGTCCCACTGTGAGGATTATTATGATCAAAAAAAAAAAAAAATAGGAGCTGCTCTTGAAACATTAAACTTGGCCTTGCCTAGCTCAGGATAAGCATTGGGCAACAGATTAAAACTTACGGGTGAAGTCCCAGTTCCCCAAGTGCTGTTTCCATTGCTCAGCATGCTGTGGCATTTCTCTTTAAGAGTCTCTCATTTAACTTGCTTGTTCAACATATGTGCTCCTCTTAATCATTCACTCATCCTTGAAGTAGCCAAATTTAAATGTCATGTGTTTTTATTCACAGAGCATGGAATCAATCTCATTATACCCTTGAATGCACAGCTTTTAGTCAGAGACCCTCCTTCTAGGCCAAAAAAAAAAATCAATTTATGTTTAACTGGAGGAATGATATCTTTTTCTGAGTGTTGGCAGAGTGAGGGAGACAGAGAGGAAGCAGCTTGACCTACTATATGCTGAAATGTTAGCCTACAGTGGCCTTCCATGGGCAGAAGGGATCTGGCAGCTCATGTATGTTGTCTAATCAGATTAATCTCACCTTCAAATTCATTTATTCTTTATAGACAATGTAACTGAAGTGAATATCTGACAAAAGGGGTGTGGGATCCCTTTAAATGTGTTGATATGTTGCTATGTAATAGAGACTCCAGTTGTAGACCATTACTAATATAACCCTGAGACATTTGTTTGCTGTAAATATTGGGATGAGTTGTTCTGTGATTCCTAATACAGGCAATGATGTTTCATTAAGATCATGGACTAGTCTCATGGGAGTGACTCAGAGGAACTGGAGCTCAATTTTATGAAGTAATGATACGCTTATATTCATTTTGTTTTTCCCCATTGCTAATATTCTGACTTCTCTGGGACATCCCTTACATGATCATGTTATAGATTATAGAACATTCGAAATGTCCTCCTGTTAAAATTTAAACATTTCAGTACAGATCTTTAAGTTATAAGAAAACACACGCACATGCACAAACACACAAAAACACAGCTCTAGTTGATCCTTGCAAAAGCCTCATGACTAGGAGATTAGTTTCAGCCCAGAAAGATTCAAGAACTTTATTGAGATCAATATTTTCCCTAAATTGTGGTTGAGAAAACCACTGGATTATTAGTGGAGTATACACATACATAAATAGGTGTATGGACAAGCAAAGAACTAACTTGAGGTGTTCATACAAGTAGTATGACACTGAACCTCTGTACTCATGAATACACCATTTAATATCGCATGTTTCACCCACACTTTCAGTTAATCTTGATGCATTTGTAACTAGTCTTTAAGGAGATGATGTCAACAAGCTACAATAAAATCATTACTTGGCCAAAATATTTGGTTCTATTGATTCAGAAAGGAAAGAGGTTTGGATAGGTTCTTGTGACTTATAAGACTTAAAATTTTCAGATTTGTTACCAGCTTATATAAAGCAATGGCTTCTGGTAATACGGTGGGGTGGCAGCAAGAATGCTGTGCAGTCAACTGCTCAGTGTCACATGGTAGTTTATTTTCCCAAATGACAGGAGGCATTGCTCTCATTCTTACTACCACAGAAGTTCCAATCCATAGAAAAAAGAAATGAAGAGGGGAGGAAAAGGATCCTTAAAAAATCCTTTTGATCTGAAGAAGTGCAAAATTGGAATTTTTCATATGTATTTACTCCTTAAATTAAATTCGTGCATCAACTTGCATTCAGAATCATATTGGTACCACTTTATGAATTTTATTATATTGATGATATTTTATAAACCATACTAGTGACTAATTAAACTAATTTTAAGCCTTAAATAATATGCTGCTATGTTTAATTATCTTAATAAACACACTTTATCACTTCTAACACATGTGCCGTTTCATTAAATTAATGATTTTCAGAAACATTGATTTAGTTGACAGTTTGTAATATCATAAAGAAATTGAATGAGTACGTTGATATATGTCTTGTGCTTAACAAATTGTGCAGTACAAGTGCTTGGGTCCTTTATGCCTCTACGGCACTCATTTAGCTAATGGTATTCCTATTACCGGTATCATATACATGCCAAGGTAGTCAGAAATAGAGATTTACATCAAGAAAGAGCAAGCAATAAGTAAGTCAGAAATTAATCTTTTCCTATGACAAGCAAAGTTTAAGTACAGGGGTTGCTAATGATTTGATCTTGTTCAAGTTCCAACAAACTTGCAAAATTATCCCAGTTGAATTACCTGCAACCATTCCCCCTGGTCTCAAAGTCTATTTCCAATCTCTATCCACAAAGATGGGTTTCACAAAAGCAGCTATTATGGCATCTACACCATTGTTTAAAATCTCTCTGTCTTGAGTTTCTCTCAGCGTGCCCTTTACATTCATTAGGGAAGCAATAGCGACTATAGAAAAAATGAATTTGTAAGTTTTATTGACCTACCATAGTAAAAGTTTCTTTTCATTCATTACAACCAGATGAAGCAGATATTTGTTTCTCAGATGCGACTTTTTGTTTTATGATGGTACATCAATTGAGATTCCATCTTAGATACCCTAAGGTGTGTACTGTCTATACCATGGTAAAATGATAAAGTATAAGTGAACAAAGTCATAGTAAGTCTTAAACATGCTATTCCAGATGTTCAGACAACTGTCATACATTTGATTCACCACCGTTGGTCGAGTAGCCATATCTATGTCAACTTCTGTCTGGGCACGTGTTCTTTCAAATGGCAATCATTTCTCAGGGATAATTTTACAAAATGAATGATACGACACAGTTTTTAGCAAAGAGCTAATTGTCTTTGGTTCAAAGGGCATTACACCACAAGCCCCTGACTTTCTGGCTTTATCAAGCATTCTGCCCTCTTTCTCACAGAGACATTATTCTGTTTAAAGACATAATTCCTTCTAATAAAGTTTTTCCCATGCTTTTCTTTTGGATACTTATCATCTATTCTTCCTGTGAATTTCAGCACAATTGGATCTCTTCACCAATTTTTTAACTCATCTTCCAGTAATCCATTTTCTGTGTTCCTTATTGCCAAACACTACCATGTCCCTCTACTCTGGAATACTTACCTGTTGAATTTGTTTTTCATAAAAATTAAAAGTCCTGAATGAGAGTGGGTACGATACCTGTCTTTATGCCAAATCTTCTTTTCAGATGGTAATTCAGACCATAGCACACAATAGGAACTCAGCAAGCTCCGGGAGAGAATGGCCATGAACTTGGAGGCTTCAAAACCTCTTAAAATACCGTCACTGTCTCCTGAATGCAAACAATCATCCAGTGTTTTTTCTCCAACTTGCCCAAGGTGAATGCTTTAGCTAGGGCTTCTTCAGAAGCTGAGTGTAATTTGAATATTCAAATGAAAGCACTTTATTGTTTGGTGTGGGGAAAGCAGGAGTGGTGCACAGAAGGGGAGCCAGCCTGTATTGTTCTCTTAAGCCACCGGTGGTAACAATAGACCCCGAGGAAAGACTGGGAGACAACTTTAAAAAATGAATGGTAAATAGCCACCTTTGTCCTCTAGGGACTTGGGCTGCTTGTATGTTGTTTCTCATCATTGGTACTACATGATTGGTATAGCAGAGAGTTGTTTTTCTAGCAGGGATGTGTCAGAATGGACTTTTGGGGGAAAGTGTGGATAAGGAAGAGCAAATATTGAGAAGAAGAAGTCTTTGGTGCATGTCGGAAGGTGTGTTTGTACAACAAAGGTGACCAAGCCACAGTGTCTGAGGCCATGTGCCCTGCTGAGTGTTAGCCACTGCCATCAGATAGCTCAATCACATAGCTCATAGGTGTTTTTCCTCACTCACTGACTGTCATTTTGCTGCTTTGTGCTTTTCTCTAGTGTTTCTGGAAAACAACAGACAAGCATTTTTTTTTCTTGCTGCAAAGTATAAATTTTATTCTTTTTTTCCTCCATTTTTTTGATATGTACAAGTGCAAAATTTAAGGTTTGCAATGGAGTTGAGCATTTTGTGCACATACGGTTTTTTTGTCAAAGTGACAAGGGCTTTCCCGCTCTCCTTTTGTCCCTCACCCACCCTCCCTTTGCTCCCTCCACCCCCACCCTGTCTCCCTCTTTCACTCTGTCTTTCTTCTGAAGTTCCATGAGATAGTTGTGATTTGGGTCTCTTATATCAGAGAGACCATTCGATGTTTCACCTTCTGCTTCTGACTCACTTCACTAAGCATGATGTTCTCAAGTTTCTTCCATTTGCCTTTGAAAACCTCCACGCTGTTGGACCTTACAGATGCGTAGTACTCCATTGTGTATAAAATCACATCATTGCTTGTGGCCTGTGCCTCCTCAGTAATCCTCTGTGACTTTTCTTTTCCTCTGAGACTCAGACTAAATCTCTAAGCTTACTTTCAAGTATATGTGTAACCGTGTTTTTAATTCCCTTGGCAGCCGTGGTCACGTTCTCACCTGTGACAGGTTTGTACTCTTTTCTCCATGACTTCCGGAATACCCTCTACCTGGACTAAACTTTTCTTATTTGAACTGCTGCTCACTCTTTGAGAGAGACCTCAAATCTAAGTTTCTTTGTTAGATATTTAATCTCTGAGCTATCCCAAAGGACTACATTCGAGGGCGACATGTTTGCTATTCCTGAATGTTTTTATGTGTAAGTTTGGCAAAATATGGTGAGATTATTCAGATAAGGCTAGCTGAATAATATGTTCCATATTTAGGTCCTGAAGCCTCTACTCCAGTGAACTCCTTTCTAATCACTCCTACTAGTGTTGTTTTGTGAAATGCACATGACATATTTAGTTTTAACTAGGTTTTTGAAACTAATCAAATGGATTTTTATCATCTATGACAATTTTCATACATCTGTGTCTCATTTTCTCCACCACATTTTAAATTCCCAGAGGGCAGAGATATGTCATAAATTAATCTATATCTCAGAATGCCAGTACTTTGCTTGTGGTAAGCACGGAAATTACCTAAGATGAGTCAATAGATTTATTTATTTTTTTAACAACGGCCCGCAGGGAGTTTCACTTTCCTTTCTTTGTCCTAACCATCACCTAGCATGCATTGCGTATGTTATGATTCGAGCCCTGCTGACCCCCTGCTTAGGCACTGTGCCAATGAATGCACAGTTCTATTCTCAAAGTAAACATGTCCCTTAGAAAATAAACTATGAAAAGCTCTGTGATTATCTTATTTTGAGAAATCCTGTTGAAATTTTCAAGGCAGGAGAACAAATAATGCATGTTTTCTGGTGGGTAATTTTGCAAGTGAGCTGATATGGTTATATTCTTGAAGTAGGAACCACAAGGGTTTTTTCAGACCTTGAGTCGTATCTATTTTCTGTTAATTGGCCCTACTCACGGGTGTGTTTCCTTTCATCATATTTGTATTATATATGTCTATCCATCCCAGTTTTTTATTTACTACCTGGCTATTGAGTATTTACTCGCAAAATGGACAAAAATGCCTGATATTTATACTGTCAATATATATGTTGAGTGCGAAAATAAGTTATGACACTATACAGATAAAGGTACATTGTAAAATCTCATGTTTTTATCGAGTAAAAGTTCACTTCTCAACAGTTTCTCTTTTGTTGTTTGGAATGTGCTATATTTTCTCCATATATATCCAGATCTAAAAATTTGTTTTCACCCTTTCAAGCATGGATTCATCCTCACACCACATCTCCAAAATTTCACCCTATTTCTTGGTTCATTACTTAAGATGAAGTGTCTCAATGATAACTTAAATGCAGTACTTTAACAATGCATCACACATTTTTCATGGGTAGTTTTCACGTATTTATAATTTTATCTACAAAGTTAATGCATAGTTTGTGGTTTCTGTCACTTCCACAGACATCATCCCACACATAAAAATTAAAAAAACAAAATCATAAATTAAAAAGAGCAAAAGTATTTTTATCACGGACACTGACTCATTCCAGGTCTGCCTCAGTGGCTGTTCGTCTTGGTTAAGAGTAGATTGTGAATGTCAATATGGACCATTGGGTTATCAGCGTTGGCCTTGTGTGGGAGGTGGCTACATGTGTTAATTTCAAATATCATCTCAAATATCTTATATCAAAATTTGCATTTGAAAGAGCTTCAAATGTTTCACATGTAAGTTTTAAACATGGACGTGCGAGAACTAGATATTTCAAAAGTGAGGGTGCCTAGATATCTATGAAAATTATTTTTCAGGTTAATGATAGAACTTTCTATTTTTTAACTGATTCCCAAGTGGTGTTTTTTGAATCTGGAATGTTTCCCCAACCGTCTCAAATATTTGGATGTCATGGATTATCTGTGGAACCTTGCGCTGCTGCGAGATTGAGGCCTACTCTGGAGGTGTGTGATGGATTATGGGTGTAAAATTGGAGTATGGTAGAGTAGAGATTCCAGGCATGTGGATAAGATTACATATATGTTGTGGGTTATGGGATGGGAATCTGATGAGGACGTTCCCAGAAGGGGAGTATCACTGGACTGAACAGGGAAGGGTATGTAGTACTTCCTCCTTTCCTTCAGGACTTGGTTTTCTGTTCACGATGCCCTGAGGAGCTGCCTCCACAACCATCCTATGCTTCTGCTATTGCTGGCCCCCCAAGAGTAGACTGTGGTCTTCAGAAACTGTGAGCTGACATAAATTATTTCTTTCTTAATTAGTGCATGTCAGGTACTGAGTCATAGCAACGGAAAGATAAATACAGTACTGTCTTATTCAACCAAATATTTAATTACCAAGCTGTGCTTCACCTTGGTAGAGCCCGAGGTCTAAATTCTGTCCAGTGGAATACTATCATTGTGTCTAAGTAACTGAGTATAGAGAAACTACCCAGGTCCTTTTCTCAATTGGAGCTGTCTGGAGAAAACTAAATATATGAGTAAATAAATTGGAACCAGAGACGTGAATCACGTTAATGATGAGTTTACCAATGCTGAGCTGTTTTGTGTATTAAAAAATTAATATCATGACGAATACAATAGCATAGCTAATATAATTCTGAGTGCATCAGTCTTATTCTATTTACATCATATACGGATTGACACAAAACAATGTCCAGTAAATTGTTTTGATAACCTCACATCATCCCAATGCAATTATTAATTCAAATCAAGGTAACTATCTCTTTTGCAATTAAGAGTTTATACTATTTGAAAGTCTGAATTGTTTGTCAGTTTAACAGGTGAAATCATCAAGTTATTACTGTAAAAAGTTACTAAAGGTGTCCTAGAGAATTTGAAATAAATACTTATCTTTCTGATTTTGAATGATTATTTTGGTCTTATATCTTAAACCCAATGTAATTGCATTTTTTTCTGATTATACTTGGCACAGCAAACACTATTTAACCTATAGACTTATCTTACTCCACATGAATCCGCTCAAGATTTTGGACTAATTCCTTATGCACTGTTCTGCATAGAAAATAAGTTCATTTATAAATCATGTCTCAACTTCCGGTCTTTGACCTGAGGAGATTTTAAAAAACAATATTGTATATACAATAGTTTCTTATTTCCAAAAAATATTAAATATAAAGAGATTTGCCTTATACAGGTGACCCTGTGCATTGGCAGCTTCCACATCTATAGGCTAATCCAGCTATAGATAGAAAATTCATGAAAACAATTATATTTGTGACGATCATGTACTGACATTTATCTTGTTATTCTCTAGACAACTCGAAAATATGTATGCACTTCTTGGCGGTATACGTAATTTATAGCGTGGCAGAAGATGAGCTTAGTTTATGTGCAAATATGGCATTATTTTTTTAAAAGAACTAGAATATACTCAGATTTTGATATTCAAAGGAATCCTGGGAAAATCCCCCACAGATAAGAATGGAACAAGTCCATCTCCCACACAAATTTACTTGCTAACGCCTTTCATTGGTGGAGTGCATTTGTTATCATTAATGAGCCAACATCAACAGATTACTATCTAGTAACCTCCATGCTTCATTCAGGTACTGCTAATTTTTAGTTCGTGTTTTTTCTGTGTTCTAAGATTCTGTCTAGTTTCTTTGGATGGTCACATCTCCCTTTTTTTAGAGTGTGAAAATTTCTCAATCTTTCCTTTTTCAGTGATTTTCACCAATTAATTTTTTAGCATTACTTAGCAAAATAGTCCTCTAGTACTAATTTTGTGGTGTTTTCCTCATGATTGAACGAGTGTAATCAATTTTGGAAGGTGGATCATACTGCTAATGTGCTATTTTTGTCGCGTCACATTAAGGCTATATATCATGCTTAGAATCTGTGACTTGGTACTGTCTTTTATCACCCAGATTAGATAGTATGTGTCACGTTCTGCACTGTAGCGTTACTAATTTCATAGTTTCTCCTTTCTGTCCTGTAATGGTACATACTGGATGAAAAGCTGTTGTATGCACAGGCCAATCTTAAGAAGTGGAAATTTATATTCCTCCTCTTTGAGGGCACAAATTGATCAGAGTTTTAATGTATACTTTATTTTAAATACATCTTTATAGTTACTTGTAATATCTATTGTTTCTCCATATTTAGCAAACATAATCAAAGCAGCTTGAATATCCATATCAGACAACTAGTGTGATTAATAGTGTGGTAGAGACAACGTCCTTCAGTTTGGATGTGATATAATTATGAGATTAATTTTTCTTTCTCATGTACAAACATGAAGAAGACTGCTTAGAAAAACACTAATATTGATTATTTGATGATTGCGTGATGAGAGCTGCCCTAATTCATCTTCTCTTGGCATTAAACTCACTATATTACAAGGAAGCATTTACTATTACTAAACTAACAGTGGGGTTAGGTTTGTTAAGCACTTACCCCCAATGTCCAGTCAGGGAAGTTCATCCAGTATTTTCCAGATAGGGTTTGATGCCACTGATGAGATCAGTGTGAATATTTAATTATCATATTTAGGATAAAACAATATATTCATCAAAATATAGTACACAGTTTCTGAAAGTTTTGGCTCTGAAGGGTTTTTTTTTTTTAAATTTTTATGTAAAGCTAACTATTTGGAGAGTCTAATCTGATCATCCAAACAAATCCAACATTCAAATGACTATAGATTTTTGATTTTCTGAGAATTTCCATTTACTGAAAATCTTCAAGAATGTTTTGAAAAGTCACACTTAAAAGTAAGAGTACGTTTGTTAGTTTTTTTTCCCATTAATCTCTGGTTGGAATGAAAACAGATTTATTGCACATTTAAACTCTATCAGTTACAAGATTTCTTAGATGGTCCAAGTATTTCCTAATATACAAAACTTACAAGCAACCATGAAATGTTCCAATGATATCATGCCAGATAATAAAGTTTGAAGATGCTTTTGCATGTATGATATTTAACAACTGTCAATTTTTTATGTTTTGAGTTAAGCATAGTTTTAATTGGATCTTAAAAAACTAATGAGACATCAGTCACTTATACAAGCTTCCAAACTAGTGACTGATTAGAAATGCCCTTGTTCCAGAGACAGCAATGGGAAGGACCTGTAGGATTCTGCCTTAATGAAAACAGTAGGATGCAGTCAGTCAATCTTGCAATGATGTAATGATTCAATTAATTGAATCATCAATCATTCAACACTCAATCATTATGATCAACTTTATCTGATAAGTGTTGCACCTAGAAAATGAGTTAGTATCATTTTGCTATCTTTTTTTTTTTTTTTCTGATGGGTTGAGACAGGAGGATGAGAAATTTTATCCTAGGATGGGGGTGAGGGTTGATAATGACCTTTGGCTAAATTTCACATTCTCATTTACTTTACTCTTGAAGTTCCAACTTACTCTGAAATAAACTATAAATTCATTTGAGTGCCTGCCTTGACACACACATTTTAAGCTTTCAAATTCTGAGGATATTTAAATGGCTTTAACTAAGTTGTTGACAGCTACAGGATGATCATGGTGTTTTATCATTTTAAAAGAATTAGTGTTATATAGCATACTCTGAGAGGATAACATCTCCCTTAACACACCACGAACATCTTGTGCACAAAGAATGCACGTGTGTGTTGCAAACATGGTTTTTCTCCATTGAAATC
The DNA here is from genome assembly GCA_004027205.1 of Ctenodactylus gundi. NCBI lineage: Eukaryota > Metazoa > Chordata > Mammalia > Rodentia > Ctenodactylidae > Ctenodactylus > Ctenodactylus gundi. The sequence goes on from PVKB01001964.1 coordinate 315,049, forward strand.
CCATTTGAAAATGATCTAGCTTCGGTTCGGTTTCTCACATGCTTATGTTAGCTCTTTCCTTATAGGGTGAAGTCAAGCCTCTGAAGGTGCTGACGCCCTTGAAGTCAAATTTTACGTTCAAAATCTGATTCAAAACATGTGTAGAGTATTGTCTTATTGATTGTAATCATAAAAATACAAAAGAGTCAATTCTATTTCATAATTCCATCCTAAATAAAACAAAAACTCAGTACATATAACAACTTTAGAAAATTGGTGCTAATTAAACAGTGTTGGAGTATCAAGCCATAGAAATATAACGTGACTATTAAGAGTTTTTGTAAGAATCTAATACATAGAGAATGTTCACAAACTGTTTTAGCCATAAATGGAGTCAATTAAATCTTAAAATTAGAAATTTTAAAAAGGAGTTAATATATGATTATGTATACACTTAACAAGGTAAATAACTAGCAAATGGAGGAAAAAAGTGAGAGAGATTAGGGGAACAGAAATGATAAAAACGCTAATTTTCTCGATTTGGTGCTTTTCACATTTTTTCAAATGTTTATGAGTGTTATTAATACATGTTAAGAATAAAACAATGTTATACTTTTTAATACTTTGGAATTTTAAGTGATATCCTGTACATTGTATTGATGTTTAAAGAATCTGAAACTTTGAGGACAGTGACTTAACCAGATATTAAAAGGTTCAAGGAATGATCGTGAATCCCAGTACATCACTGTCATCAGAGTACAAGCAGCAGATTAGTGAGGCCTGACCCGCATGCCTCACTCTTCGCTCTCTAGTGCCCCTCCTCTGCTCGATCCTCATCCTTTGCTAAGAAGTAAATAGCTTCATTCCACCATTTCCTAGTCGTTCCACCATGGCGCCCTTGACTCGGAGCGCAACTGTCGTGGCCTTGATCCCCCAAACCATGAGCTAAGTTAAACCATTGCTGCTTTTATGTTGTGAGTGGTGGGTATTATGTCGTAGAAACAGAAAACTGAATAATACATAGGGCTTCTTGGTGCAGTTCACTTGATCTCATGGACCTTGACCTCTTTCTTAGTTAATTTTCCATCCCTGTCATGAAATACCTGAGGGAATTAATACATATAGAGAAACGTTTTATCTCAGATTATTGTTTTGGAGACCCCGGTCCAAGGTCCAGGCGTTCTGTTCTGGGTCTTCTGACAAGGCAGGGCGTGATAGGAAAGTCATTTGGTGGAGCCAGTTCACAATAACCAGGGAGCAAAAAGAAAGGAATCTCTATTACTGAATGATCTCTATTACTGAATATGGGTACGTTTTTAGATATATTTGTACAGAAAAAAGTGCATGCAATAAATCACTTTAGAGAGTTTTAAGTTACACGGGAGTCGTAAGAATGGAGACTGGAAGTTGTAACAGTGGAGATTTAACCAAAGGTACATTTTTTTGTGAGATTCTAAGATCACGGAAACAAATGTTTAATTCAGCTCTCTTCCTCAATTAAAGTTAAATGGTATTTTTGAGAGCTTTGGTGATTTATGAACAGTCAAGCCTATCATGTATTAATAGAATATGGTAAATGAAAGTTATTATTCATTATTAATTGTGGAGGAGAAATTAGTAAAGAAGTGGGCACACAGTGATGAATAACTCATTTTCTCCTCTCTTGTTGCTTTTTCTTTTTATATTGATATCCCGGAAAGGTGGAAATAAAAGGAGGATTTTTAAACTGGGACTAAGCGAAGGACAAACTGAACTTGCTAGGTTTGTAACCATGGTTAGACTACTTAAAATCTCTGAAGCAGACATTAAGTCATTGAGAGACAGAGTTTTTGTTGTGGTAGACGTTGTATATATTTTCTCCTTTTGTCAGTCATCTTTCACTTTTACCTACGCTAGACTTTGTTCTTACAAAATTTAAAAATACTATATAGCTAAATTTATTAGTGTATTTTTGCTTTGCATATGAATCATAGTGAGAAGACCTTTAAATCATAGGTACAAGACATTTCCCTATACAGTGCTCACAGAGAAATTTATTTTTCAAGTATTTGATTCCAGTTTTTACAGTAGAACTGCAATTCATTTGGAAATTACTCTTGCACGTCGTAAGAGGTCTGAGTCTTATAATGACCTTTGCCAGAAAGTTACTAGTCTCAGAACCGCTGATTAGCATTCTATTTCTGTTGAAGTAATTTGAGATGTTCTTGTTATCGCATATACTAAATTCTCCTGCCTACATGGGTTGAATTCTCGGCTTCTGGTCTGCTCCCCTGGTCCCTTTATCATTTCATCTGTCAGCGACAAAGTAAATTAAGCATAGTTTTTGTAATATTTTATGGTATGACTGGCTTTTCCTTTGATGAAAGTATTTTTGTCTCTTTTTCAATGCTTAATTTTTCTGATGAAATTCAGTACCAGTTTAACTGACTGCATTTGTTAGTATTTTGAGCAGATAAACTTGAATTTGTGAGTTGACTTACAGCAAACTAATCCTTATAAAATTGAAACATTTTGTTCACAAGTAGAGGATGTTTTATATTATACTATTTCCATCTTCAGTGTCATTTAAGAACATTAATTTTTTTCTTCTATAAATTTTCGTTCCTTTTTACTAAATTTATTTCTAAAAGTATTTAACATTCCTGTTGCTAGTGTAAATAGATACTTCTTTACTCTTAAATTGTCTATTCATTATTAGAGTTTATATAAAAGTTACTAGTTTTTACATGAAAGTTACATTCAGCTTATTTAGAAATATATTAAATTACATCATGCGTTTTCTGGGGTATTATTTTCTAACAGTAGCAAGTAGAGATAGTTTTACTTCTTTTTACCCATTTATGCCTTCCATTGGTTTTTCTCATCTAACTCAATTTTTTGATAATTGTTGAATAATATGAAATAGTGGTAGTGAACGTGAGTATTCTTTTCTCATTTCTAACCTCACTGAAAAAACCTCCAGTGTTTACCTTTGAAATAGTATACTAGCTTCAAGACTAGTATGAATACATTTTATCACAATAAGAATCCCTAAATTCTTTTCCTTAAGTGTTTTTAAATTATACATTAGTGTTTTTCTTTTGTCAAAACTTTGTCATTGCCTATGAGGATCATAATACATAAATATGGTGTGTGATATGGCTGGGTTTGGTGATACTAAAACAATCGTATGTTTCTGAAATAGCCTGTTTGGTCATAGTATGGGATTTTACTTTTAAATCGAGTGGTAGATTCAGTTTCCCAAAATTTTATTTAAAGTTTTTATGTAAACATTTTTTAGTGACATTAACTTATAACTTTTCTTACATTGTAGGTGTTTAATTTAGGTGTTAATGTTATAGATGTTTCACAGAAGGAATTGAAATGATTCACTTCCTATCATGAATCTTGTAATCATAGGGTATTAGGACAACACGGGTATAGAGTTGTGTCATCTACAAATACGGATAATTTGATTTTTTTCCTCTTTGTATGCCTTTTATTTCCTATTTTTCCTTGATGGAGTGCGGGCAGTCTGGCTGGTTCCTGAGCTTTGCATGTTTTCTTAATGAAGTCACTTGGGCCGGGTACTCATTTGCATAATATTTTATTGTTTAGCATCTTTCTCTTGTGGAATATATTTACGTGTGTTTATCCATGGGTTTCTGCTTTTCTCTAGGAAGTAATTTAGACTTTCAAGTATATAGTATGATAGAAATTTTTTCTAACTTTTAAAATTTACCATTGATTTCAGTGGTAATTCTTCTATGGTTATTTCTAATTCGGTACATTAGTAGTTTTTTCTTTTCTATTGATAAAATGAACTATATTTGGAGAATATAATTCATTCATTTAAATATACCTAAAGCTCAGTTTAATTCAGTTATTCAGAAAATCCTTATGTGTATTTAAAGTAATGTGGGATGTAAATAGATTGATTTTTTAAATGGTAAGCTTTATGAAATCATTATTATTTATCAAACACTTGTAAAAAAGTTAACATCTGAAGTGAGTTGCATTTTAAGTATAAAATCAGCAATTAAAAGAGTTTCTTTCAACAAAAGAATGTGAAATGTCTTAGTGATTTTTAAATGTCAATTTCATGTTAATAATTGACATACATGACTAAATAAAACATGTTACTAAAGTAATTTCATCTGTTTCTTCTTACTTTGATAAATGAATCTCCCAGGAAACTTATTGTATTTATGAGTTACATTCCATTGCAGTTGGACAATGAAAGTCTTGTATGTAGTTAATATTTCTATTTTGTGGACACAGTGCCTAGAATTATAGTAAATCTCAGCTCCTAATATCCTCATTCTCTTTTTAAAGTTTTGCTCTATTTTACTATGATTAACATATAATTTACCTCTTATGAAAAATAAGTTCTTCCTTCTCTGTCCATTGGGTTTTTAAAACACATCTGCATTGGAAATCACTTAATATTTCAAGCTCCTCATCTGGGGTCCATGCCGTTACATTGTGTCTGTCACCTTTTAATCTCTTAGTTATTCTCTTTCCTTTCTTACGTGCTCATCTCTGAATCCTCATTACTTTAAAGGAGGTTGTTCGCAAGACATCCACTCCTGAGTCTCTTGCCCTGAAAGCTTTTTTTGCCTATAATATAATATATAATATGTATATAAAATTCATATGATACAATGAATGTGTATGTCGTTTAACCTGATGTTCTCCTGATACACAGTGCCATCCGCCCAGGATCTAGTTTTCAATAGCCCCAGTGAATTACCTACAGCATAAATCCTACAGCATAAATCAGAAGACACTCCCCCCCCCCCCCCCAAGGAAGCTTATTTTCTAGGTATATAGAAACGTACCCTCTACAGCGAGAGCTTCCGTTCCTGTTCCTTGCGTGCTCTTTTGCCCATATTTCAGAGTCTGTCATAGATGCCACCTTGATGAATCCTTTTCTGATGGTATCGTGTGAAACCAACACCCAGTACCATTGTGGTTGAACCTTTTTTGTTATGATTATTTCTTTCCATTTTCCAGTTTCATTTATAGTCTGCTCTTTTTTTTTTCGTATTCCTGGTTTCATTCACAGCTTTTATAAGTGTTTTATATGGAGAGGTTGTTTACTGAATATATGTTCTTTTTTTGTAAAAAGAAAAGTAAACATGTTAGGCTGAAGAGAAATGTCATTTTTTGTGATTTTATATATATATATATATATATCATTGTACATCTACTGGAAATTTCCCTAAATACTTTTATCCTTGTAGAATATACAGATTCATTCTTTAAGCTATGTTGTTACTTAAATGTTTGACTCAAGAATTACTTTTAATGACAAGCTTGGTTTAGCTATATTCTTAGGTACTTATTAAATGATCCTTAGTTCAAAATAATTGATTTCTAAGCATATACTGGTATCAACTAAATAGAATAAATTATTCACTCCTTTTCAAATAGTTGCTACAGCTTAGAGGCGAAGATTCTGTAAGAAATGTTGTGAGTAGGTAGTATGTGAATATACATTGTATGATTTTTTAAGATGCAGAGAACGTTATCTTTCTTTTGATTTAGCCTCTGTATTCTACTTTTCAATAATTCACTGCCTCAAGGGTCTCTATAGACAGTAGAGATTTGAAAAGAGCACTCGCTGCTATTTCATGTTCCCTTCCAACGAGGGCCTGTACAGTCAGGGAGACTCCTCCAAGCAGGTCCTGCAGCTATGGGGTGCCCACGCAAAGGAATCCCTAGTTAAGGAATGACTGAGGGTTTACTACAGGGGTAGTCAGGAGCCACAGAAATGTGAGATTTGAGGTGGGGACCATGGAAAATGTTCATTGCAATAGCTACACCCCTGGTGTGTATGGAACACGTTGCTGTGGGACACGTGCGCTCAAACTCATTGAATTAATTTTCTGAAAATCTATTAAGGTCTTCCTGTATATTCTTTCTTATCATTGCCCAACATAGAGTCCAAAGCTCTGACCCTTACACGCAATATCTTTAACTAACCAGTATTCCTTCAGTCCCCTTTAAGCTAGCTCTGCCAGATTCAATCCATGCAGCTTACAACTAGAATTCTGCTGCAACAGTACCTTCTTGGTGCTTTTAATAGGTCTGCAGTGTATTTTCTTAACATTTTCTTCTTCCTTCTATCTAGATAGAAAGTATTGGTTTAGCTTTTTCCCATATTCCGCTTCATAACAGATAGAAATTTCTTGCAAAACACTACCAAAACCTTCCTGAAGTTCTTCAACAGTGAGAATTTAAACCTATTGCCTACTTGTCCTTGATGAATTTCAAATACATTAAAGACAAATTTAAAGCTCAATTTTATTAGCTAGGAATTATGTGAGTTTTAATCAATGTGGGAAAGTATACTATCTATAATGTGTAAAATGAAAACATTATCATCAATTTTGTAGGATTGTTAAAAGATTATAAAATATTAGCAAAGAGTGAAACTCAGACGCAGTAGTCATGCAATACGGTGAATAAGAATCCTGATTAATAATGATATAGACAACATTTTACTTGAGAACTTAGAAATATTAGTTGCATTTCATTTGAGTGAGATGCCAGCATCTGCAGTAAATTTTGGTTAAACTTATGTATTTGTGTAGCTTTCTTTTCTGAAGAATTATTCCTGTTTACTAAACTCTTGCTTTGAAAGTAATATTCACCAGACCTTCAGATACAGTTATTAAATGCAGAAGAGAGAAAGGCTTTTTAGAAGTCACCAGAGTGGTGAGGGTGGTACTAAGTCAAGTCCTAAGCATTTTATGGTTAAATAAACAACATTTTATTGCTGCTCGTTTAAGTAGGATGCTGAGTTGTTCCCAATACAGGCATCTATGGACTGCTAATAAGAAAGTAGTAACCCTGAATCTAGCCTTTTCCTGCAGAATACGAGCAGTTGATGAATCAGCAACTAATACAAAGGGAGAAAGGAGTGAATTGGAACCTCTGGACTGGGATGGGGGAACTGAGGAGGCTGATTTTCTACATTTTGTTTCTTGAGACATTAGTACAACGCAGAATGTGAGTTGTGTGCTGTGAACAAAAGGAACCTGTTTATCAAATATATCAAAGTTGTTGCTTATCAAAATTTCACCTCAGATTTTCACAATCCACATTGGTATGTCAGAGACTCTGATTTATCACAAAATAAAGAAACCTGTCTCCCTTATCTGATGTGGTTACTTTCCCAACCTGCTGAAATGTATTTTATTTTTGTTTTGAGTTTTTCTTACTGGAAGCTTTATGATAGTCTAACAGATGCAGTTCTAATTAATCAAGGATGACAAAAGAAACTACATTAGGTCAGAGCATTTGTGGAGCTTCGTAACAATGTTTAAATATCTAAAGATTTGCACTTGAGAACTTCCCATTAAAGATTTTTGAATTAGGACATGAGGGATTAGTGAATTCCAAGAATTAATTGACAATACTAAGTGAACCCTCCAGAACTGCCAGATAATAAGTCTGTGTTGTTTTAAACTACTAAGTTTGTAAAAACTCGGTACTGCAGTGACAGAAGATTAATATAGAAGTATATAGAAATTCTGTTTTCATGGATGTATAGTTTCAGTTAAAAGAATTGAGACCTGTTACACTCTGAGAAATGAAAATTAGATACAGCAGGTGTAGCCTGTATTTTCTCACATCAAATTAGAAAGTGGAATAGAAAGAGAATAGGACAATGATATCTGAGAAATAGTTAATTGGGGAAAAAATCAACAAGACCTAATTAAAAAGAAATGGCTTTGCTTAAGAAAGATGCTTTATTAGATTTATTTCATTCTTTGCAACAAAGCAGAATATTTTTGAGAAGATCACATGAACATTACTGTCAAAACAAACAAATGAAAATCTTCTAAACTAATGGATGTAATAAGTGAAATGTAGAAACTCACATAAAGCTGTTTCATTTACCATAAAGTATATGGAGAAAAAAAGAGTCTGTCATCTCTAAATTGTGTGAAACAACAAACAGGGACAATTACAAATGGGAACAAAAGAGACACTTAAGAACAAATCCTGGCAACTTCATAAAAAGTGTCAGTTTCACAAAGGAAAACACTTATTATAGTACTGGCACGGTAGGTCCGTTTATACAGATGACAAAGAGCTGGATAAAAACAGAAGATAGTGTTAATAGTAGTTTATATAGAAAGCCAACTTTGGTATTCACCGAAATTTGAATGAGAAAATATAATAATAAAAGAGAACAAAACCAACCAAAACATACTATAGACAACACGGTACTGTTAGGAAAGATGACAGTGTAAAGGTGTCAGATTAGGCAAGTGGGTCCGCTGAGAGCAGAAATGGGAGATCAAGCCGTAAGAAAGTGACACAGCCGCTGGCTAAAGTGGCACTTAGCTGTCAGGGCTTTCGTCCTTCCCGCATGCCCCTTTTTCCTTTTATAACTTGGGCAGGGGACAGAGGGCGGAGGCAGAAGAACAGAGTTCTTGTTAGGGAGAAGGTCGCTGCTATGGTGACAAGGTGTGAGCTTGGAGTCTCAGCCAATCCGATTCCCTTCCATGCCCTGTCTATGCAAAGTCAGGGCCCGAGCTAGTTGCCCACTTAGAATGGCACCACAGATTTCTGGGCTCGCTCGGAGATAAGAAAGAGCCAAAATTTCATGAAAGGGGACTTCCCACATTGGAAAAAAGAAAAGGATTTTCGCTTCTGGGTTTTCCTTTTCATGGGCAAGCTTTTTCTTTTCATGCCTTCTTTCTCTTTAACTTTGAGTTTGCTACTTCTTTGACTCTGCACACTTGCGTCAATATCAGCTTGCCTGTCAAGGACCTCGGAAAATAGTTCAAGCAGGCATCAGCCCAGGGCATGATACTACCTGAACAATTTGTTTTTTCCATAATGGATTCCATAATAAAAAAAAAGGAAAAAACTTGAGAAGAATCTTTCTTTTCATTTGATTAAATATAGAGTTAAAATGAAAAAAAAATGTGTATTTTGTTGGATGATTTTGTGTTTTGCAGTGCTGGGAATCACACCCAGGGCCTGGGATAATTGCTAGGCAAGTGCAGTGCAGTTGAGCTACACTCTCAGCCCAAGGATACAGTTTTTGAACAAATATGTCTACATCTTGAAGAACAACAAACTCATTTGTCAAATAAATATGATTGAGATCAGGCTACTTTGCAAGCTTCATCTAAAATAATAGTCTTGGGTACGTTAGTATTGGAAATCCAAGTGGGCATTGCTTATACAAAGCAACCTAGAGCCAGATGTTTGGTAACGGCTTTATTCAAATTTGACACCTATAACTTCACACTCTTTAAGACATGGATTTCTAAGAAAATATTTCTAAATGCACTTTTTCCAGATAGAAGTTTCTTTTTGGTGATTGAATGTGTTGTTTTTTTTTTTTTCTGAAGAGCTCAAAATACCCATATTCAACATGTTCAACTATTTTCCATAGATTCATTTAGAATCCTTAAACAAAAGCGAGTAAAGGTTAAAAATCATCACATCTTGCGTCTATATTTCCATTTTTCAGAATGTTTGCGTAAGAGGGAATCATTCACTTCACGCTTCTTCTTTGAGGGTTGTGTATTCATGACGACCACGGTCCAGTTATCAACACATAGTTTCCGTTCTGTGCAAGTCCTTCACGAGCTGTTGGTTCTCATCCTTTGGGCTTTTAGACTTCCTGTGACAGTCATGTTCTTGGTCACACTCATTTGTCCCATTACTTTTTCCATGCTTTATTGCCTTTCAAAAAATTGTGTGTGTGTGAAACAACTCTTAAATGTTCCTGCAGTGCTTTCTTACTCAGGATTAATGCTATAATTTGTCTTGCAGGAACTGAGTCCAGGTAGATGGGAGAACAGAGAGCAATTACTTAGTAATAGAGGCTCAGGACTGGTGTCCCCACAGCAGTATTGGGAGGTAATCACTGAGCCTGATATGCAAAATGATGACCTCCACTCTTCCCCAATGCTTCTGTCCTCTAGAATTCAACCCTGGCATTGCACAGCATCCTAGTGCTCCCCTAGACAGCCCTGCCTACGGCCATGTTCTTCCTCCCAGCATCCTCTTTGCAAGGGTCATTTCTTCCACTAGACATTTGCCTTCCCACCAACGAGTAATTCCTTGTGTCCTTTTAAACTGCATGTGTAGCCTTCAGTCTAGACTTTTCTTATTCTCCTGCTATTCATTTGTCCAGAGGCTTCAGAGAAAGACCTACCTGAACAAAGGACATATTTTTTGACCAGTACCATTGCTCCCTGCTGCTCTTCTCTGGTCCCAAAAGAAAAATCTCATGTCTTTGATTTTTCTACAGTCTGTGCTGCTCACATCACCCTACCGGATTAAAAGTATGTTCTTGTGATTTGCATAGAGTGCAAGGGCATTATGAAACTAGGAGTAGAAACAAGTGATGTGATATGAGACTTTTTTAAAGCAAGTGATAATATCACTTATTTTTCTAACAAAGTTTTTTTTTTTTAAAAGTTGTATATGAAGTTAATGGTGATCAGACGATTCCACTAGAATCACCTATGAATCTATTAGTGCCTGACTTCTTTGCTTTAGAAGAAAATTTGTGCATTAATATTTTTGAGGCACCCCATACCAGTGTGCATCTAGAAATTATAAAACTCTTTTAGGTACCACATCTCCTATTCGGGTACTCATGTAGAGTAGCTGTGCACACCAGTTAGCCTATAGGAAGTCCTTGTATAATTTGTGAGCTTTTCCTATTGAAAGATAATGGTTGTACATCCTTACGGGGTCCAGTGTGATGCTTCACTGCCATGATAATTGATGGTTCTTCCTCCAATTCTCAGTGGCTCCACTTTAGATGATAAATGATATGGCTCATCTAGACCTGAGAATAGTCTGTGAAGTCCATTAAAAATTAAAGTTGTCTAGTCCCACACTCAGAGACTGAATTTCCACTTGTCTGAGGTAAAGATTTGGTACTAAAAACAAGTACTGTTATCCCAAATTGGTCCTAATGCCAATGAGCCACAGACTAAGTTTGCTTTTAAAAAAGTACTATGATTTGAAGAGTTTCAGGTTATAGCAAAATCCAGCAAAACAGAAACAGCCCCCGTGTGCTCGCTGTCCCTGCACACCCACCGTGCCCTTCACTGACAGCATACCATACCAGATTGCTGAATTTGCTGTAATCAAGGAACCCTCATTGTCAAGCATTGTGTCTCTCCCCAGCTTACCTTAGGGCACAGTTCTTCTGGCAAATTCTGTGGGTGTAGTTAAGTATATACTGACATTTATCCAGTTGTATTGTTTCCAACAGAAGGATTGCAGGAGGTAGGAAGAAAAGCACAGGGATTAGGAAGCTTGCCTCACAAGCCTGAGGCTGTGAATTTCATTCCCCAGCACTACATAAGTGGGTGTGGCGGTGCATGGCTGTAATTCCAGCGCCTGGGAGAATGAGGAGGAGTACCATAAATTTGAGGCTAGCCTGAGCTATGTTGGAAGTTCAAGACTAGCTTGAACTACAGAATGAGACTCTCAAAAACACAAGCAAACAAATGAAAACAAAACAAAACAAAAAACCCAGGATGTTTGCACTGCCTTAAAAATTCTGTGTCTTTTGACTACTGCTTTCTCTATTCCTAAAAATTGCTTATTTGCTTATGTGTTTGTTGTTAATATGGCCATGTTAGTTACATAATTGGAATTATATGCTATGCAGCCTTTTTAGGATGGTTTCTTTTACTTGATAATATACATTGAAGGTTACCTTACATTTTTCCATGGCTTGTAAGCTCTCTTCAGTGCTGAGTAATTTTCTATTGTCTGCATATACTACAGTTTATACATTGTCCTATCAAAGTGGTGTGTAGTTAGTTGTTACTTCCAAGTTTGGCAATTACGATATAAGCTACTGAAAGCATGCATGATGACATTATAGTTTGTGTTTTCCCCATTGGAGTAGGATTCTAGTAATATCTTGGCTATTATAATTTACAACTCTAATTATACATGAATCTTAAGCTTTTTCTTATAGTAATTACCATCTGTCTTTAATGAGAGGTTCACGTGAAGACCTTTTAGTCACTCTAAATCTAATTGTCCTTATTATTGAATTTTAAATTTAAAACATCTCCGTACGTTTTCCATGACACATGTTTATTACAGGGTCTGGAGGAATACCTCAATGGTTAAAGTGCTTGCCTAGCAAGCACTATGTCAAGCGCTAAGTACCTGACTTCGATTCCTAATCACCACATAAACTGGATGGATGTGTCGGAGCACAGCTGGAGTCCCAGCACTCAGGAGGCTGAGGCAGGAGGATTGTCATGAGTCCAAGGCCAGTCTGGCTTCATAGGGAGTTCAGAACCAGGCTGGGCTACAGATTAAGACGTTGTCTCAAAAAATTTACATGAAAGGTTTTACTGCAAATATTTTTTTCTCACTCAGTGATTTATCTTCTCATCTGCTTGCTGGTTTCATTCAGAACACATTTATTTAACATTCAGTGATGTCTAGACTTTGTTTTTGCTCCTAAAAGTCATTCTCAAGTCCAGTGTCATCCAGATTTTCATGTTTTCTCAAAGAAATTTTCTGCTGTTGTGTCTTACATTTTGATCTCTGATCCATTTTGAGTTACTTTTTGAAAAAAGTGTAAGGGCTCTTCTACATCTTTTGTGGTAGTTGAAGAGCACCTTCCTATAGTGTACTGCTTTTGATCTTCGCCGAGGGCCAGTAGCATCCATTTGTCAAGGCTTCTCGGCTTTTTTGTTCCGTCGATCCGTTGCAGTATTCATCTTAGCATCCTCTTTTGCATAATGTAGCTTTACAGCATATCTGCAAGTAAGGTAGTGCAGGTCCTCTGACTTAATTCTTCTTAAATAGATTGATTATTCTACATTTTTCTTTTTCATTAGAACTTCATAAACAACTAATAGGTGTTCACAAAACATCTTTCCACAATCTATGCATAACACACTTTAGAATCTTAATTGTAAAAACCTGGAAAAACCTTCAATAATTTATGTTAGATGTTGCAAATTTTTGTAGACTTTAATGACACATATCCACTGGTGAATAATATGATTCCTGAATTTAGTAGGAATAATAATAATAATAATAACAATCATGAATGCTGAACCTTTACAATGTCCCAGCAGCTTCTGTTTGCCCCATTTTGAACTTCCAAAGATTTGTTGAAGTGATTATGAATTAGGTTTTGTGATTAAGAACTCCAGGATTAAAAGGGTTTTTTTGTAACTGTATGAATTGATAGAAATTTGATTCAAATTTAGTTCACTGAGCAAAAACATTTGAATATGATTCTGCAGTGGAGTTTCCCAAATGCTTTACATTGATTTAATTTACATAATTTTCTTCTAATATAGGTTGTAAAAGACTCGCTACCACGAACGCATGAAAGGACTTTACCATGGGCCTTGGAATGCCAGTGGAGTAAGGAGGTTAGTGTATGGTACTGATCTTTTAACTTCATATCCATGGAATTTTCTTTTCACTTAAGGCTGCTTGAATGAGGACCCAGTTGTTTTCTGTGACATTTTAACCACCATACTGTAGGAAGAGGTTGTTACAAATGTTCACATATTTTAAGGTAGCTTGCAATTTCACAAGGTAGGGCTTGGCAGTTCTCTCTGTAGTTCAAGACATTTTAGAAACACCCTTCCATTTGTAATGGTAAAACCATCTCGCTGGCTCCTCAACTTGTCTGTAACTTATCTCTTCTTTATCATATTCAGATCTGCAATCGTGATGCTATTTTTGTGATCCTAATTCATGCTTAACAATCTGCTTCCATTCTCAACTTAGTGAGCTGGCAATCAATTTCTTAGTGCTATTTGTGAGGAAAGCAAAGCCTAAAAATGAAGCTATTAATATATTATAAGTAAGTGCTAAATCTGTGAGGTAGCGGCTGACAGATCACATTAGAATGAGTGCCCTCAGGCTCTGGAAGGCACGAACCGGGACTCGTGATACATGATACCATTATTGACCTTTGAGTTACACAATTTATCACAAAGGAAAAAAATAGTTTCTTCTGTATGAGTAAAAACCACTAAGTGAGCCCTTTAACCTAGATTTCTAGGGGAAGGAAATTGGTCATTGCAAAAGTTCCCTAATTGGGCTGTTTATTTTCCCAAACAGAAATGGGATTGTTATAACCTCAACGGCATATATTTAACATTAGTCCTTGGAAACCAGAGGGAAAAAAAATAGAGTGGATTGTGGAGCTATTGAGAGTTTTTTTTTTTTTTCCTGGCCTTTTACTGGAGCTTTCCAGTACACTGCCCTTTTAAAAAATCTATCTTATATATAATCACACTATCATAATCATAGGGCAAGTCATAAGTCTATAAGTGTTCCACTGAAGAGGAACATTTCCTCTAATTGATGCTTGATACTTAATTCTAAAGTTGGTTTGTCATATTTGATCCTTAGAATAGTCTCTGGGCAAGTATTATTATGGTTATTCCCATCTTACTGGTGTGAATAGCGAGGGTTTGACAAGGAAGATGAATGGCTGGCTCACTTTGGTGCCTTTCTAATTGGCAGAACTAGGGCTCAATTCTGATACAGTATGTAAACACAGTGAGACTCAAGACCATGATGTTTCCATGGTCTAAAATGTTCTGTCCTTAATTTGATATAAACCTTTCCTTCGGAATAGCTTTAGCTTTGAAGAAAAGTTAATAAGATGGTAGATTATTTCCCGTATACCTTGTATATCCAACTGGCTCTGTTACAGTGTTAACATGTTACATTAGGAAGGTGAATTTGTCATCCTCTTATGTCCCAGCGTCCTATCTAGGACAGCACACGACACTCAGTCATTGTGTCTCCTTAGGCTCCTCTGGACTTTGTCAGTTTTATGGACTTCCCTTTCTTTGTTATTGATGACCTTGTTAGGTTTGGGCACTGTTGGTCAAATATTTTGTAGAAAATCTTTCCACTGGGATTTTCCTGATCTGTTTCCCATGATTAGACTGGGGCCATGTGCTTTTTGAAGAAAAATTACACTGGTAGAACACAATTGTCATCACGTGACATCAAGGATGCATGCTACCAACATCACTGACCCTTGGTGCTGTTCAGTTTTACCACTTTGCTGGCCTGTCCCTTGTCACGTTTCTCCGTCGCAAAGTTACACTGTTTTCTCCTTTCCATAGTATAGTTTTTAGAAGGAAATCTCAAAGGTGAAAGAATGAAGGGTTGTTCTCGATTTCCTTTTAGTGACAGAATCTGTATAGACTCATGATTTTTTTTTTTTTTGTACAAGAGGTTCATCTATTTCTGTAATCTATGCAGATTGGCTCAGACATTTATTTTATATTTTGAGTTGTTCTCAATATTTTCAGATTTTTTTCATATTATTTTAGCTATAACCATTATCAGGTCTTTTAGTTGTCTCATGTACTTTAATGTACCTCCTTTTTGTTTTGTTTTGTTTTGTTTTGCTTTTCTCCTTAGTACTTTCTTACTCCCTCACATTACAAAATATTCCAAGATAACCTTACGTGTTCCCTGTCCATGCACTAAATTCAGTCATTTCTCCCAAAAGTTCTGGTTTGTGTTGTTGTAGAAGCCATGATGTGCTTTAGATGATAAATGTTTTCCTTGATGCTGGTTGTTGCTCCTGCCAGATCCTTTCAGCTGATAGAGAACTGAAGTATGTGTGTAGTAATCCATATATACACATATGTATTTGTATACACACATCTATAATCCTATCTGTATGTACCTGATACATCCTGTGCCTGTATTTTGGTAAACATGAGTTCTTTCTCGCGCATTCAACTCTACTCCATTAAAATTTGGGGTATTGATCACTTCCTACCTTTATCTCTAATCACTCCAACAGCCAAGCACCTGGCTCCTGACAGCCGATGTTCATGTCCTTGAAGCTCCAGAACAATATACATAGATAAGGATTCCTGAATTGGTCCACAGTGTTGCCAAGGGAAAAACAGCTTTATCCACTAGAACTTATGTGCTGTTAATTTCTCTTTGGATCTGAACACTTCCACTCCTTTCTTCCTTAGAAGAAAAAGGGCAGAACTCTAAAGAAAAATCAAGTTTTACCTAGTGTAAAACTGCATTATGAAAAGTTTCAAGTTCCCAGAGTTACTCAAAATCACTTGCATAGAATTTATGATACTTTGAAGTCTGTGTATTTGTTAAATATTCTGATATTGTGACAGCTATATTTAAACCAATATTTCTAGACTAGAGTAGAGCTCTCTGGCAGAGTGCTTGCCTAACATGCATTCGGTCCCAAATTTGACCTCAGCTCCAAGGAAGGATTTCTATTTTTTTCTTAAATTCTTTTAAAGCTTTGCTTTTTTCCTCAGTTTTTTTAAAATAAAAGATGCCACTATAAGTAATGCTCCAGAAAACAAAGTATTTGATACACAGATTGAGTTTTAGCAATATTTTCTCTAAGTTTTCCTAATTGCTTTCAATTGACTTAAAAATGTAGCAATTTCTATTTATTTTATACTGGACCCCAACACGTTGATTTGGTGATAAAATACGTGACTTAAAAACTGTTTAGTAGAAATTATATACATAGTTCTCTACAATCTTTAATAAAATAAGATCCTTCTGGAAATATTCAGCAAATACAGTTTTTCAGTCATCTAAAATACCATGCTAAATTCAGTCCCAGAGAAATATTACAAAATTTTATAAATTGTTTGGACTTTAATGAGAAAAATAATTGCCAAATATTCCCGAAGTTCTTTCTTAGAAGTCTAGGGATGTTTTTTAAAAAAATAATTCAGAGATAATTTAAATTAGGAACAAAATTTTAAAATGATGCCTTGCTTTCTCTGTTAGTGAAGCAGGTACAGGTGTAAGACTTGATGGTCTATAAAATCAATTATACGGACATGCTGAAGTGATATCAGAGATTAAGGCAGATAGCATGAGTAGAGTATCAAGTATAACCAAGTGAAAAAAGCAAACCTTTCACTGAATATAGGATATAAAACATTTAGGAGCCTACATTGGAGAAATTTTCTTTTGATTAAAATTTAATGATTTTTATTTATTAAATGACTAGCTTTGAGGTTTTATATATTCATAACTTCAAGGGTTTCACAGATATTTCAAGTACACTCGAGCTTTTGTAATGAAGATTCATTTTAAATTAATGATTTACTGCTTCCAGAAACATTTTAAAGTGGTTTGTAGTATGATGTTGGACTCCAAAGAGAAACAGTCGCCCTTCAAGCTCTATCAGGTAGATTTCCTCTTTCTTCACAGAATTCAAAAGGAAGCAGTTTGATATAAACCACAGTGGTGGAAAATTACAAGTGTACAGGAATTAATACATCGACAATAGCTGTACTTCTTTAAAAGTGTGACCTGAGGATGGTTAAACACTCATGTGACTATGGATTTCATTCTGAGCCAAGTTGCAATAACTATAGTGTATGATTATCTCTTTTCCAGAAAGAGAAAAATAAGCCTTCTGTTAAAATACTCTTTTACACTTTTTCCTGAATATTCTTGTTTCTCTCTTTCTTTCTTTCTCTCTTTCTTTTCTTTTTCTTTTCAAAAAGGTATAATAGGTCTTAATCTATACACAAAAGAGGGGTTAAAAGCTCCCGGTATCTTGTCCCATTTGGGTCGCCCCTGGTAACTCGTATTTCTTACCCTAGTCTAGGAGATCCCTGTAAACCCAAAATGAACGATGCACAATTTTGTTTCCTATAAAAGTAGATCTCAGATATAGTACATGTACATGTTGCTGTCTTCAATCCCCTGCAGCCCTGGCTCCAATCTCTTTCAGTCTGAGATAATGACAGGATGACCGTTCTCAGTTTTTTCCATCTCATTTGTTCATACTTGACAGTAGGTGAGGGTGAATCACAGCATCGTAGTCCTTTCTTAAATATTAAATTCTTGCTCTCATTGGATCTAAGATTTAATAAAGAGAATAATAGGAACATAAAAATTATATATATATGGCAGGCAAATATAAAAGGACAAGCCAGAGTATGCAGATATCAGATATTTTGGGGACGGAGACAACTCATCACAGTAGATAGAAAATACTTTGGCCACTTACTGAGAGATATGAAATTAGAAGTGGAAGTCGGGAAAGGATTTCAATGGGTAATTACTATTGACATAGGATTTGAACATCTCGATGATGAGGGGTTTTCTCTGGCAACGTGTAGCAGGCATGACAGCGTAGAGGATGCAATGTGACGGAGGTTGTACAGGGCTCCCTTGCCTCTGTAAATGTGTGAATATGAGAAATGGTAAATGATACAGCTAAAAATAAGTCCTAGAAACATTCTGCCGGAGGTCACATGTGTTATGGCGCATAGTTTGTGTTAAATCTTAAAGGCAAAAGAAATTGTGTTTGATATCTTAGGAAATGAAAACAGAAATATTGTGCAGAGGCAGATACAAGGAAAGACAAGATGTGTGGGTGTCAATTCACATTCTGTTATAATAATTCAGGCGGTAAGAAATGAGGCCTGAATTCATTTCATTATTGTTGAAATTAGAGCACAGTAGCTGATGACTCAAATACTGTGATGTTGTAACCAGTGAAATTTGGAAGCCTCAGCAATATGGAATCAAGGATGACACAGAAATTCTAGTCCAAGGGCCTGTCAGAAACAGCGACATGGAAAAGACAAGGGTTTCTAGAAATATGTTTGGAAAACAGGGTACAGGCTGTGCCTTACTTCTGAACATTAGAAGTCCTTTCCACTTACCAAGTATTTTCTTATTTTAAATAATCCTGTATTATACAGTCATAGATATAAATGCTCATTTGTTACATGTTATCTCCAAAATAGACTCCTAGGAAAGAATTTATAAATTATATGATTATGTACATGTATGTGTGTGTGTGTGTGTGTGTGTGTGTGTGTGTATTCATATTCTTCTCAAAAAGATTATATTACATTTAACAATTATAAAGGACCATTGGAAGTTGTACTATCATGAAGCTTGAGAATAACCTTGTCTTTTGAGTGTTACCAAATGGTGACACAAAAATGAAATTCTGATACTTGTATTTGAATATCTTTGATTTTCATGGCCTCTGATCTTTAGCACTGATTTTTAGGTGCTCTTTTTCTTACAAGTTATCAACTTACTCAGATACTTGATCAAATGTATTTATCTGTTGTCTTCTGTAGATTTTAGTGAATTAATGTTGTTTTTCTTGTTATTGTTAATTCTTTTGCTTTTTAAAATTTTGTGGTGCTAGAGATTGAAACTTGGGCTATGCACATATGAGGAGAGTGCTCTGATCCTGAGTTACATCTTCATCTCATTGTATTTTTCTCAACTAATTTACAAACCACATATATGAATATACATATGAATTTTATCAATATTTTAATATTACTAGCATATTTGCTAAATTTTATTTTGTTTGCTTTAAATTTGATTATAATTTTAATATATAAATATTTCTGTAGTTTCCGGGGAGTCATGAGAATCTGAGAAAAGCATACGTTGTCTTTATAAGCTGATGAAGGAATATAGCCTTCAAGTAAACTTCTTCACAGCAATAACACAAAGAAAAAAATTCTGTTAATTTTTGGGGGGTCATAGGTCTGTAGAGAAACCAAATTCTGAAAACAAAAAGCAAAGAAGTTCCTTGTATTCTGACATGCACTATTCTTTTTATTTCCATTTATTTATTTATTTATTTTACAAGGCATAGTGCATTGTGTGTGAGGAAAAATCTATGAGAATCACATAAATTTTTTTTTAAAGAATGCATGATTGGTTGTTTCTTAGTTAACGAGTTTATCTTTCTGCCTTATCTCTAGTTCTGTATTACGTGTCCATTTTTAAGGTGGATGGTCTGAGATATTCTATCTAAAAACATTCCTTGATCTCATCTTCTGAATCTCTTTATGTTTATATCAGATTTCTGCCCTTTCCCTTATCAACTAAAATAAGCTATAAGCTTACAGTCCTTAGAGACTTGTGGGTGTGATGGGGTCAGGGAAATGAGACAAAAAAAAAAAAAATAACTAAGGATGATCTGGCATAACTTTGATTTCATCCTCAAGTTTCATTCTTTTTAAAAGTACAATTTTTAAATTGTGACTTTTCTTGCCTTCTTTCTACCTATTCTCCCATCCTACCTTGCACCCTCTTCCCAGACTTTAATCACTTTTATTTAAGGGTTGCCCAGGGGTCAAAGGTCTGTCTTTCTATGACTGTTAAAGGCTGGGAATTAGTGCTGACTTTACCCAGCGTGGGACCAGAAGTCTCACACTGACTGACCTCCTAGGCCACAGGATGATGGGTTTTGCCATTTCATTAGCCGTTCTCTGGAAAAGAAGAGGAGGGCCTTAGCAAGCACTTGATGCTTAAGCCTCATTTTATAGCTGTGTTAAACAACCAAAGGCCACAGGCAGTCACCGAAACAAAGTAGTAGCAATCAGAGATGTTCTCTGTCTCCAAGAATGTTTGTAAAGAGGGAATTTTCCCCAAATAAGTTGACATTCCTTGTCTGAAGATACTAAATATAAACAAAGCTCTCCTATTAGAACGATATATGTGAGGCTCTCTGTGCACTTCGGCAGGAAAATGTTATATAAATGCGAAGTGTTGCGTATATTTCAGAAGAACATCTGAGCTTCTTCCTCAAGGGGAATTGCTAATTTACGTCCTGTGCTTGTTCTGAAGGTATCTGCATGATTCATAAAATAGTTTATAAGTAATTTTATACTGCAGAAAGAGATCTAAGAGGGTACTTAACTGTTTCTGTGTCTCTGAGAGATTTATTTTATGATTATGAACATTCACCATTTTATTGTAGAATAGAAAAAAAGGAAATCAATTTACATTTTACCTGTAAAAGTTTGTTTAAAACATAAATCTTTTCTAAGCTTCTTGCTTTGTTGTGGACTGTTGGAACAAGAAAAATAAGTGTTCTTTTTATTCTGTCTTCCATTTCCTGTGCCCTGATCGTCTGTGATTCACCCTGAGATCGGAGGTAGAGGGCAGTTAGAAACAAGGAGACCCCTGGAACACAGGGTTTATTAGAATATAAGTTAACATATGGCTATAACTCTTGATCCCTGCAACAACTTGTAGCTGACCTCCCCTTAGAACTTTTCATGTTTAATAAATAGCTGCAAGGGTCTTAAAGGTAGGAGGCCTTAAGAGTGAAGGGCCTCAGTTACCAAGCCTTCACAACCAAGCTACCTATTTACATTATTCTCTTACTCCGCTCATCTATAAAATTCCCTAGATAAAGAGCCTCCTCCACAGCACTTTTTGAGCCCTTCTCTGATTAACAGAAGTTTCTATACCTCTGTTCTTTTATTTTCCCCCTAAATAGAATACCCTCTCTACACCTTGCCTCTTTTGTCTAAGATTTGATTCTTTGACTTATGGGACAAGAACCCAGCACAGAAACAGCCAGCCGACAGCCAGGTAGTAAAATTAACTCTCCTGAATTTCTCCAAGTAATTCAAAGAAC